>CM021102.1:562442057-562802309 GCA_007115665.2 Sequoiadendron giganteum
GATGAGAGATAGAAAAATGTAGAGAGGGAAGGAGGGAGGGAGATAGATATTGGAGAGGGAAGGAGAGAGAGATGGACATGTAGAGACATAGTTCTTGAGCTCAAGGAAGATATTGTTAGATAAAGGGATATAGATAGTGAGAAAGGGAGAGGTCTAGAGAATAAGAGATGAAAATGAGTGAGATAGAGAGAGAAAGATGAAATTTGACCTCCTGAGTACTAAAATTTGACCTCCTGATTACTGAAATTCGACATGCTGATTACTGAAATTTGACCTAAGTTTGAAATTTTTAAGATCTTCCACAAACTAGAATTTGCATTATAACTCTTAGAGATTTGAAACCACTCTCAAACATCCTGCCTATATATACATGAAATATAACTTAAAGTATAAGAAAGTAAATGTCCATATGTAAATGTCAACTTATACTTAAATGTTTATTTCATGTATATAGTTTCCCTGATAGAGAAAGCGAAAATCTAGTTTTGTGCAAATCAGGCCATTTGGCGCTCGCCAAATAGCCTGCTTTGGACGTGTTAATTACCAAAATTTGCCAAATTTTCTCATATTTTCGTTCATGCCCTCGTCTCATTTGCACGTATTTCAATGCATGTTTTAAAAAAACCGTGATAGCGTTAACCTCTCTCTTAGCTATCTAAATATATAATTCTTTTTTCATTTTGATTTAGTTAAGGTTTTGATCCATGGTTTCTATTGTAAATGCCTTCGTTTTTGGTCAAAAACCAACATGTGCTAGGTTTAGGATAGATTTTTACATGTTCATCGAAATTTGAAACAAATTACGTTTTTTGAAGCTAGACTCGATTCTACACATGATGAAAAAAATAAATCAATTTTCGATTAGTTTGCAAAAAATTTGGGGGGGAGCACGCTCAAATTTCAGCTTTTCAGGATGTGTCGACTTTGAAAATTTATAAAATATTATATATTCATTAAAAAAATTATCCGAAAGAAGGAGGATAAACTACATGGTGTTAGCTAATTTCTCACTGTTGGGATTTTTAAAATTCTAAAAATAAGTTAACCAAAAAGGGGGCAGCCCTCATGCGCTATGCTATTTTTTTTTGATAAAAACAAGACCTATTTTGGGCCCCCCCTTTTTGAGACCCTTAATCTTCATTAATTTCAAAAAACAATAGTAGCTTAGAAACTAGACGCAGAGCACTTCAACTTTTGTTCTTGCCGCATCTTGAAATTTTGAGCGTAACTATCTTCATTTTCTCGTGCAAATTAGATTTTGCTGATTTCAGAAAAAAAGTGGCATCTTAAGAGCCAAAATTGTGTCACAGATTGGTGCACTTACCCAAATATGAATTTTTTCTTAAAATGTATCTTATTTCTAATTTAGTCAGTCAGGAATCTTATGCATATCAATACTATTTTAATCCCACCTTGTGTATAACAAAATATTTTAATCACATAACAATATGCAAACTTAAATTCAACATCTCGTGTAATAAGGTGCAATGTAACCTAGCAATAATCAATTACCATGCATTGCACAAATAATCCAAGTGTCATCTATGTTCAATTAACACAATTCAAATTTAACAAAATAATCCAAGTAATAAAAGCATATTTTTTTACATTTGTAATATGTCCGATGCTCCTTATTTTGTTCCTTTACCAACTTGATGCTTCCATAGTATCTTGTTTGTATCCTAGGTCCTTCCTTGTTTAATCATGTCCTTTTATTAAAGTTTCCCCATTGTACAACTAGTTACTAATCATATTATAACTATCATAGACTCAATCCACTCTACCCTATTTCTAAATTAAATCTGAGTAGGCATTGAGTACCCAAGAAATAAACATAAAATCTATTTTACTTCAAATTTTAATTATAGAAGCTAGATAAATAAGATTGCACATATTATAGCATTCCCAAATTTTATTTTCTTGATATTGAAAGGAAATATGCATCCACCCAAGATATTTCCACATAGTCCAAATAGAGAAATCTATGCAAACAAGTATTCAGAATTCATATGCAAAAAAATAGACAACATGCCATAAAAGATGACACAAGACATACCCTAGTAAAACCCTCAAAAGGGAAAAACACAACCTCCAAAATCATCCATCACTAATGTATTATTCAATAATAACCATTACAATATATCTTCATTTAAATCCTCCAAAATACCTTTGAAACATCAAACCCTCTATAAGCAATTCATGTGAACATACATGTAACCACACATCCCATGCCATGCTTCAACCCTCACAAATGCTAACAAGAGCCAACCTACCAACTAGCCAACCTTCCAACCTTAGACAACTACCCATGTGTTTTCTTTTATAGAAACAAGCTCACATAAAACCATATGACTAATACCATGAGCTTACAAAACTATTAACCCCTCTTTTAATATTGGTAGTAAGTTTTCCCAATATTAAATATTTTTCCTATGTGCAACCCCACATTAAATATTTAATCCAATTTTACATACAACACATAAAGTGGCCCCAAGAATGCTAGACCCATGTGTTGTACACATCCCTAGATTCCCTAGGTTCACCACATAATAAATAAATATTACATTATAACATTATGCAAGGTGAACAACACGCCTTTTCCTAACATTCTCCAACTTGTATACATTGCATAAGGGGTAAAAAACTAAACTCAAACATGAACAAGAGAGCAATGCCTCTAGCCACATATGCCATCAAGGAATCAAAGTGCCCCATGTGCTCCATCAAGATACCTGCAACAAGAATCAAGATGACTGCCATCTCAAGCATGAATGCTCTCATCCTCCATCATACCCATGCACAAAGATAAGAAACCATCCAAAGAGATGCCACACTATCTGTCACAAAGAAGCATAAGTCTTGCCTCAAACCAATATCCCAATACACAACCACTCAATCCAAATGTAACAAGTATGTATCAATAGTTGTCAAGATATAATTGTCATAGCTAAAATAGCCTCCACATAAAACACTAACACATCCAACTATCCATACCTCAATGGTATATATGTAATGAAATAAATTGCACAATAGAAGAAGATGATATGAAATAAGTTGCAAATACTTGATAATAACTAAGAATAACAAGCCATTTAGAGGGGGAAAATCTCCATATATCTCCAATGAGAACACAATTCACCATACGTCAATGAAATAAGACTCACAACCTCCTATATATACCTATTTATGCCTAGGATATCACCCAAGCTGACTTAGATAACCCTATATAAGATTTAGGCTGACCTAGATAACAATATAATGATGATAACATGACTTAATTAGGAGTTAAGATAGCCAAAAACTGACTATTCATAACCCGATGTACACTAATATTAAGGGTGTAGCAATATAAATCCTAACAAGTGAACCTCATGTCATCGAAATATACAACCCATAACATGCAATCAAAAGCTCCAAGTGACAAACTTGTCAATGACTAACATACACAACTAGGAACTCCCACTGCATAAGTAATGTAAAATCTAAAAAATGATCAAGACATCCAAGATCCACCAATAGCTTCACATAGAAGTGTAACCAATTTCATGTAGTACCAAGGAACATCTAGAAATATATGAAAATCTTGCAAACCAATATGTTGCAACACATCTCTTACCACAAGTCTCCATAGCTCTCCCAAGTTCTCAACACCCAACAAAGGAAAGAGATAAAGGAACCTCCATGTCATTACCAAATAACAATGAACAACACATGACCACAAACATAGTGATCACCATAGATCCACATAAAATCTCACATCCAATGTCATGTGTTCATATAAACATCCAGGAAGTAGAACAAGACCAAAGAGATAATATGCAAATCAAAACATGTAGCATATCCTTCTATACACACCTCTAAATGCTAAGTTTTGATAAGTATGATCTCCTCCATAAAACCCCAAAGAGAATAGAACTATCCACATCTAACCATAACTAAGATGTATGCATCTCAAACCAAAGGAAGATCAAACCAAATCCATTCCTAGAGGAATAAGCCCAATAACATCTCGTAAACTCAACATCAATGATAATCTCACAATGCATAAGGAGATAAGCATGCCAACATCCCTAAAATGAATCCTCTAGAACCAACAAACCATAACTCAAGATCCATATGCATGAGAATATAAAGCATAAAACATAATGCATTTGAAAATAAAAATGGACAATACCTCTCAGATGATAAACAATCGATTAGACCAAGAGTTGGGAATGAGAATGCTCCTCCAAGATATCTAGGTCATCATGACTCATCTATCTCCTCATAGGTCCATGTTAAACTCACGTCCAACCAAGGTGTAGGATCCTCAGAGTTCCAATTGAAACCTCATAAATGAGTAATCGTCTCAACAAATGTCTCTAATCCTAAGAGATCTCATAGCCTCACCTATGTCTCGGAGAATCTATGAGTACCTGTAACCAATCAATTCATGCCAAACTCCAAATACAACATAGAACTATCATGAAGCTCCCAATCAAATTACCAATGTACTCAATACCAAGAGAACCGACAAAGATCAAAGTCAAAGTCCCAACAGTTGAATCAAGAACTCAATCATGACATCATGATCTCACATCTCCTCAAAAGAAGATCATATTCTACAATGAACATATCATGTACTTGTATTATCTCAACACTCTAATGTGAAATCAAGAGTAAATCATGACATAATAACATAACCATCTTATCAAAACAAGGATCACATATCAAATGACAGATCATGACACCTCAACCAAAGACAAAAGAAGTCCTCTATGGCTAACCAAGATGTCAAATTTTTCTTAATATGTATCTTATTTCTAATTTAGTCAGTCAGGAATCTTATGCATATCAATACTATTTTAGTCCCACCTTGTGTATAACAAACCATTTTAATCACATAACAATATGCAAACTTAAATTCAACATCTCGTGTAATAAGGTGCAATGTAACCTAGCAATAATCAATTACCATGCATTGCACCAATAATCCAAGTGTCATCTATGTTCAAATAACACAATTCAAATTTAACAAAATAATCCAAGTAATAAAAGCATATTTTTTTACATTTGTAATATGTCCAATGCTCCTTATTTTGTTCCTTTACCAACTTGATGCTCCAAGAGTATCTTGTTTGTTTCCTAGGTCCTTCCTTGTTTAATCATGTCCTTTTATTTAAGTTTCCCCATTGTACAACTAGTTATTAATCATATTATAACTATCATACACTCAATCCACTCTACCCTATTTCTATTTAAATCTAAGTCTAGGCACTGAGTACCCAAGAAATAAAAATAAAATCTAATTATATTCATAATCTATTTTACTTCAAATTTAATTATAGAAGCTAGGTATATATGATTAGACATATTATAGCATTCCCAAATTCATTTTCTTGATATTGAAAGGAAATATGCATCCACCCAAGATATTTCCACATAATCCAAATATAGAAATCTATGCAAACAAGTATTTATAATTCATATGCAAAAGAATAGACTGTTAACATTCCATCAAAGATGACACAAGACATACCCTAGTAAAACCCTCAAGAGGGAAAAACCCAACCTCCAAAAGCATCCATCACTCATGTATTATTCAGTAATAACCATTAAAATACATCTTAAAAATCCTCCAAAACACCTTTGAAACATCAAACCCTCTATAGGAAATCCATGTGAACATGCATGTAACCACACATCCCATGCCATGCTTCAACCCTCACAAATGCTAACAAGAGCCAACCTACCAACTAGCTAACCTTCCAACCTTAGACAACTACCCATGTGTTTTATTTTATAGAAACAAGCTCACACAAAACCACCAAGTGGTATTCTATAAAACCATGTGACTAATACCATGAGCTTACAAAACTATTAACCCCTCTTTAATATTGATAGTAAGTTTTCCCAATATTAAATATTTTTCCTATGTGCACATTAAATATTTAATCCAATTTTACATACAACACATAAAGTGGCCCCAAGAATGCTAGACCCATGTGATGCACACATCCCTAGATTCCCTAGGTTCACCACATAATAAATAAATAAATAGTATTATAACATTATGCAAGGTGGACAACATGCCTTTTCCTAACATTCTCCCACTTGTATACATTGCATAAGGGGTAAACAAGTAAACTCAAACATGAACAAGAGAGCAATGCCTCTAGCCACATATATAAGGGGTAAACAAGTAAACTCAAACATGAACAAGAGAGAAATGCCTCTAGCCACATATATCATCAATGAATCAAAGTGTCCCATGTGCTCCATCAAGATACCTACAACAAGAATCAAGGTGACCACCATCTCAAGCATGAATGCTCTCATCCTCCATCATACCAATGCACAAAGATAAGAAACCATCCAAAGAGATGGCACACTATTTGTCACAAAGAAGCATAAGTCTTGCCTCCAACCAATATCCCAATACACAAACAATCAATCCAAAGGTAACAAGTATGTATCAATAGTTGTCAAGATATAATCATCATAGCTAAACTAGCCTCCACAAAAAATGCTAACACATCTAACTATCCATACCTCAATGGTATCTATGTAATGAAATAACTTGCACAATAGAAGAATATGATATGAAATATGTTGCAAATACTTGATAATAACTAAGAATAACAAGCCACTTAGAGGGGGGAAATCTCCAAATATCTCCAATGAGAACACAATTCACCATATGATGATGAAATAAAACTCACAACCTCCTATATATACCTATTTATGTCTAGGATATCACCCAGGCTGACTTAGATAACCCTATATAAGATTTAGGCCGACCTAAATAACTAAATAATAATATAATAATGATAACATGACTTAATTAGGAGTTAAGATAGCCAAAAGCTGACTATTCATAACCCGATGCACACTACTATTAAGGGTGTAGCAATATAAATCATAACAAGTGAACCTCGTGTCATCGAAATATACAACCCATAACATGCAATCACAAGCTCCAAGTGTCAAACTTGTCAAGGAATAACATACACAACTAGGAACTCCCACTACATAAGTAATGTAAAATCTAAAAAATGATCAAGACATCCAAGATCTGCCAATAACATCACATAGAAGTGTAACCAATATCATGTAGTACCAAGGAACATCTAGAAATGAAAATCATGCAAACCAATATGTTGCAACACATCTCTTACCACAATTATCCATAGCTCTCTCAAGTTCTCAACACCCAACAAAGGAAAGAGATAAAGGAACCTCCATGTCATCACCAAAGATTAATGAACAACACATGACCACAAACATAGTGATCACCATAGATCCACACAAAATCTCACATCCAATGTCATGTGTTCATATAAACATCCAAGAAGTATAAAAATACCAAAGTGAGAATGTGCAAATCAAAACATGTAGCATATCCTTCTACACACACCTCTAGATGCTAAGTTGTGATAAGTATGATCCCCTCCATAAAACCCCAGAGAGAATAGCACTATCCAAATCTAACCATAACTAAGATTTATGCATCTCAAACCAAAGGAAGATCAAACCAAATCCATTCCCAAAGGAAAAATCCCAATAACATCTCCTAAAATCAACATCAATGATAATATCACAATGCATAAGGATATAAGCATGCAAACATCCCTCAAATGAATCCTCCAGAACCAATAAACCATAACTCAAGATCCATATGCATGAAAAGATAAAGCATAAAACACAATGCATTTGAAAATAAAAATGGGCAATACCTTTCAGATGATAAACCGTCAAGTAGACCAAGAGTTGGGAATGAGAATGCTCCTCCAAGATATCCAGGTCATCATGAGTCATCTATCTCCTCATAGGTCCATGTTAAACTCACATCCAACCAAGGTGTATGATCCTTGGACTTCCAACTAAAACCTCATCAATGAGTAACTGTCTTAGCAAATGTCTCTAATCCTAAGAGATCTCCTAACCTCACCTGTGTCTCCAAGAATCTATGAGTACCTATAACCAATCAATTCATGCCAAACTCCAAATGCAACATAGAAATACCATGAAGCTCCCAAGCAAATTACCAATGTACTCAATACTAAGAGAACCAACAAAGATCAAAGTCAAAGTCCCAAAAGTTGAATCAAGAACTCAATCATGACATCATGATCTCACATCTCCTCAAAAAAAGATCATATTCTGCAATGAACATATCATGTACTTGTATCATGTCAACACTCTAATGTGCAATCAAGAGTAAATTGTGATATAATAACATAACCATCCTATCAAAACAAGGATCACATGCCAAATGACAAATCATGACACCTCAACCAAAGACTAAAGAAGTCCTCCATGGCTAACCAAGATGTCAACATATCCAAGTCACATGAAGATCATCCACCACCAAATATTGAATCCACATCACCACAATCTCCCATTGAACTGTGATACCAAGCTCTCCATGACAACATGAAAACCATCCTATAAATGAATACCCTCCATTGCCCCATCACAATCAAAGAACTCAACACCAAGATCCCACAAGGAAGAGTACAAACCATGATCTCCAAACCAAGAAGATACAACACCCCAAACCATCACTGTCACAAGCTCCCACTAAATCATGTAATCAAGCTATCCATGACATCATGATAACAATATCCTCAATGAAGATCAACCAAAGGCCCTCACACAATCAAAGAACTCAAATACAACATGATCTCCTAAAAGGAAAAGTAAAACCATGATCATCAAGCCAAGATGAAACACTGCCACAAAACCAAATTGAATTCAATCTGACACCACCAACAATGCATCTATATAAACAATCATGTCATGCCAAATTCCCTAAGGAACAACGAAAATCCATGACACCATGATCATCACCAAATGTACCAGTAATAAATTCCAACCATGTCACACATGTTTGCATCACATAGTCAACTAAATAGGTACCACATCATGATTGCACCTATTAATGCCATCTCTCCTCCTCAACATAACAACCAAACTAAAAAACAAGTGACTAAACTAAGTTGTGAATTTGAATAAATAACAACATTGAATCATCTATTAGCATAGAAAACCCACATCCAATTCATAAATGCAACCTGTAAGCATAAACAACCTACAACACTGCACAACTCGTAGATGCAACAATGCAACATACAAATCCAACAATATACTGATAACCATGTAAAATGAGAGTAACTAGCTATGTACATGTGAGTATACACTGACTCCAACATAAAATCACCAAGATCTAAATAGCCATAAGCTCACAAAACCACCATAGTCAAAAGGACCCATAAACAACTCAGATGGAAATAACAACAAATAAATTATGTTAAAACATCTCTAAACCCAATCCATTGTGTAGTTCTTTGAACAAGATTCCTTCGACTATAAGAAGTCCAAAATTTGACTCTGTATGCGCAAGTTATGACCTCTACAAGATCAAAAGGAACAAAACAACAAAATATAGGAAAACCACTAATACCATTTGGTGTAGAGCACAAAACTACCTTTCCAACGAGTATAAGAAGTTGAAAAATGGAAACCTCGGGAAAAAGTTAGGCCCACTGGAAAAAGTTACACAATTTTGATATAAGGTGCTAGCAGGGGTGGCCCCCAGGTTGAGCCACCAACGACGGTGGTGTATTGATGATGCCCGAGCGGCACATCGGTGGTGGATCCGACCAAAATTAAATTGGATTTAATTTTATATGTGGTGGAATTATTAAAAAAAAATATAGTTTTTATTTTAAATAGCAAGTTTTTCATATTTAATACCCTCCAAGGGGTTGGGGCTGACCTACCCGAAACTAACAACTTGACCGATTCTACTGTCGACAACAAGCTCTGCTAACTGGTAGTACAACCTGCCATCAACTATGACAAAGGGGGGTACGGGCTCTATGAACCCTGCCCCCCAAAAAAAAATTATTTTTCATTTTTTATTTTAATAAAAAATCTTTTGAAAAGGTTTTAAAATAATTTTAAAACTACCCAGGATAAATCTTTAATAGCCCACAAAGATTAAAATTATTTTTTAATTTAATTTTTCTAAACAACAAATTTGGCAGTCGTACAACCAAGGGGCAAGGTGGGCAAAAAAAAATGATTTTTTTCTTGTAACCAAAATGGGCTAAATTTTATGTTAATCTTCATCACTCAAGCCTCCTAGATCCAATGATGAGGTATGTTTTGTCCCAAGGGGTCATCTAAGAAATTTCACCTACAAAACCCTCATGATGAACATCAATAAAAAAGCCCTTTTTTTAACAAAGATTCATAAACTCATATCTACAAAAAAATAACCAAAAATTTGCAACCTCAAAACCTCAAATTTACAAAAACAACTTGCACAAAACCCTCATATCTTACAAGGTCTTCATTCTTTCCATGCAATCTATGGGTTCAAATATGCACCGGATCTACTCCAACAAGGGTTATACAAACCACAACCACGGATTTGATACCAAATGAAAGGAAATGCATCCACCCAAGATAATTTCCACATAACCCAAATAGAGAAATTTATGTAAACAAGTATTCAAAATCCATATGAAAAAGAATAGACAACATACCATCAAAGATGACACAAGATATACCTTGGTAAAACCCTCAAGAGGGAAGAACCCAACCTCCAAAAGCATCCATCACTCATGTATTATTCAACAATAAACATTACAATACATCTTCAAAGTCCTTCATGAATACCTTTGAAACATCAAGCCGTCTACAAGCACTCCATGTGAACAAGAATGTAACCACACATCTCATGCCATGCTTCAACCCTCACAAATGTTAACAAGAGCCAACTAGCCAACAATCCAACCTTGGACAACTACCCATGTGTTTGATTTTATAGAAACAAGCTCACACAAAACCAACATGTGGTATTGCATAAAACCATGTGACTAATACCATAAGCTTACAAAACCATTAACCCCCACATTTTTAAAAGTACTAAGTTTTTCCAACATTAAATATTTATCCCATGTGCAACCCCACATTAAATATTTAATCTAATGTTACATGTACAACCCATAAAGCTGCCCCAAGAATGCTAACTCATGTGATGCATGCACATCCCTAGATTTCATAGGTGCACCAGGTAATAAATAAATATTACATTATAACATTATGCAAGATGGACAACACACCTTTTCCTAACAATATGCATATACATATATTCATATATATGCATATGTACTAGTATTATAACACCCCTCCGTTTTGCTTTCTGGATTGGACAGCGTGTCCTTGTTTTCTTTTGATTTATGTTTCTGGATATTCAGATACTTTATCTTGCGTGTGTGTTTGGTTGCTATTCATTGAGCGATAGACTATATTATGTGATGTGATTTGATTTATCTGATGCTTTAGTTTACATGTTTTAATTGGTGTAAAGATGTTAGTTGATATAACATGTAATTGCTTATGAGAATATTTGATGTATGATGAAAGTGTCAATTATGTTGATATATTGTATTGGTGAAGGGGACGGGTTCGCATCACTTGCTTGCGAGCGCCTTGCGATTCTGTGATTTCCTCTCCATGGTGTGTATTTTATGCTGTTTATATTATATGATGTTGGTTACTATGCTTTCAGGTTTGCATGTACATGACATCGACTCCACCTGGTTTCACAGGTTTGAGCGTGTTGATCCAACGGTTAAGTTGAACGGGAGATAGTAGCTAGGTAACATGTGTCAAGTCTACGCCCTAGCCTTAGTGTGTCGCCAGTCTCGTTTGTTGAGTCATAGTTTACCTTATTTTAATGTTATTTGATTCTGAAAAGGGTGTGTTATTTAATCAATTTTTAGAATGATTGTGTTGGTTAAAAGTGGTGATTATTTTATATTAAATTAAAATCATGCTTAGAAGTTATATTTAAAGTTATTAATAAAGTTTAATTTAATTAAATTTAATTTAATCTCAAAAAGGTTGAATTTAGTTATTAAATAATTAAAATTAATTAATTAAGTTTTATTTGGTTAAATTAAATAAAAGCAAAAATTGAAAGATATTTGAAATTGCATTTTAAATTCAAAGTGTGTTTTCGAAAATGGAATTAGGTTAATATTGTAATTGTCAATATTGCATGCAAGAAATTAGATTTGGTTGTTTTAAGATATTTTTGATTTAGAACTTAATTGCATGTTGAATTAAGAGGAAGAGATTATGAAAAAATTCATTCATTCTGAGAGAAGATTTTGGGGAAAATTGCACAAAGAAGGGTTTGAAGAAATTTTTGAGCTTTTGGATTGGATTCATTGCATGGTTGAATAGAATTCGTGAGATCTTTGGAGGAGGCTTTGCATCAAAAGATCATCTTTTCTTGTAGCTTCAAAATCCAGGTTTTGATCTGTGATTTTTGTTCTTGTTTTGTTTAAAACAAATATATATTGTTTAAGAAATTGTTTGTTAAATCCATTGAGTATTAGAATTTATTAATGGAGATTAGATATTAATTAATCAAAAATTTGGGGAAGATTGTATAAATATACTGTAGGATTTAATTTTGTAATTGAGGAAATTGTAAAATCATTGTTAAATTTAAATCTTAGATTGTGCATCAAACAATTAGATTGTTGTAAGAGATTTTACCCTTCAGGAAACAATCAGATCTGGTTTTGAAAACAAATCCTCTGTAGAAAATTTGTAATGGAGAAAATTAGATCCCCTTTAGTTTTCTTATTTTTGTATTATTAGGAATTTAGAGGAATGATTTTATTAAAATCAGTTTTTAAACATATGTGAAATTTAGAAAATCATTTTGGAAAATTTTATTAATTTTCCTGTACCTGATTATTTTTAATTATTTTCTCAATTTTACCAAAAATGTTATTCTGTGTAAATATATATATATATAGTATGTAATATATTCTGGTGAATATATATACATATAACATATAATTATATATATAAAAATTTATACTATTTATTTTGAAATCGCCGTTCCTAAAGTACGTTTAGATGAGTTCGGATTCTCGATGAAAAGAAAATAAAATAAAATAAAAAGAATAATAAAAAAAAATGTTTTAAAAGGGTTTGGTGGGGGCGCATGGCACACCCCACCGTACCCGCGAGGGTTTGGGGAGTGCACTGCTCCCATGGCAGTGTTGCCCCCTGGTACAGTGGGAGGTCGGCTATACAAATGTACAGTCGGCGCCCCCTCTTACACATGTTTTGACTTTCAAAAAAACAAGAACAATTCCGCCAGTACCAAATGCAGATTTCGATGTAAAATGTAATTTAATATTTGGAATTTATTAAATCATTTACTTCAGCATATGATATATATATAAATCACAATTATATATATAAGTAATATAGATGTTGTATATATATATATATTGTGTGTATATATGTGTTATTTTGTTATTTTATAATATTTTAATATATTTAATTTGGATTGAGATAAAATATTTATTTTGTGTTATATATTTATGGTATATATGTATGATGGAATATATATATATATAACTAAATATATAAGAAAATATATGCGATGTTTTTATTACAAATTATATGTACATTAGAACTTATATTTAATGATTTGAGTAATTGGATGCATGCAATAAAAGTTTGGAAGGGTAAACTGTTAGATGAAATGGACATGGTGTGTAGTTGGAAAAATAGAAGTAATATAGGTTTTGGTTGGAAAATTGAAAAGATTTACTTGTAGAGAACTTATGTTGGTTTTTTAAAAGTAAACATTGAATTTGATTTAAATTGTTAAAATTAGTATTTCTTATATTTGTAGATTAAAGGCACTTGTTTAATTATTTCAATTATTTTGAAAGGGCAAAAGTTTTATATTATTGTGAATAGAATATGGAAGAGATATGGATTTAGTATATCCAAAAATAGTAATATCCTCGTGATTGCCTTTTGGATTTATTTTCCTCGTATTTCGCAAAGGGATGTGAGTTTAAATTGTTCAAGATTCTCAATAATGAAAAAGGAAATAGGGTATATGATTATTTCAGATAATCCAGTTATCATGCCTTTGACTTTTTCAATGTTACCTATTGAATGAGTATGGATTTAAGAAATCTAAATATTAGATTTGAATTATGACTTGAATGCTTTTGTAGCTATGTCATCAAGTTGCATTGTGGGATATGGGATTAAGTGTTAGTCCAAAATTGTAAGTCTTCCAGAGGATCTTAGAGGATGAGGGTTGTCGATTCATTATGTCAACCAATTGTTTTTCCCTTGGGTAGTGCATGGTGTCTTTTCATTAATTTACCCGGTTTCCACGAACGGGGATGTTTTGTACCTCCTGTGAAAGGAGTGGATTATTTGCTTGTTTTCTCCAAGATGTTTGGAGTGAGTTCTTTTATTTGTTTCCTCCTTGAGTTGGAGTGGTTATGATGCCTAGGTTGCATGCACTTGTGATTCCCTTGGTGATTAGTCTAGTATGGTGTGTTGTCCATTAGAATAGTGGCTTTTGTTAGGCGTTGGAGCCCAAAGAGGTAAACCAGGTAACCTTCAGAAGTAATTTAAGTAAGTGATAACTAAATTAATGTACTTAGATGATTAGGATTCCTTTCACACTAATCAAGATAATTTATCCTCACTCATAGACACAAGGGCTTGTTTAGACTTGGGATGAGTGAGAAGGCCTGAAATGGCGTGGTCATCTATCTTGTCCTTACGAGAGGTATTTGATGCCGCATGAGTGAGCATGAGGGTTGGAGTTCGGTTGAGGTCACCAAGATTACTGGAGCCTATGAAGAATGCCCAAAGGAGATCTCATGACTAACTATGCGATGACACTCTATCTAGGAAAACAGTTGTTAATTATTTTATGTGTATGGTTCTCTGATCATACTTGATCTATTTTATGTCTGGAAGCAATGTGACCTATGTCAGTGATGTTTGAGTTGTACTTGTTTATTGCATTTGTTTGGTTATGTCAGTATGAGTCTGCCTTTGGTTAGTGGTTGTAGATCTTTGTCCATGTTACGTTGTTACTATCTCCTAGCATGGGGGGTGGGCCTTCGGGTACCACTTGGCTGGGTGGAACATGCACCATACACCGTTGGGTCCCCATCTATCTTCAGTACTTGGTGGCGAGACATCTTGATGGACAGCTCGCGGTTCTTGTGTTTAAATCAAGCTTTGTAATATTTCTATTTGTAATAAGTTGTTTATCCCTCTTTGTTTATGAGGTGGAGTTATGTAATTGTAACACTTTTGTACTATTGCCTCATTCTGGGAATGAGTGATGTAACTACTGGATTAAGTTAATGATTATGAAATGGTATCTTGGATGTTTATCTTATTATGTTATGTGGTATCCTTATGTTGTATGATGTTAATTTCATAAAGTTAATAAATGCTATGGTTATATGTAAGATGTATGTGTGGGTTTAAGTAATCCCAACTTTGTAGCCTTAGAGGTTGTTGTTAATTAGTAAGTGAATGTGTATGTTGATTACACTTTAAAAAAAAAAAAATGGTTCGCTTAAGTCGTTAATTACAACTTCCTTTAGGGTTGCATGGCGGGGCATTACAAGTATAAACATCAATAACTTTTGGAACTTACAATTTAGAAGGTAATTCAATTCTTTTACTCAATAATCCAACATATCATTCTCTTTCACAAAGACCAGAAGAATAATATTTTTTATTCGCATCATAACAGGGTTTTCATATATTTCATGCATTTTCTACAAAGTATTAATCACGAGACCAAATAAAATGGTTGAGTGATTCATCAATGAAGGTATAATAATAGTTTTCATCCATTGTCTCCAAGTGACTAAGCCAAAAGGCTCTGCTTTAGGCATATTTTTTTGTCATAATTTGACCAAGTCAATAGGTTGTGAAACTTATAACATTTTTTTTAAAGTCACTGAGTGACTTAGCCAAAAGGTTACATAAGAGTCGCGATGGATTGTCATCAATATTAAGGATTTTAGCATAATAGAGGCAACATGTAGTCACATAGTGACTTAGCCAAAAGGCTACTTAGTATAACAGAGGATTTAAATAATCACAAAGTGACTTAGCTAAAAGGCTATGTCTATAATAGAGGTATTAAATAGCCACAAAGTGACTTAGCCAAAAGGCTACATCCATAATAAAGGTATTATATAGTCACATGGTGACTTAGCCTATAGGCTACAATCATAAAAATTGATTGTAATAAGGATTAAGCTGAATGGATTTAGAAAAGACATGTATAACTATAACAATCACAATTTTTAAATCGAATGGTTAAACAAATAATCATGAACGACTATCATAAGATTTAAGTTGAATATATTAATAATAAACATATATTATTATCACAAGTTTAAGTCGAAGGATTTCCAATAAACATAAATGACTATCACAATATTTAAGCCGAATGGCTTAATAATAAACATATAGTACTGTCACAATTTTAAGTCGAAGGATTTATAATAAACATAAACGACTATCACAAGATTTAAGTCGAATGGCTTAATAATAAACATATATTATTATCACAAGTTTAAGCCGAAGGATTTATAACAAACATGAATGACTAACATAGGGTTTAGGCCGAAATGACTTTATAATAGAGTAGGATTTTAACCAAGTCCATAATAATTTGCAACAAAAAGCCAAATGGCTTTATGCTAACAACCCTAAACATCCAATAAGAAATAATGTCAATATTTTAAACAAGAAGATCATTTTCTAGCTTCAATGGAAAACAAACTATTACTAGTTTTAAGAGATAAACATTGAAACAAAGAAAATACATGTCGTTATCTGTAATTATTCATTGGCAACCCAAAAAAATCACCCCTTCTTTGTTCTCGACCCCCTTTTCTTTTCTTCCTTTCTCCTCTTTATCTCCTTAACCAATCCCTATTTTTTCTCTATTTTTTTCTTGCATGTCACCTTATTCATGAGGTTCTCTCCTCTCCACTACTTTACTTCATGAGAAGTAAATGTTTATTCCTCCTTCACTCTCCACTTAGTGGAGTTCATCCACTTGATTCCTTTCTTCATTAACTACAAGTAATGGACCATTAATTGCCACCTTCGACATGATGTCCATTGAACTACTAAATAATACTAATATATATACATGTATACATATACATATACATGTATATGTATACATACATATATATACATATATACATACATGTATATATACATATATGTGTGTGTGTGTGTGTGTGTGTTTGTATTTATACATACATATGTATGTATATATATGCACATAAATGAGTATTAAATCAATAATGTAAATGCATATATATGTATACAGTAATATACATATATATATAGTCTACATTCATATATACAAAAATATACTTGTATCTATGCTCATTGCCTTTTTATGACAATTAGGGAAAACTTTCATTCCTCAACTGAATAATATTTTCAATAACAAAAATAAGTATTGAATGTAAAAAAAATTATTTGTATTAAACATAATTTTAATGCACCTTAATTTATTTCAAGAAGGATATTATGGCCACCAAGAGTATGGCTTTTTAAAATAAAAACGTAATAACAAATTATTCTTTTCCAATGAAAGAACATACCATAATCAACATAATGCGGATACAAAATTTTTAGTAATTGAAGATTGTGAAGTAAGCAAGTATGCCATAATTGATACTTTATAGTCAAACACTTCACGACATAAAATAATAATCATTGCAACCAATTTTTAATTATTTTTGTGTGTGTTCTCATATTAGTGATGATCTTGGTTATTCCTTTTGAATTCGCTTCCCTCTCTCTGATGATACTCTCCCTCTCAATCTTGGAGGGGAGACACAATCCCTTGAATCCACCTCATCCGGTCAAAAATGTAGCTAGTCCAATAACATATAAAATATTTACATAAAACTATTGCATAATATTCCTTTTTTGTTTCTATGAAAATTACTTTAATAATAACAACAATTCAAACTATATCTAATTGATATACAATTGATTCATCTACATATCTTTAACTATTCATAATTGAAGTTTTTGATATCATAACTGACATACTGAACAAAATGTAACATAGTTTAGAGGGATCAAAAATGAGATGTAGCATTAGTTATAGTAATTAAAGGATTCAAAGAAAAATGTCACAAAGAAATCCTAATCCAATGATCATACAAAAAAGATACTTCAAGGAGAAATTTAGTAGAGAAAATTGTCAAGATAATTTTAAGAGAACCCCTAGAGAGAGGACAAATAATAATTATGGGCCAAATTTAATTCATCATATACGTATCAAAAGAGAAGTCTATTTTTGTTTCTTGAATTAGAAAAATACTTGGTTTTTCACTTTTCAAAAGATCATTTATGTAAAGATGTTTGTGATGTCACAATGACCTCTAATATTCCAAGACATTACTTTCATTTCTTATCTTTTTTGGGTATGTGTTTTATGGTCATGTTAATTTTTAAATGTTTTCTAGTTGTAATATTTTTGGCTACTTCCCTAGCTTCAATCTCTATGCTTTTCTTTCTACCCCTTCTAGAATGGGAATTTTGGGTAGGATATGGGGATATTGGAATCTCTTCCTCTTCTACTTATTTTTCATCTTCCTAAAGAGGGATGTATCTAACCATGAGGTGAGGTTGAGGAGGCAAACCCATATTTACATTTTATTCTTATAGAATTTCCTTGTTTAATTCATTTTATACCTCTTATTTTCATCCAACAAGTATTCTTCATCTTTAACCTTGTCATCTTGATTAGATGTCTTGAAAAAATCGGAAACTTTAGGAACAAACGTGTAAGGTATTAACTTTAATACATACTTTGGCCTCTGGTTGAACTTATATTAGCTTGTCAAAAACCTTCATTCTATTGTTCCATAGCCCTTGATTCCTTTTCCATTTTGGGAAAAAACTCTAAAAGTGTCCATTTTCATGGCACATTCTGCAATTGAATGAGATTTTCTTAAAATCCATTTTTTGTGTAAATAGAAGCTCATTCAAATTTAGGTTGAAGGATTTTGAAAACCCCTTAGCTAGGTCAACCACCAACATATTTGAGCTATAGATTAATTTCTCTTTATAGGTTCTAACCTAATTTTAAAAAATGGTCTTATTACCAATGGTCATGAGGGCCTCTTCAGTTCAAAGATATAATGGGAGGAATTAGGACCTCACCAAAATTGGAACCTTTAAATGATTCTCTTAGATAGGATAAAATTGTGGGTTTCAACTGTTCAAACACAACTCACAAGGGCCCAAGAACCAAGGTCCACTTTAAAGATGAGATAATTATCTACCCTATCAACAAAGGCAACCACGAAATCCATGACCACACATTTTCATTTCAATAGAGCCAAAGATCCTAGAGTACCATTCTTTAGCAACCTACTACTCCAATCTCTTAGGAGACAACCATGCACCCATGAAATTCCCAACTAGGTCCCTTTTTGATAAATTCATAAATAAATCAATAGTCTGATCCAATGGGATATCATTTATAGGGACCTCCTCTCAATGTTGAACAAACTATAGGTATGCACAATTTTTAAAAATCTTAAAAGAAGCTTATCGCTCCTAGATGATTTTATTGAGGAGGGAGAATCGTTTTTTAGCCAAAATCCCATGAGAGACAATATCCTTGAATTAGTGATCCATGAGGTATTTCAACATATAGAGAAAAGCTACTAGCAACGAGGATTAACACCAAGCACACAACAACCTCTAATGTGCCAAAAAATGATGGCACATATAATTCAAATATATATTATCTAGAGTAAGATAAGTTAATTTTTGTAGTTAGGAATACTCTACACTTAATGTATTGTTTTGTCTTATGCTTTTTTGTTAGAGTGTTCATTTCATCCAACATGGGAAGAAGGCCAAAAAATCTCAATTAGGTATATATATATTTCATTGAATAACTTACCAACAAATTTGTATGGTCTAAGTGGTTTTCATATAACACTCCAATTAATGACTACAATCTATTTTTTAATCTATATAATAATATCCACATGATAATAACATTCTTAAGTAGCTCGTTACATAAATTTATTCTTTCAACAAATATTTGAAATTCTAAAATCTATTTGAACCTTTACAAAAATATGCATAGACCTTATACACAAGATCTTCAATTTTTAAACAAATAGAAATTGGCTCACAATTTAAAATGTCAAATCCATTCTATGGTCCATGCAATAGATGCTAGTCATGTACGATGAACATGATGTGACCCTACATGAGTAATGCCCTATCAATACCAAGACACATCAATTTCCTTGTAACCAATGGATCATCCAAGTCTTCAATATCCTTCAAACTATTTTTTGCGAGTTCTAAACGAGTGGTTGATGTGGAATTTTCTCTAATTTTGTGAACTATGGAAATGTTAGTATGGGATTCACACCCACATAAACATGCATCATACTTATGAAGTATTTTTAATGGCTACTTCATCCAAACAAAATCCCAAGTGTAATAAGTGATTTAACTTCTTGGATATCTTGCTTCTTTACCTAAACAAGACATTAACCAATTCTCAATGAATTTTGATAGACCAATGAGAAAGTGGAGAATTTGACACCTCAAAAAAATATAGTAAATCCTATATGTTGAATAATTTCTCAATGAGAAACCTTTGCTTAATATGTGAAATATAATTACAAACCATACTATCATGGAAAATAGTTTTAGAAATAATTTAGCATATTTTTTTTATTTATTGTAAGATATTTCAATGTTATAAGGAAATAATTTAATAACTTAACTTAAGTTATCAAAAAAATAAAATTAAGTTATATTCATAAAAGGATAATTTATATTTTATTATTACAAATGTTGTTTTATAAGAGGGACCAAAAGTGGTGCTATAAATGGGATCCAAATTTCAAAAAGTAAGTTTGAAGAGAAAAGGAGAAAAGTAAATATTATTATTCCTCGAAAAACCTATATAAAGAGGGGTTGAGGAATGAAGAGGATTACCAATTCATATTATCAAACTTATTTCTTTGAATATTGAATAACATTCTTCTTTTTTGCCTTAGTACAAAAATCTTTTAACAAAGAATGGATTCGAGGACAAAAATCCTCCTATTTATTTGAATAATTTCATTTAATAATTACTATTGAATTGAGTAATTGCAAGTTTTCAATATGTTTCAATTGATATGAAGATTTCAAAATTTTCAAAAATTATTTATACGTACAATCTCCAATTTTTATTTATGAAAATTTATTATACAAATAATATTTAATATTATTGACTAACTAAAGTAACTCTATTTTCTAGTCATTTAATGGTTTTTTTTTTTTTTAAATTAGACTGCAGGAATCGGGTAGCACGACCCCCTATAAACTGCAGTGCGCCTAGTAAAAATTTTAACGTGACTGACGGCGCTGGCGCGACACGCCCTTCGGTACCACGGGGGTGGGGGAGACTAGACCTCGTGACCAACCTCCTGCAACAGGAAAGATTTAGCCAACCGAGCTAGGGCCCCAACCCCTAGTCATTTAATGTTGATCTTGTAGTGTTATTTTATTTATTTTCTTTATTATCGGCCTACACTTTAGGGAGGGTACCGTCATACCACTTTATTCCCATTTGCTCCAACTATACATTTGAAGAGGCTTTAGTTTATGTTGCAACACCAAATGTTAATAGTTTGATTCATTGTTTGAGGAGTCTTTAATTTATATCTACATAAGAAAAGGGATTGAGCTTTCATATCATAGAGCTGCTAATTTTGAATTAGATAGTGACTGTTATACCACATCTATATTGGTCTAATTTCCTTTGTAACATAGTAATTTAATGTTTGGAATGTTAGTTAAGGTTGTAGTACTCTTTTAAGATAGAAATCTTTGTGTAATAGTTTGATTCATTGTTTGAGGAGTCTTTAATTTATATCTACACAAGAAAGGGGATTGAGCTTTCATATCATAGCTACTAATTTTGAACTAGATAATGACTGTCATACCACTTCTATATTGGTATGATTTCTTTTGTAACATAGTAATTTAATGTTTGGAATGTTAGTTAAGGTTGTAGTGCTCTTTTAAGATAGAAATATTTATGTAATAGTTTGATTCATTGTTTGAGGGGTCTTTATTTTATATCTACACAAGAAAAGGGATTGAACTTTCATATCACCTAACTGCTAATTTTGAATTAAATAATGATTGTTATATGAATTCTATATTGAAATGATTTCCTTTGTAAGATGGTAATTTATTGTTTAGAATATTAGTTAAAATTGCAATACTCTTTTAAAATAGAAATCTATATGTTCTATAAACTTCAAGCTACGATATAATTTAATGTACTTGATTGCAACCTTTAAATAAATTATATCTATTTAAAATCTTGACTACAACTTTGAATATCTTTGTATGAGTTGCCACCAATATTTATGTATGTCTTTAGTGCAACCTTACTAACTACTGTTGTGGGGATTTGTGGCCTTAGAAGGCTATTAAAATATTTTTTTTCATTCTCTTAATCATCCATACAAGTGAGAATATGGCTGGGATGTTGTCAAATTTTAGTGGTATTTTTTTAGTTGTAATTTATTATTTCAAATTATTGAAATAATATTTTTATTCTATTATAAAAATATGATAGAAGAATTGTTAATGGTTTTCGTATTGAAAGTTTGTATTGTTATCTCACTACGACATTAATAAATCATTTACTTTTAGTTTTATATTTTTAATGTTAATTTATACAGTTCGTCACTAAATTGGGATTTTTATCATTTAATTTGGAAAGCTTGTTGGTAGAAAAGTATTTCATTACTTCCATTTTATTGTAATAGAGCAATATTGAGTTGTGTGGCTTGCCACCAACAAACATTTTTTTAATAATCAATCTAACCCCTTTTACCATATGCTCGTACATTGACCACACCAACATCTTGGTGATCAAAAGATGTTAAGGTTGCATGCATGTTCATTGTAAAAATTAAAAACCATAAAAAAATATTATTGGGGACATTACATATATGATTTTGAGTAATTGAATTTCTTCCATTACCTTTCCAAATAAAATACAAAGCATTCATTTATGGAAACCATTGTTTGTGATTGCATGTATTGTTCAAACTTAGTTGCATTCCAAGCTTAATTGCATGCATTACATGCAAACTTAATTGTGTTCATCTTTGGTTTTATAAAACATCACTAGTTTCAACTCTACATTTACATTTAATTTTTCATATACTTTACCATTTTTCTTCTCAATGGTATCTAATTTCAATTACAATCTCTTTTTTTTTTCTTTTTCTCCAACTAAAAATATTTTATCGACATAGTTTTAGTTTTTCATTCCATCATCATTCTCAATAGATTTTATAAATAGACACATTGAAACCCATTCAAGTTGAAAATTCTACAAATATGTCTCATTGATGCAATTTGTGCTTTTCAATAGGTTTCCATTATTGTTATCAAAGTCACAACCAACACTAGAATCTTCATTATTACATTATGCAAGTATTGTTGATGCTTTTATTACAAGTTGCACAACTTTAAGGTTATTTATTTATTCTTGATGGACCTTCCCCTCTGTATTATTCTCAGTGTTTATCAAAATAGTACATAATGCACTTGATTTTCTTAAAAACAAAATTTCTCATCTGGGATCTCATCATTTTTTCACTATAACTTTTGCATGTATAATCATAATAGAAATCAACCTTAGGTAGTGTTACTCTAGGATATACAATGCTACAAAATATAAAGTAGTGTTACACAATGGCATTGAATTACACAATGTTAGACAATATTATGTAACACCTCAAGGCCTTGCATAATGTTCTGCAATGACATGCAGTGCTACAAACTACAAAATAGTGTTATGTAATTCCTCGCAACATTACATAGAATGTGGTGTCATATAGTGTTATGTAATGTCTCATGATCTTACATAACATTATGCAATAATATGTAATGTTACATATTATAAAAGTGTTACACAATGCCTTATGACATTACATAATGTTAGACAATGATATGCAACACCTCATGGCTTTGTGAAGTGTTACATAGTGATATAAAATGCTAAAAACTATAAAGTATTGCTACATAATGCCTCGTGGCATTGTGCAATATTATATAGTGGTGGGTAATGCCTAATCCTTGCATAGTATTATGCAATGAAATACAATGTTACAAACAATATGACAATATTACACAACACAACAAAACCTTGCAAATTATTACACAATGATATGCAATGTGACAAAATATAAATTAGTATTACACATTGTCTTATGACATTATGTAATGTTGCACAATTTTATTTAATGTGTGATGACCTTGTGCAATGTTACATGGTGATATGAAACATTAAAAAATATAATATAGTTGTATGCATTGTCTCATGGCATTCCATAAAATATAATGTTACACAAGACATTGTAGCCTATGATAGTGTTACATAATGATATACAATGTTACATCTGTTACACATCACATCCTTACAATTTGTTACATAATTAATGCAATGCTATACAATATTGTAAACTATATTTTTTTGTTACACAATATTATGCAACACCTTGCTACCTCATGCAGTGATGGACTTACTAGAATTTCCCCTAAAAAAATTGTGACAACTATAGATAATTAGAGGAAAAAAATTGGTCAATGGTGAACCACTTTAATAGGATTATAGATATTAATCACATTATAGGAAATATAAAATGGAATATAAATTAATAGTTAACGTGTATAATTTGACTATGAAACTCACTAGAAATTCAAGATTTATAGGTGATTTGTAGTCTTTCATTATGTCCCAAGCCTTCACAAACTATTAAGATTATATTAAGCAATGTACCCACTCATTTGAATCTCTTAAATCTAAAATATATCACTACAATGTCTCTTAGACAATATACCAAGTACCAAATTTGGATAGATTAAGTGCAAATTCATAATGTGAGAAACAAATATGTGTGTGTGGAATGAAAATGTTGTCCCTTCGATCTTAGGAACTATGATTTGTTTACGTAATCTCCAACTATAAGTGGTGTTTTGATAAATTTTGTATACTAATAAAAATATGTGATAAAATAGGGAGAATGTATTTGAATTGATCCATATTTACAATTATAAGGTGATTCCAACTAAACTTTATACTTAGATTTAAAATGGGGGTGATTATGCCATGTTTTTTTCAAATTACTTATAATTGTGAGGGCAAATGCACCACAATTTTTCTAAATTAAAATAAATATGGGGGCATCAAATTATAAAAAAAATCATATCGTGAGTGGCATCAAATTATTAAAAAAATCATATCATGAGTAATCACCTAAAATGAAGAACATTCTTGTCTTAATGGGACTGATCAAAACATAAATTTGAAAAAAACAAATGCCAAGTGATTGGACCCAAAAATAAAATAAACCAAATCCTACAAGGACAATTGAGACTAAACCAAATTAAGCATTATTGTGGTCGAAGTGTATTCTAAATAGTAAAATATTATGCTAGGGAAAATATATGATAGAGGTAGGGAAATACCTATTAAATTTGGGGGAAAAGATCACTATATAAGTCTTACAATTTGCCAATTTCAAGAGGCAAAAATATAAAACTTTATCAATTGATTACATATATCACAACTAAAAAGATCTCTAATTTTGATAATGCTAATAGATAATTGAATTAAAATACAAGAGCAAGATATTTTTAGATAGTTTTTACATAGACCATACAAGAAAAATAAAAATATTAAAGTTCTACTAAAAGGGCTTCACTACAACACCCAATCTTTAGTGTTGTCATATTAGTGTCGGCGGAGAGGAAAATGTGAAGTGAGGTGGGTGGGAGCACCGGGTGAGAGGGCCCCTACTATAGTTTCAATAGGGTCCCTCCCACGCGGGAGGCTATAGCTAAAATTCCCTCCCACCAGGTGGTCCCTACAACGACATCTACCTCCACTACTTCGATAGGGTGGGTGAGAGAATAGCCTAAGGATGGGTGGGAACTATAGGATTCCCCGTTCGTTTGTGGAAAATTTCTAGTGATCTATCATAATTAGGAATAAAGTTGGAAATTCAAGCCATCATTAATTTGCCTTATATTCACTTAGTGATGCTTCCCATGAAATATTGGTTTTGAGGAAGGGAGTTACTCCCTAAATAAAATCAATATATATTTGATTTATTCTATTACATATCAACAAATATAAATTTTAATATTCCTTTTAATGTAATTAGAAAAGTCCAAGAACTTATATGAATAAATGTAGAAGCCTCATACAAAAATAGTTTTGATTAAGGTAAGTTGGTTTTGAAGGGACCATAAATCGTGTGCATTAGATAGAACAAATCAAAGCATACACAACATAATCTAAGATTGGACAAAACCACAACAATTGCAACCAATCTACCATGCACAAACCAACACAATTGCAACCAAGTTGTAAATTACAAAAGAGTACCCAAGGATCCAACCTAAATAATGCTAGACCCTACCCAATTCAACCACACACATGTCACTCTAATATGCAATTAGGAGAGAATTTTGGAAAGACCTATATTATGCCTTTGAACAATTGTCCAATAGATGTTATCATCTAGTTCCTCAAACCTAGGATAAGGGGGTGGATGCCCCCTCAAAGGGCCCATCCATGGGAGCTACAAAAACAAAGAACCATCTAGCCAAAGATGCCAGCCATCAATCAACCACCACAAGAGCATGTGAATGTTATGTCGAAGCTGAGGGTATAACAAGAGCTGAGGAAATGGAGAACTAAGTGATTGGATGAAAATATTGTCGAGACTCGCCAATAGGATCCAAATGATCCAAAGGAGTGAGACTCTCCAAAGTCACACCAACTACATAAGAAACCCCCTCAAGAAAAAGACTCACCACAAGGGAAATGGGAAGAGACTCAACATCCTAAGAAGACTCATCATCCTAAGATGAATCATCAACTAGAGAATCAAAAGCATGAATAGTTAAATAATCTTTGTGGGCATTCCTCCACCATGTAGTTTTTCCCTTGTGCTAAGAGAGTGGACAATTAGAATCCAAGTGGCCAATAGAAAAACATTTTCTACATTTTAAGGGGAGACCCTTATAGTCAAGCAATCGAGTCCAAGGCCTATCCCCCATCATCAATATAATATCCTCATGAAGAGTCTTGGAGATATTGATGTCCACTAAAATACTAAAAAATGTAGAGTGGCCCATGTAGGTAATAGTAGAGTCAACCTTCAATAATTGACCAATTGCATTTCCAATGGCCTCATATCAAGAGTCTTCCAAAAACTATAATGGAAGATTCAAAGTGAACCCATATTAGTCTAATATTGAAAGTTTTAGAGAGGGGGTTGAAGGAGATAGACCAATGCTAAATCAAGAGAGAGCTATCTCTCCACATCCATAACATGTTGTCAAGCACCAAATCCCTTTCCTTAGAAGAGGGAAAATTTATTATGAAGAAGCCCCTAGCACAAGGAAAAGGTTTGATTTCTCCATCAATGAGAGGCTTTTAGGAATCCAAAATTTTGTTGTGTAAATCAAGAAGAAAGAGCCACAAATTGTTGAATCTAAAAACCAAGCCTTGTCAAAGATAAAAGTCTTCATTTTCAATCATGTCCTATCCAAAAACCACCATAAGGGGAGATTGTAAACATGTAAGAGGCCATATTTTTTCATGCTACAAAGGGCAGGTAGGAACCCCCAAACTAGTTATGGTCAATAGGACCATTGGCGACCTAACCTCAAAGCATTAAACTCTTCACATCACATACAACATAGCAAACCTAGTCACCAAATCCTACAACCTGACTCCATAATTGTCCCTAGAGACCAAAATCAAGATCAAAGAGGACAAACAAACCAGTGATATCACAATTAGGGAGTGGTAGAAAAATGATTGCAAGAGGAGGCAAGATGGGAGACTCATTGGCATCCAAGACTATGGGAGACGTGGATCCAAAAACCTACACAAATTCCAATGATTGAATGTAGTAGGAGCAAAAATAAAAAAAAATTAACCATGCATTAGGTTTCAAAAGGGGTTACAAGCACCATTGGTGAAAGGCAATGTTACAATAGTTGGGTTCTTGATTTCTATGAGCTAGGAGGTTCAAAGAATACACAAATAGTTAGGAAAAGCATAAAGATGCATTTTATAACAACCATATATAGTTTTATATATTTTTAAATGAGATATATTTCAATTTTGAGAAAATTAATATTGAAAAAAACTAAACCTTTACTATTTTAGTTTTGTGTTAGTTATTTTCAATTTAGTCACTTGAATTCTTGTAAATTATCTATACATTAAACCTTTTTTGTGTAGAAAATTGTAGAGTTCAATTGTAGTTCTTTAACTTTCATTTTTGTTTGAACTTTTTCCATTCAAAAATATGAAATTGAATAATCTTTTTTTGAGCAATTATAAATTTCTCTAAAAGATTTTTTTTCTCCATAACATAAACAAACCTACTTTTATATTTAGGACTCCTACAAGGATTTAAAGGTTAAAACCTACTTTGCTTAAAACATTATTTCCTTGTACTTTTCAAATTCTTTCACCCCAACATCCATAGAAAAGGAATTTATTTTCTATTTGTAAATAGTTTTGGATCCTAAAGAAGGTGTAGGTATCCAATACTGGGTATCAAATTAGATGTTAAGATCGATATGGGAGTTTTGAAACCCTAATGATGTTTATGTCAAAACATTAAACAATATATTAACACTTCCCTTATTATGTGTAATGTTCAAGAGGAATTTCTAGAGATATGAAGACAATTTTTATGTAGATAATGGCCTACTTTCCCAATATGTGGTGCTTCAAATGCTTTCATACCTAGATGATGGCACAAATCTCTTGGTCATACGTGGATATTTTCTCACACTAACATTGAATGTCTCATTATAGTAAGTGATTGAGTGACTACCTTACATGAGAACTACTTTAAATTCATTGCCTCAAAAGGTTGTTGAAAATCAAGGAAAGCAAGCACCATCATGGACCAAAACCTACATTTCAAATCTACAAATGATTTATGTTGTGTTATTGACCAAGTGAATATTGATTTAGCAAAACCTTCAACCACTTGATTCAAATGATGTCAGCAAAACAAAGTGCAAAGCCTAAAAATCCTAAGTATATTCTTTTAGCGTCTTTAATTTATTCATTTATGAATGATACAAATCTATGTCAAATCCTCGTATATTCCATATATATCCACAACATACCCAAGATATTATATTTCCTTTGTGGTAGAACATTATCCATGTTTGTGTACAATGTATGATATCGCAAAGTGTTGGGCACTTGTTGAACATGTCACAAATGTCCTTTGAATGTTTTACTAAAAATGAGACCAACATCAAGGCAACAACAAATGAATTTTTAACGACCTAAGAATCTCATGTATTATCTACATGAATGTTTGGACACATCAGTCAAGCCAAAGACTATAACCGGTCATTCAAAATAGAGATTTCTTGGCTTTGAAGCTTATCTTCTATAACTTGAGGATTTGTCAATAATCTAATGATATCCTAAATTGAGATCTCCCCTAGTGCAGAATCAACACCATACAAGTGGTCCAATGGGAATTCAACCCTAAAAAAGGATAGTGGTTCTTCACAATGATCTTGTTGAGAACTTTGTGATCAATGCACAACATCATTGTACCACCCTTCTTTGGTGTGAGAATGTGGGGATGTCGCAAGGCAAACAATTGTTCTTGATGTGCAATTTATCCATAATTTATCTAATGTTTAGTGTCTTAATTTTGTATAAATGAATTACTATAGAGAAAGGCATTAGTAAGAAAGAGTCCTAAAAAGTATTAATAGTGGGCTTCATCTTACTTTGATTTTCAGTTATGGAGTGAAAAACAATATTGTATTCCTCTAATACTTTCTCTTATTGTTACCTTTTTGTTAGAGGATTTTACATTAGCTTGTAGCACAAGGATGTGTTTATTGTGTTCAAGTCTTATTGTTGAAATCATAATTTCTTACTAGCCCTAATTAGCTTATTGCACTACTTGACACTAATAAATGATATTTTAAGGACTGCTTCTAGTATCTAGTATCTATTTTAATCAATATCTATGAAAATGTTCATATGATTTGCTTCTTAGATTGCAAGGCTTTAAAAAGGATATGGTTACTCGAGTAAAATTTGCCATGCCTCTAATGGTGCTATATTACAAAGCCTTGCATCTTAAAGACAATTTTGCATATTGAGTGATAATTGTGAGTTACATACTTAGAACCCAAGCTAAATCATAAAATGGTGTATGGTTGTGAGTGAGGAATCATTACCAAGTTCAATATTTGAATGCTTAGAGAAAATTAGGTGCTTCTATTTATCATTGTCAACAATGAATTGAATATGTTGTCTATTTACCCACATCTTAGAATGGAGCAATCTTTATGTTTTTTATTAAAGGGGTAAAACAAGTTTTGATGGGGGTTGGAAACCCAAAACAACAAGCAAAATGTCAACAAAAGCATAGTTTACCCACAACAAAACCTCAAACGAATAGGTTATGGAAGAACTTGAAACCAATACACCAATGCAACCAAGCTACCAACACAAAGATGGTTTTGAAGGGACCATAAACCATGTACAATGAGGTTGCAACAAGGCTTCCAAAAAAAATAAACTTGGAAGACCACCTATGCAACCCCAAGCCTCATCCTAGCATTTTGAGCACCCTTGACCTAGGTATGGGAAACACAAGCATGTTTAGGAAGACCTATCATCTTTCTTTGAACAATCTTCCACGAGACATCATCCTCCAAATACTCGAAACGAGGGGAGAGGGGAGGGTTAGCCTCAACTAAAGACCCAAACAAAGCCCTCACAAGCGTGGAAAGAGGAGTTGAATGTTGGACTAAAACCTCCATAAGAGCAAGAATAAAAGACTCAACACCTAGCAATATGAGGTCGAAAGGTGGAGTGGCGATTATTGGCCCTTGAAAAGATGGGCCAATAAGAGAAATCTTTGAGGTCTCAACAGTGCTAGGAGAAGAGGCTACCAAAGACTCAACATTGTTAGAATCAAAATTGTTAAAATCAAATGGTCATGGAGGGCATTCCTCCACCAAGTTGCCTCACCCTTCTTGCAACAAGAACAAGGGCATTTCAAAGCAAGGTAGTGAAGCATCTCTGGCAACAAAAGGGAAGACCCTCATAGTTGATTTTTTGAGTCTACAGTTTATCCCCAACATGCAAGACAATATTCTCAAGTAGATGCTTAGAGGTTTAAATGTCCACAAGAATGTAAGCATAGGTAATATGGCTAAAGTTTGGCGGCATTGCATCCTCCTATAAAAAGTGACCAAGAGCATTGCCAATAGATTCAAAACAAGGAACTTCCCAAAATTAGAGACAAAGATTGGGTAGTGTGACCCAAATAGGCATGATACTTAAGGATTGTGTTAAAGAGTTGAAGTAGGGAAACCATGGTTTGAGTGAGACTGTGTTGTTCCCACATCCAAACCCCACCCTCCAGCACTTGCTTCCTATCACCTTCCAATAGGAAGGACATGATGAAAGATCCCCCAATATGAAAATATAGTTCATTCCTACCCTTAGTGAGAGGCCTCCAAGATTCCAAAACCCATTTGTTCAATTTTGGAAGGGAGGGACAAAAATAATTGAATCTACAAATGAGGGCTCAATGTTTGAATTATTATTCATTATCCATCACCTACTAGCCACAAATGACAATAGGGGATGAAGGAGAATAGGAGATGGGTAGAGGTCATAGAGATAAATGAGTAGATATTGTTGAATGCACTGAACCCAAAGCACCAACAAGCACCCCTTCCCTAACAATATTCACATAAGAATTCCACGTACATAGGAGAGGATGCATGAGAAAGAGTAGTTTGCACATCAACACAATTGACAAGAGCAGAGTCAAGGATCACAACAACAGAAGAACATGTGACCATAGAATGCGCCACACCCATTGCACAAATTGTGGCAACAAGGATAGAGCCATGACCATAAAGGGTGACACAACCAACGAGCCATTGCAAATCCCCAGCGATAGAAAATTGTCCTCCACTAGGGCACTGAAACCAAAAGCAATGGTCAAGAGTGCCATTACTTTATTTCTTCTAGATACAAATTCAAAAATGTGGTGAGTTTAGCAATTGCTATCACAACTTTCAACTCATTGTCCATGATTTGTTTTCTTTGATCATGTGTCATATGGAAAAACTTGATGCTTCTATATATGTAAGAAGGATTTTCCAAGTTGTGAAATCCTCAATAGAGTGCGACTAGAATTATGTATTATGCACCATGTGCCTATCTTCAATGTTTATTTTGATCCTCAAGCACTATGTTCTTCTAGAAATAACATAAAGGTCATCCTCCTTGTTGCTCTACATTCTACTTGACTCCAAACATGGAGTTGTTATTCAACAACTTATCTTGAGACTTGAAGTATTAATTCTTATACATGTGATTGGCTTTTACTTAAAACTTGTAACCTTGCTTGTGGACTTCTCCTTAGGAAGAGATACGAAGTTAGTCCATATCAATCTTGATATATGGTCTCAAGCCTAACCTATATTTCAAAACAAGATATGGTTTTAACTCTTCAATGTTCAACTTTGAAGTGAAAGTATAGCACAATCAATACATTCTTGAACAATAGTCTCAAACTTAACAAAGTTGTGAATACTTGGTTACCAAGCCTCCATAGTTTCTAACAAGGCAATAGGTTTCTTTCAAGGCTTTGACAAAACATTTGAAGTATCTATAGATGTGGATCATCCTCACAAAGTAGTATAGTAGTTGTGGCATGCTTACTTTAAAGACTAAGAAACTATCAAGAGGGTAAAGGTGGTCTTTTTCTTGATCATAAAATTGATTAACCATGTAGTTGAACAAATGAGGTTAAGCCACTTATCTAGAGAACATCTATTTTTTCTCTCAAATAAGAAAATCCATATACACTTGTACCCTTTAAGATTCTTGGGATTTAAATAGCCTGTGTTAACACTAACAAGTCTAAAAAGGGATCAAACATGTAGAAGTTGTGTGAAGTGCATATTAACTCAACTTTTACCTATGTCTAGTGCTTCTCAAAATCATCTCTATAATTATAAAATATTCTCTATCATCTTTAGTAAATTTTTTGAAGTTGGATACAAAATGTGGACTTTTCTACCATCTATTCAAATTGTAAAGGTAGGATGAAGGGTTGCATATTTTAAGGCCGAGATTCCTACAGTCAAACCTTGTGTAAGTGTCCATACCAAAGGTAGAGAAGAAATCATATGAGAAACTCAAACACTCCAAGCACATGATACCATGCATAAGCTTTATTATCACAACGATGTAATGTCAATGTTTATTCCATTGATCCAAGGCCAGAGTGTGGAAGAGAAAGGGGCATCATTACAAGTTAGGAAACACAACCACTCACCTTCTATCAATTCATATCCTTGGTTTTACCATTTTATGGAAACTTTGCAAAACAAGATTTGACACAATCAAAGTTGTGTAGAATAGGTTCAAGATTTGTAGTGCAACCACATGCTCTTGGAATGATCTTGAAGCTTGCAGTAAACTAACATATAATGCAAAGCATTGTCATTGCATCACCAATTCATCAAAGTGACAAAATCTCCTTGATCATCTTAATTAATTTGTTGGAACTAATAAACCTAAAGTATACATGAAAAATAAAAAATCACACATCATGAAGGCAACAATTTACCATTGAAAAGAAGAATGACAAAGAGCTAGAACCTCCATACACATCCAATGGGCCCAAGTGGGAGCATATTTAATTACTAGTTTTTGAAATAAGGCATTTGCCACCTTCATTCTAGATTTATAACCTTCCACTTCTTCTCATCCTAATAATGGATCCTTTAGGAGATTCAAAATGTGGATTAAACAAGTGTAGCTCAAAAACACCAATTAAAGCCTGCTTATGCTTTATAAATGTCCACGCCCTTGGTTGATACGTGTTCCAGTTTGGTATATGTTATCTCCAACTTCATTAATTTTATTAGTTATTTTTTACTTGCATACTTGGCATAGCTCTGTGGTTGACGAAAGTCTATTGAACACCACAAATTTAAACCAGCTTTGTAGGCTAAAATGTAACCATGGAAAATCAAAGAAATTAAATAAATGCTTGATAGTGATCATAAGTTATAACAGTCTTCTAGGCTTCATAATCTGGAATCTCTGGAAACAGATGCAATGCAAGCAAACTGCCAAGACATTCGAGCCCCAAAATCAGAAGGGAATAGAAGAAGAGAAATAAATACTTAGATAAGTGACAAGTACTGTGCCTGAAAAATAGATAGGAGAAAAATGAATAGAATACACAGTCGCTGCCCATGTTGGCAGGGACAATGATCAATAAAGAATATATATTCGTTGAATTACAATGGGCATTTTCAACCACTATAGAACATTGGGTGCCAATGATTCCATGATTCTAAATATAAGCATGTGATAACAATCAACATTGTAAATATCACCCATAATGACAATCTTTCTGTGGAGCCAAAAAAGACCTCGGTGTACAAACCTCTCATCAAAGCCCGTGCAGGCCTTGCCCATCTTAAAGAACATGAAATGTTCACACTACTAGTACATTTTTTCACAGCCAGCATGGCATTAATTTACACCTATCGTTAGGCTTAGAATGAACAGGATCACAGACAGTTCTAGGCCAAATATTGTGTAGATAAAGACTCGATCCAGCACAAAACCATAGAGTGAAATTCCTGCATTTGAATGCTGCAGATACAATACTGAGAAAAGAATGCAGGTGTTAGAATTCTTGAAAAAATAAATGGAAGCCTATAAAGAGACAACTTGGATGAATGTATTGCATATAAATCAAATGTAAATCAGGATATAAGAAGCTCAAAGGAAACAAAAATAAGCACTTGCTTTCCAGACCAATGAATAAGGCAGGAGACTTTTCACTGTTCTGAAGGAACTATAGTCTTGCTATATTGATTCCCTTTGGCACTTTGCTATATTAATTGCCTTCATCAACAATACAACGATATACAGACACAAGAATATGGAAAGTTGATTTTTAAAAAGTAGACACATTCCAACAACCAAGCATTTAATTAGGCAAAACCAACCAACCAAAATAGAAGCATCTTGCTAGTTCAAGAAATAGATTTCCTGCATTTGTTACCCTGGCTATTACATGTGCGAACCTTTTTCAAAGCTCTACTTGCTGTTACAAGAGTTAACCTCTCTGCCAACTTCTTCCTCGACTTCACCAGCTTGAATTTTTAATTTTTTTGTCACATTGAGTATGAAATTAACCTGTCTTCGTTGCAGATATGATTGGCATCGGTAAGTTATCCTGCAGGAAGTTTCTGCTTGTAAGTCAAGACGTCTACCAATAGCAAGCATTTGACCCTTATCTCTGTGGGATCTACAGTAGAGTATAGGTTCTACAGTTGAGACTGTCCATGTGGTTTCTACGGTGGAGACTGTGGAATCTACAGTAGACTAGATTCTATGGTGGAGGTTACCCGTGTGGAATTTACAGTGGAGACCATGTACAGGAAGGTTTTGGAGTCTGCATCCTCCCTCTCCGTATGTAGTAAGGGAGAAAATAAATCTTTTCATTTAAGCAAAGTTGAAGATGCAGATGGACATAAGGTTGCATTAAGAGTTGATTCTATCCTTTTGTAATTAGTAAAATTGTAATTCGATTATTTGAATGAATAATTTGTATCTATTTTCACCTTTACTCGAACAGAAAAAGTTTCTTATATGAAAAACTTTTACAAAATAGAGCAATCCTCAAAGTACAACATTTCACTCCAATCTTTTTGACATTGATTATCCTAACTACTTTAGAACAATTCTATAGGGGATATAGGTTTTTACATTGTAATGTCCCTATTTTTGATGTCCTAATTTGGGCTAGTTTGGTTTTGACTCACTTACTATTCTTAGTAAGTACTATATTTAGTAATTGGTTCTAGTGGCAGTGCAGTGTAGGGTTGCCTATTTGGGTAGTGTGTGGAAGTTCTTTAATGTTTTGTGTCAGTTTGATAATTGGTGAATACTTGTTATTTTTAACAGTTGCTATTTATAGTAAGTCTATTTTGGGAAACTGGTCTCAAGTCCATAGTGTTCTCAATAGTGTTTTTTCTATAGTGGTGTTGGAGAGCCTAAGGTTGAATTATTTAATATTTTCTTTTAATTAGTCACTTAAAATAACTTTATAACTTAAGTGAGGGGGTAGGTGGTCATCGAAAAGTACCTTGGTATCTAATGAGATAACATTGTTTTAAAAGGCTAAATAAGGCAAAATAGTTTTCTTATGAGCAAGGATGCCTCCCTTGAGGAATAATTGATAATGTTTTAAAGTATAAAGCAAAATATTAAAAGTCTAGAAAGAGTGTTGGGTTTTTGGAGGGAAAAAATGTTTCAAATTGGAGGTTGCCCTAATTTCTTCCAGCACTTCTATTCTGTGTTACACGGGGACGCGTCCCCTGCCCCAAAACCCCCTGTATCCGTCCCCATCCGTCCCGGGGACGGGGGGACGCATAGGGGACAGTCCCCAGCCGTCCCCGATTAAGGAAAATTTTTAGGAAACGGCAGGAAATGTTTCTTGCTAGTTGGGAACGGTCCCCCATCCCCGGAACGGATAGGGGACGTTGGGAACGGCCCCCGTCGTTCCGGGGACGGCTACTATCCCCCGTGGCCATAGACCTTTACAGTATTAAAAACACACAGAAAATTTTATTTTTTAAAATTTTTTCCTGATTTCTCTATGCGCGCGGGGCCCACCGTCTATTGGAAGTTACATTTTAATAGAAGACATAAATGAAACTGTATGTAATTGCTAAACTCGAGTTTGCAAGTGACGAACTGGACGGCTATCACAGGTGCGCGCGCGGAAGTTTCCCTGGTTCACAGGCTCACGTGAAAGCTCCAAACGCCCAGATTTTTCCCCAAATCGACTTCTTTTCAGTCGTTTTTGCATTTTGAAGGGACGTTTTTGCATTTGGAAGAGGCGTTCTGCAGATTCGAATGCATGAAGTTTTGGTTTTTTCAAATTTCTCACGCCTAGGGTTGAGTTTGCGGCTAGGGTATTTTGGCTATTGTTTATCTTTGAGTCAACCTGCTTTGCTTTGTGTTTGGACGCCTGGGAGCTGCACCACTTCCTACCACTTCCAGGTTTGATATTAATTATTAAATTTATTATTATTTATTTTTCTATACAGTATAACTATACACAGAGCTGCATTATTTTTTAATTCATTTTGTGTTTTCAATGTTATTGTTCCATGTTCATTGATTTGGCATCATTTTTACAAATTTGAAATTTTCAGATTTTCAACCAGTATACAAAGTTTCATAAAAAAAAAATTTAGCCATACAAATTTCAAAATGAGCAGCAACAGCAGTGGTAGTGACAGTCATGAGGGTGAGGATAGTGACAGTGAATATGAAGCTCAAAGAATGTCAATAGACCCTTCTTCTACCTCTGAAAATGCAACCCATGCTTCTTCAGACCATTTTGCATGCCCTATACCCACTCTTCAAAGATTTGCAAAAGGCCCTTTCAACCGCAACAAACCATTGCGTCAGTTTGCCACAGATGTGACTGTCAACAAGAAGAAAAATTCAGGGGGCAGCAAGAAATGGTTTTGTCATGTTTGTGAATCTAATTACCATGGGAGCTATACTAGGATTAGAGGCCATCTAGTGGGTGACACTGGAAAGGGTGTTAGAATTTGTGCTAAAATAACATTGGAGCAACAACTTCAATTTGCAAAGTTGGCTGGACTAAGTGATGACCAAATCCTTACCATTCAAAATAAAAAACGACCATTAGCTGATTTGCAAGCCTCTTCCAATTTATCAGTTACAGAGAGTTGTGATAGAGGGAAGAAGAAAGCAAGTGAGAAAACTTCAATCATGGGGTTAATGAATGTGCAAAAACGTGAGCAAGCTGATGATGCAGTGGCCAAATTCTTTTATGCACATGCTCTTCCATTTCATTTGGGGAGGTCACCTTATTTCAAAACTATGGTGAAAGAAATATTGACAGTTGGACCCTCTTATGCCGCCCCTGGAGAACATAGATTGCGTACCTCCCTCCTTGACAAACAATATTCAAAAGCTACCTTGTTGATGGAGGAGATGAGGCAAACATGGCTTAGGACTGGTTGTTCCATCGTCATGGATGGGTGGACTGATATTCGACATAGGCCACTCATTAATGTTATTGTTACATGCCCTGCTGGTTCATACTTTCTTCGAGCTGTTGATTGTTCTGGGAAGCGTAAGGATGCTGATTTTCAGTTTGGCATTTTGAGGGAGGCCATAGAGGAGGTTGGGCCTTCTAATGTTGTGCAGGTTGTGACAGATTCAGCTCGTGTTTGTAAGCTAGCTGGTTTGATGATTGAGAGTGCTTACAAACATAGTTTCTGGACTCCATGTTGTGTACATGCTTTGAATAATGCTTTGAAAGACATTGGAAAAATAGATTGGGTGAAGGCAGCAGTTGCAGAGGCTAGAAACATACAAATGTTTGTATGTAACCATCACACTTCACACGCACTTTTCCGGTCTTATTCAAAGAAAGAATTCCTCAAACCAGTTGAGACTAGATATGCTAGTTACTATATTTTGCTGGAGAGGATGTTGGAGGTTCAAGATGCTCTACAAGCCATGGTTGTTTGTGCAGATTGGAAAAGGTGGACTCTATCAAAGACAAATGAAGGCAAGGAAGTGAGAGATAGAGTACTTAATGAAACTTGGTGGGCCACTATCAAGTAAGAAATCTGAAAATTAAAAAAATTTAATTGTTTTTAAATTTGTTACACTTTGTTTTACTTTGTAGTTTGTATTTTAAAAGTTCTAATATTTAATTTGTTGCTTGTAGGTATATTTGCTCTTTCATATCACCAGCTGTGAGGGTAATTCGGTATGCAGATACAGACTCTCCTAGCTTGGGAGAGATATATGAGACTTTCGATAGCATGCTTGACCAAATGAAGCAAGCTATTCGTCAAAAGGAACCTGAGTTGAGTTTTTATGAGGACCATATTAGGCCTATTGTGACAAAGAGGTGGAACACAATGAATACCCCTCTTCATATGCTTGCCTATGCTCTTAATCCGAAGTGGTATGTACCTAGACTTGGCCGAATCCTTCCTTCTGAGGATGACGAGGTGATAGAGGGGCTTACAACAGCCCTTCGTAAAATGTATAACAATGAGCTGGCAACCATTATTAGAGAGCAGTGGCTTATGTTTGCTGATCTTCAGGGTCCTACATTCAGCAAACCAGAGGCTAGGACAGATAGGGCCACCATTGCACAGAACAACCCCATTGGATGGTGGAAATTTCATGGGAAGGACACACCGGATTTGAAACAACTTGCCATTCGTTTGCTCTCACAGATTGCTAGTTCCTCTGCTGCAGAGAGGAATTGGTCCACCTATGGCTTCATCCACTCCATTAAGAGGAACAGGCTTACTTCAAAATGAGCTGAGAAATTAGTTGCAGTTCATAGTGCCTTGAGACTTCAGGACCGACAGACTACTGAGTATCGGCAGACTCCAGCAGCACGATGGGATGTTGATCCTGAGGATGTTAGGCAAATTGATGAGGATGAGGTGCAACCAGGATTGGTCGGGCTACCATTGGATGATCCACTCATTCCAGAGGATGATAGTGACTCAGATAGTTCTGAGCCTTTTGATATTCATAGCCCGAATGAGGCTTAATTTCATAGACTGTTGGACAATGTATTTAGCATTTTGATTTTCATGTTTGAAACATTTGGCTATGATAAAGTTTATATTATAATGCTTTAATGACATTTATAATTTTATTATGTTGTTATACTACTACTCTCGCGATTTATTTATATATTGATATTGTTGTTATCAATTAATGTATTGACATATCTCTCTCTTTCCTTCTCTCTGTCTATAATATATTAATAAATTTTGAAAAAATCATATATATATATGTATTTTGTATGTCGCTGTCCCCTACCGTCCCCTAAAAATGGCTCCCTAGGAAACGTTCCGGAAACACGTCCCCAGCCGTCCCCCCGTCCCCGTCCCCAAAAGGCCGTGGAACATAGCTTCTATTCAATCTGTTTTTTGGCTCTCATTTGGATAGGATGGATTTGACAACTTAAGGAGGCTTTGCTGGATTGTTTCCAGTTTATCGTTTGCAGTTGGTTGAGGACGAAAACCATCATCTTTAGCACTAGTTTCAATGGTGAGAGATCCACCCTAGTTGGGTTTGGTGTGATTCCACTCAAGAGTCACCTTGTGCTTCACAAATTTCTGATTTCTCTATGCTTGAAACGATGAAAATATTTGAATACTTTTGAAGAGAAGCTTTGGGGTTTTGGTGTGTTGTAGTGTGATTTCTTTTGGGTTTGTTTTGGAGTTGATCTTCAGGGTGTTTTTCAGTGGTTTGAAGCTGATTTCTGAGTTTTTTGGGCTTCTTCATTTCTAGGGTAGAAATTGATTAAGGGATCATAACTTCATTTTGGCTTGTGGTATCGTTCTAGGTATTATTTCTTTGGAATCCCCTATCCAAGGCGCCTCATTTAACATATTCACTTGAATTTGTTAATGGAAGTCTGATTTTATAGAGCAAATTGCTCTATTCTAGGAGGCTGCCCCTGTTGGTGAGTCCTGGTGATTTTCTGAGACATAACAGCCTGCTGTTGTATAGGCTTAACTCCTATTTGGTTAGGATAGAAGGGTCAAACTTGGCGCTGGGATCCAAGGAGGTTTGTTGGCCATCTCTTTGGTGTTAGCTGAAGCAAATCTGAAGCATTCTGAGTTGTTGTTAGAGTCCTTTTCCTGGTCTGTTCTGCTATTATCAGATCTGATTCTGTATGTGTAAAAACTAAATTTGAAGATGTTGTCCAGTGTATAATGAAAGGAGTGATTTCTGTTCTTATAATATATGATATATCACATTCTCATGGAAAAGGTAGGGTTGGACCATCTCCATCTATTTTTGTTGCATTTCTTCAGAGAGTACCACTGATCTATTGCTCTCCTATTATTTTTTAATGCTGGGTGGTTTCCACCTTTCATAATTCCTTCCACATTGAAGAGAATCTAGACATCGCAAACAAAACTAAGCAAGAAGACTTTGAAATGGAAATGAATAAAAAACCCATGAAAAAACCTATCAAATCTCACTCCAAATTATTGATAATTCCTTCAAGTTCTAATCATTTGATAACCACTTCATGCCACTGAGATTCAAAATTCTGAAGGCAAAAATAACAAAAGTCAATGTTTTAGGGTTTTATATGTTTTTCCTATTTTTACACAGGCCAGGCCTCTTAGTCGGACTTGCCATATCTAAACCAATCTCTCTGAGTAATTTGTGAGCTTTTCAGCAATCTTCACTTGTGAATTGTGGGCAAGTTACTCACAGGGCTGAAAAGTTCCTGAGTTTGGCAAGCACTCGGTGAGTCTTATAACCATGCTTAATTTTGCTTTGTTGATACTTGTTGGCAGATTGACCTCCCATATTCAAGAATGGGGTAGGCTGGCTTAAGTATCTTGTTGAGAGATATGTTGTTGATCATTGCCTTTCATATTTTCCTTCCTCATAGCATTCCAACAATGATCCCCATTTCTATTTCCATACAGTTCTTATCTTTTTGATAACCTTCCAAAAACCTCATATTGACCTTATGAGACGTGAACAACCTTACTAGGCCTTTTCGACTCTTTAGGAACCCATTACCTGCAGAATCTGTCAAACCAACATCAACAATGATGTCCATTTTCACCTGCCTCGCCAACATGCAATGATTCTCAAACTATTTTGATTGCTGACGTTTTTGGAAATGATGATTTTAGGATTTGGAATCATATATATAGGCTTCCTAATTCCATTTCTGAGAGTACAAACAACAATCTATTCATCTTTATCCTCACACTAGGCACACTAGTATGGTAAGTTGCACGCAAGGCCTTGAAGATTCAAGAATAGAAGATCCACTAGCAATATACAACAAATCTCAAATTCCCCTAATCTGGTCTACTAAGGGTTTCTATGAGTACTTAAGCTAAGGAGGAAGTAATGTGCCTACAAGTCAACCAAGTATCTCTTTGCCACTCCTCCTTTATTTATACAAGTCTGATTATATTGAATGTTTGTTACTTAAGATTACTTATTATCTAGATTCTAGCATCTTCTCATTATTTTATTGCCATTCATATTGTCCTACTTGTAGCCCTGGCTTTAACCACATCCTCCTAATTGTCCTACTTATAGTCGCTGTCTCACCATCCTCCACATCTTCCTATACATTGTCCCTCTTGTTATCCTATATATACCGTCCTTTAATCATGTCCATCACAAGAGGCCTATTTTTTTCCTCTTTAGAGGTTGACATAATAGAGAGCTTGTAGTGTAAACATCTTTGACTCTCTCAATTCAAAGTGCCAACCAATTTGTCTACTACCCACTCAACACTGAAGCAACCTGATCTAATAAACAAGACAATCAAATGCATATCTGAGATGATTCGCTATCTTCAGGTCCACTCTCGACTTTGATTGACACAAGATAGATAGCTGCAGAGCTTGGTAACAACCTGCTGAGAGTGAAATCCTTAGTTACCAAAAGACAAAGACGGGTACTGTGATTGGATATAGGTACAGGTACACCATTTTCAAAAAATGTCAGAAGGGTACATGGAGATAGAAAAATAAAATAAAAAATTATATTAAAATTTAAAATTTAAGAAAAGCCATAGTTCCATGATGATGCGCCCCTCCTAAAAATTGGTGAGTTTCTAAGACAAGGCTGTCCCTGAGACGTCGTTGCAGAAGTAGGGATCCTTCCCTCTTGTTGGGGTTGTTGGGGGGATGCCCTGACATCCCCAAGACACCCAGGGGAATCATAGGAGTCCGATGACTGTCTCAGTAACACCAAGAAGTCCCTGCAGCCTGGGCAGTGATAAAGTTCTTTTTTTTAATATAAAGTTTCTCTGTCATGATAGTGATTTTGATTTGTGTCAAAGCTTTGAACAGATAGACAATGTGACGGCATGTACAAATGGTTGACCATGGAAGAAAGAAGGAATATCTATATGGTATGGAGGCAAAATAGACTATTAAAACCATAGCAGCAAAAATCTTTTGGGAAAAAAATGGCAATCCAAAAAGTATAAGATCTTTTCAAAAAATCAGGAAAAATTTGTATTATCAAAAAACTAAAAAAACATAAAAACAAGGATAAAAGTCTACTATTTTTTAATTGCAAGGCATTTTAATAGCATGGAGATATAATGAGAAAATAAAAATGAAGTTAGGGATCTAGGGTGGGAATCCCTAGCATGGTCGAGGGGCAATGCCTATCATAGGGATTTGAGCACAGTGCCCTCAGGGTGGTGCTCCTCACGGGAATTTGGGGGCAATGCCCCTAGGAGGGTCAAGGGGTAGCACCCCTCATAGGGTTTGGGAGCAGTGCCCCAAACATGCTCCCTATTGTGATATAGGACAGGGTCGAGGGGCAAAGTCCCCATCACCAAGCTCAATTTAAAGCCTTTGAAACCACACATACTTTAATGTGGTATGCTTATTTTCATAATTTTATCATTTAAACCAAGCTCCAAGACTCCCCCAAACCTTTCAAAAAACGCTTGACTTTCATACTTTTAGATTTGAATATTGTCAAAATTTTATTTATTTTTAATTAATAATTATATAATATTAATATAATAAAATCATTATGGCTTTCAATTATAATATTAGAAACAAAAAAATCCTAAAATCTTAACACTTAACTTACAAATAGAACATTGGGAGTCAATGAAATCCTAAACAAACTTAAATTCCATGATTATGCTTCTCATGAAATTTATTCAATGGCACATAGACTATACTCTATAGCTAATAGTTAACCTAAAAAATGAATATGGACGAATGCTACTTGAAGTTTCTAAACAAGGTAAAATGACTCTAAACAAACAAAAAATAAGTTGCTAGTCCAAAGATGAGAAAGGGTATGAGTTTGGGGCCTTAGATATGAATACAAATTTATATATTAATTTTTAATATATATTTATTAAAAATATTTTTAAAATTACATCATTATATTAATTATATCAAAATAAATTAATTATAAAATATTTAAATTTATAATAAAAATGTCATTAAATTAATTTTTTAAATATTAATTAATTATACATTCAAATTAAACAACTTTTATTTTAATGAACTTAAAAAAATTCCTAAAAAACAATAATATTTTATTAAAAAAAAAAATATAACTTCATAATTTGTAAATATATATATTAAAAATATTTATAATTTGCAAATATATGTTAAAATATTTAAATATCTATAATTTATAAAATATATTAAAAATAATTTATTTTTTAAACACTTACAAATTTATAGTTCATTCATGTGGCGAGATTTAAAAAAAATTGAGACAATGGATTTTTTTCCTTTTCGCTTAACCTAATGTATCCCGTAATTGACAAAGGAATCCAGGCCCAATGCTTCTAGATCGGCCCTATTCTAATAGATTGGTGAGAAATCAAGGAAATAAGTCACCTAATTGCCCGACCTTATTTTCCTGCCTCTAATCCCTCTTCTGATATCTCCATCCCTACAAAATGTTGTCATTTGTGGATGTTTGGCAAAAAAATTTTTAAAAAACAGATTAAATCATGTAAACCCTAACTGTGAAGAAAAACAAATTAGGAAATCATAGAAAATCATACAAAATGATTTTAACACATCTAAATGAAAAAAATTCAGTCAATAAATGTTGACCTCAATTTTGTTTGAAAATGCGATTTTTTCTTGGTTGGGGGCGAATCGCCAACTAGCAATTCACGATTTTGGCAATTAATCACGCGTTTCTAGCGATTTCTGCTTCTATGATTAAAACAATCATTACTATCTTTGTTTACTCACACTCTCTTATCTTAACTTTAGGAAATTGGTGATCAAATATTTCTTAATTTGTATGTCACCGACACCTCAAGCTTAGTAGAAAGTGGAGGAAGCAATGAGGGTGAAGTGGTGGTGGATGTTACCAAGTTTTCATAAATGTTTGTGAGTGGAGTTTCTAAAAACAAAGAAGACAATAATAAAAAGATTCAAGAATGACAATGTTCCTATTATCAACTGCATGGCCCTCATCATTTAGACCAAATTGAATTCCTAACTTCATTTAGACCAAAGGGAATGCATGAGGGACATTGCACCCAAACGCTCACAAGGGGTGTTGCCTCTCAACCCTATTGGGAGTTTTTCCACTAGGCCTCTACAAGGGGCATTGCCCCTCAAACTCCACTCTAGTTTTAAAAAGAAAAAAGTACAACTAGTTTTGGGTCCATGTGTTGTGTGTGTGTGCAAGTATTTGTGTGTGTGTATTTACAACACCATCTTATGTCCCTCCAAATTTGGGTCCTTGGTCCCCCCATCCCCAACATCCTCCCATTCTAAAACTGCATGGAACAACAGGAAAATCTAAGTATACAATGGATATGCAACTTTATAAAATGTAAAATACTTAAAAATTTAACATTTTAGAACTATCAATGGTATTTGTAAATAGTTTTGATTCACCGCAATTATGAGTTGTAAATCTAAGCTTAATGCCAAATGAAGATGCCATAACAATGATAATGGTGTGTAGACATATATCTACCTCCTTTTGCTCTGCACAAACAAGCACATGCAATAGTGTGCCTAAATCAAGCTATGTTGCCACCTATAGTTTCTCCCACCGCTAAGGGTCTTGAGCAATATTTTGCTTCCGGTTTGCCTTTTGGTGCAGCTTCCCATCCTATGGATGTTTCAGCATTAGAAGCTTCTTCTCCTAAATATTTCTATGATGTCCTTTGTGGCAAAAATCAGAATCATCTTTCAGATAATGGTGATTCTAGAGGTTATAAATATGATTTTCATCATTCCTGAATGGTTGTTGTTTCCTCTTGTCATTGGGAGTTTCAAAATCCTAATTGTTTAAATTCTTTAGGGCCTCCACTTGGCTGCTCCCCTTTGCTTGAAAATCTTGAAGGCTCTTCTACACAAGCTGTGGATTCTTCAGGGATAGACGCAATTCTTTGTAGTCACTACTCTATACTAGGGCCATTAAAGTGGGCACCCAGGAGATGAAATAGGGTCCCCTTCATGGGGAAGCCACCGCTACAGTTCTTCATTGCTGTTGTGGAGTAGGGGGTGGAATTGGGATTCTAGGAGTCTAATTTATCAAGAAGGGAAGACAAGCTAAGCATAGGGCAGTTTTAAAACCACTCAAATGTTCTTCAACCCCTATTTTGGTCTTTGGGGATGAAGTATTGGAAAGAGAGGATTTTTTTAAGAATACAGTTTGATTTGCCACTTCAATCATATTTGGTATAGTGTTTCAGAGGTAAATGAATGGTTGTCCAACAACTAGTGGCCACACATGGAGATTTCTTAGGAAATTTATCCCTGTGTGCAATTTTTTTTCATTGCTATATTTGAATCAACTATGGGCCATGATTTCCTTCTTAATGATTGGACTCTGTGTTGTGGAAAGCAGATGTTCCTAATGAAGCCTTGGTCTCCAGATTTCAACCCCTTGAAAAAAAAAATTTAAGTGTTGAGAATCTAGGTAAGGCTTCCTAATCTTCCCTTGCAGTTTTGGATTGATTCCTGCTTCCCATTGATTGGAAATTAAATGGCTAAGTTTTTTTCTACAGATACAACAACCCCTTTTCTCCCATACTACTTTTGCACATATTATGGTTGAGTTGGATACCTCTAAAGACCTTCGAGCAAATATTGAGTTCAAAGTGATTGAATGCTCATGGAAACAGCATTTGGATTCTGAAGGTCTTGCTTGCCATTGTTGTGGGTGTTTTTGCACAGGCCACATTGCTACAGATTGCTCCAGCTCCAAGCATAAAAAGTGCCAGTCAAGCTTCTTGGTGGAGAGATGCTCTTCCTCAACACTTAACCATGTTTGGTGCTTTTAAGGAGTCTTAGACACCTTCAAAGCCCTATTAAACAAATATTTCTCTTTCCCCAAGTAGAAATAAAGCGAAGGTCTGTTCATTGGAAGATGTTATTCGTTCTTCAGCAAATGCTATAGAGAAATCCTCACCTCATTGTTTGGCTGTTGTAAAGTGCTTAAGAAGTGTCCTTCACAGGATAAAAGCTGCCCTTCTTCCCCTACTACTCGCACTGCAAATCTTACAATTCAAGCTTCATTTGAGCCTCTTGCCCATTGTGAGGACTGACTAGTATTGTTATAACTTATAATAGCTATAAGATGTGGAAACTCCAAAGGAGGAAGACTAGTCTTTGATTTCCAATAGGAAATCTGGTAAATCTAAGAATATTTCTTCTTACATGCTTAGATCTGGTAGTAAGGAGCATGTTACATCGTGATAGTTTCTTGTTTTTTTAACTTTTAGGTAGTTAAGGGCTTTTTATTGACACTGGGCCTAAGTACTAATGGTGTGTAATCAAATACCATATCCAAGGTTGGCCAATTATGGCTGTCACTATTTTTCATTATATTATTTACTATTATAAAATGGGAGATAGCCCTTACCCTCACTTAACTGATCAAAAATACAAAAACACAATAGATGTCAATGAAAGCGAAGATTAATTATATTGATATTTGATAATCAACATCATGACATACACAATTAAATTTTTAACAATATCGCTTGGAGATAGCAAACAAAGATTGGGAGGTAAATACCATTAATTAAAAATATGGAGCTAGCTACATCACCAATCAATTGATAAAACTCCAATACATGTATACGTCTTAAGTCATATTATCGTTTCTCTTCATAGTACTACTTCATTGGGATTTGATAAGCATTTTATGCTATAAAAAACTCAAACTTCCATGGAAATAATATAGAATTACAAGTCTATTAGTTCTTTTAGCTTATGTCAACCACATATAAGTACTTGATAAAATCTCTTTGTAATTTATATGATACATTTGAAAAACCCAATGTTCCCTAAGGACACTTGCCCAAGGTAAAATACACATTCCAAAGGATAGGGACATCCCTAGGACAATGAGACAAGGATGAAAGGTAACCTCACCACCCCTCTAGGCACCCCCTAAAAAGGAAGCCGTCACTAGGATGGCCCTACAATGCAAAAGACCTCCTTGGGATGTTCCCCTCTACAAGGGGTATCCAAGAACACAAAGGCATCACCCCATCACCAAAAACCCATTGATTTTTTAAAAAACTCAAACCTTCTTTTAAATAGAAATCCTAAACCTAGACTCAAAAAGGGGTCATGGCCAACCCTTAAAGAACTATAAAAATGCTTGCCCACCCTCATTTCAAATCACCATTAGCAGGTTAGAAGAGGAAGAGGAAGAATCTCCACTTCAATCATCAACGTAAGTTCAAAACTCCAAATTAAAATCTAGATAGCTGTTTTTGAGTTTAGGGTGATTAATATTTTAAAGAAAATAAATAAAAATTAGTAGATAGCTGTTTTTTCCACATTTTCATTTTCATTTCTTCCCAATTTCAGGTTTAGGGTTTTCTAATTTTATTTTCAAAAGCTCAAAAGTTAAGTTAAATCTAAAACTAGATAGCTATTTTTTTATTTACATAAAAGAGATAACTTTTTTTTTTATCTTTATTTTTTATTTTTTCATAAATATTAAAATTTGAAATTAAATAAATGAGATTGAACTTCTATGCATCCTCTGCTTTTGCAACTTGTACAATCCTAAAGAAGAAAAACTGAAGGAAGATAAAAAATCTTCTAATTTAAAAAAATAAATTATTTAGATTTTGACATAAATACTAACTATTAAATAAAATAAATTACAGTGCTAAATGGGATTACCCTTATGTGTATCATTTGCTTCTACATTTCATGCAATCTAAAATAAGAAAAACAGAAGGTAAATCCTTGTCTTCATACAACTAGTGATTTTTAAAAAAAAAATAGTAACAACTAATAAATCTTAGTTGCATTGAGCTAATCAAAGAATGTCTTAGCCTCTTAGGAGTCTTCAAGAATTGAAACTCAAAAAAGGATTGCAACCTTTGTGTATCCTCTCATTTATGCTTAGTGCAATCTAAAGATTTTTGTTTTAAATGGAAAATGTTTGCCTAAACTTGGAAGAACTAGTTGATTTTTAGTTACATGATACATGGGCTCATCAAACAAACAAGGATTGCTACTTTTGTCTATCCTTTGCTTTTGTGCTTCTTGCAATGTATAGTAAGAAAAACAAAAGGAAAATCTATGTTTGAAGAACAAGTTAGCTCTTAATTACATTGGACTAATCAAATAAACAAGAAATGAAGATTGCAACTTTTGTGTACCTTCTACTTCTATACTTTGTGCAAGTTGAAGTAAGAAAAACAAAAGGAAAATTATTGTTTCTTGATTCCTTGCATTATGTAGTGAATTTGAAAATTACATATTAAGTTTTGTTTTTTGTAGCGTCATTATTAGTTCCAATAATGTAAGCGGTGATGAGGAACTTTGGAATCCAAATATAGACAATATAGATGTGAGAGGAAAAAGGGAGCATTCAAAGTAGTTTAGTTGGGATGCTATGAATTTAATTGCCCTTCCAAGATGTTGAGAGATTTTTCCAAGGGTCCATTTAATAAGAAGGCCCCTTTACAATGGTATGCTACTAAATTATCTTCCAACAAAGTTACTAATTCAAGAGGGGCTCATCTATGGAAATATCGTTTTTGTAGCTTTCAATAATGTGGGAGCATTGTCAAAGGGGTCAAGTGGTAGGAACACTTCAATTGAAAAAACAGTAGCCTCATAATTGATGTTGGTGGTGCACATTGGAGGAACAAACAAGGAAGAAAGGAGGATTAGTTGCCCTATAGGAGGAGATCGGCAATGAAGCATTCAAGCTAGAGGAGCATGCTAGTGGAGGTTGCCTTGCAAGTAGAGTTAGGAATTGAGGTGTTCAAGCTGGAAGAGCACACTAGAGGATTGGAGGAAATCACCGTTCAAGTTGGAGGAGCATAGGAGGGAGTTGGTACTGAGGAGAAGTTGCCCCTCAGGGGGAGAAGTCAAACGAGTGCAAATAGGAGAATGTTATGTCTAGTGGTATTTCTATTGGGAGAGCTTTATATAGAGATGTATCTCCACATGATGTAAGGGGTGGGGCCCCTCATTACCAACCCTCACTAAATAATCTAAAAAATAATGTGGCAGCATTACAAGAGTGAATGCATATCACTCACAAAGGTATCTAGGTATGTGGTCATCTCGCTTCAGCAAAAGGTCTCAAGATAATGAAATTGTATAGTGGTGACATCTCCACACCTACTGCTAACATGACAATAACACCTTTTACTAGAACCACTATTGCTAGACAGCCAAAAGTTCCTCTTTTTGCATTAAGTTCAATAAAGCCCAAGGGAAAAATAAGGCCACAAGTTTAGCTCAAACTCCCAACCCAATGGCAAAGTTGTTCAACCTACATGCCAAAGTTGAAGTACATGATGCCATTGGAGAATTCTTCTTTGCTAATGGTATTCCATTCCATGTTGTTCACTCTCCTTATTTTAAAAAAGCCATGTCTAATGTTTCAAAAGCAAGGTCTTTGCATATGCCACCAAGGGAGACAAAATTAAGAACCACTATCTTGGATAAGAACTATTTTCAAGATAAATATATATATGGAGGAAATGAAGACAATGGGGATCTCAAATAGATGCAACATTATCATTGATGGGTGTAATTAGGCAGACATTAGACAACATCCACTTATCAATACCATGGTTGCGTGTAGAGGGCCATTACCTCCTTAGGGCTACTAACTGTTCAAGGCACTACAAGGATGCAAAGTTTTAGTTTTAGATCCTTAGAGATGCTATTAATGAAGTTGGACCTAAGAATCTAATGTGAGTAATAATAGATGGGGCATATGTGCAAGGTAGTGGAGAAGTTGGTTGAAGTTGCCAATAAACATATATATTGGACCCCTTCTTGTGTGCATGCCATGAACAAAGTATTCAAGGAAGATCAACAAACTTGACTAGATCAAATAGGTAGTAACTGATATGAGAGATATGCATATGTTTATCTACAATCACCACACATTGCATGCACTAATTCGGTCCCTCTCCAAGAAGGAAATTTACAGTGTTCCACAGGGACACGTCTCCCCCCTAAATCCACGCGTTTCGGAGACAGGGACGTGGGGATGAGTGGGAAATGTCCCCCCGTCATACCGCCACCTCCATCGAGACTTTGAAAACTTTGTGGGGACGAGGGAGACGTCTGGATGTCTCTGAGATGTCTCAAGGACGCCTAGCCATCCCTTGAGCATCTCGAAGACTCCCAGGCGTCTCCCGCACTAGGTAGCATGAAAGTGTTTTTTTTTTTAAATCTTTAAATTTTCTTAAAATTTGTGCCTTGGCTGTAACCCTAAAGGCTTGTGGGACCCCTCTCCAAACACCCTACCTCTACAAAACACTCTAACTCCTCTATTTTTGCTCACATTTGCATTTCATGTTTTGCAACAGCTAGGTGAAGTTGAGAGAAAAAAGTGAGAAGAGTGGGTGAAAGAGTGAGATTGAGGTGTTGCAAGTGCAAGAGGGGTGAAAAGGAGAAAGAAGAAGAGGAGGAGGAGCATTCTACACCAACTTAGAAGGTTTTTTCAAGCATAAGGTAGGTTTCTATGGCTGTTTTTTGAAGTTTTTTCAATTTTTAAAAAAAAGTTTTTAGGTTCATTTTCAAAATGTAGTTTGATGTTGAATCTTGATGGAAAGATGAAAATTAAAAATGAACAACGAGCCTTGAAATGAAAATATGAATATGCATTTGCAGCCATGATTAATTTTCATAAACATGGCTGCAAATGCATATTCATATTTTCATTTCAAGGCTCGTTGTTCATTTTTAATTTTCATCTTTCCATCAAGATTCAACATCAAACTACATTTTGAAAATGAGCCTAATTTTTTTTTTTTTTAAATTTGAAAAAACTTCAAAAAACAGCCATAGAATTTTATTTTCAAATTTGTTAAACTAGGCTGAAACTAGGCACTTATAGAATTTATTTGTTTATTGCAATATCACAATGAGCTCTCATGACATGAGTGAGGATGAGGTAAAGGTTCATTCTCATAGTGATCCTAAATCTAAATATGCTTTTGAGGTTGAGGGGAGTGACCATGGGGCTGACCTTGAAGCCCAAACTAGTTCCATGGCAAGTGAAGGCAAGTACTCTAGAGTGGCCTTCTGCATTACTGGCACTGTATGCTATGGGTCCTTTTGATCACAAATCCCCTCTCAGACAGTTTGCAACAAAATTACCAAGCAAGCCAGGGGCAGCATTTGGTGGCACAAGGAGGTGGAAATGCCACTTTTGTGATGTAGAGTGGTTTGGGAGCATTACTAGAGTTAATGCACACCTTCTTTTCATTAGAGGAAAAGGTGTGAGATATGTTCTTTTTTGGAAAAATAAAAAAACCTCAAAATGAGAGCTTAAATAAATAAGTTATGGGGTGTTCCTGATGATAGTACAGCTGCAATTGCACGATGCACCTATGCCTACTACTTTGTTTCATAGGACACATCTTCAGCATAGCCATCCATAGAGTTCCTACCTACTTTGCAAAAAAGAGTAGGAGGGACACCAGGTTCTTCTTCCAGTGCCTATGCAAGAGAGGGGAGGGGGAAACGGAAATTGCAAAGTCAAACTCAAAGTAACCCCATAGCAGATTTGTTTAATGTGCAGCTCAATGATGACATAGATGATGCCATTGGCAAGTTCTTCTTTGCCAATGGCATCCCATTTCATGTAGGACCATCATATTCTAAGGAGATGATATCGATGGTGGCAAGGGGAGGACCATCATATGTGCCACCAAGAGAGACGAAATTAAGGACCACGATCTTGGATAAGAACTATTCCAAGATCAATTTGTTGATGGAGAAGATGAAGGAATGTTGGGTTAAGACAAGATGCAGCATAGTCATGGATGGGTGGACGGACATTAGCCATCGTCCACTCATTAATATCATGGCTACATGTACAGAGGACCCATATTTTCTTAAAGCAGTTGATTTTTTAGGGCATCGCAAAGATGTTAATTTTCAGTTTTAGGTCCTCAAGGAGGCTATTGAGGAGGTTGGGCAACAAAATGTGGTTCAACTAGTGACAAATGCAGCACATGTGTGCAAAGTTGCGGGGAGACCTGTTGAGGCAGCTTATAGGCATATTTGGTGGACTCCATGTTGTGTGCATGCCATGAACAATGCACTCAAGGACATGGGAAGATTGGTTGGATTAGAGTAGTGGTAAATGATGCGATAAATGTGCAGATGTTTATCTGCAACCACCACACTTCACATGCACTCTTTAGGACCTTCTCTAAGAAGGAGTTCCTAAAACTTACTAATACGAGATATGCTTCCTATTTCATTCTCTTGGAGAGAATGATTGAGTAGCAAGAGTCACTGCAACTCATGGTTATGACAGCAGATTGGAATGGGTGGGTTGAGTCCAAGATAGAGCAAGGGAGGAGGGTGAAGGATACAGTGAAGAGTGATGTGTTTTGGAGTGATGCAAATATATTGTCTCCATCATTGCTCCAGTTTTCCAGGTCATCAGGTATGAGGATGCGGATGCACCTAACCTTGGAGAGGTGTATGAGTGCATTGATTCTATGCTTGATCAGATGAGGGTTGTTGTGCGAGAAGACCCCACATTAGCAATCTACCATGAGCACATTCAGCCAATCAATCATAAGAGATGGGAGAAGCTCAACACTCCCTTGCACATGGCAGCCTATGCACTGAATCCTAAGTGGTACAAGACTAGGCCTGGTAGAGTGACATCGATAGAGGATGTAGAGGTGAAGGCAGGGTTCTTCAAGTGCATTGAGAAGATGTATGATCCTATAGATGCCAGCACAATTCGCACTGAGTGGGCCAAATTTGCCACTTTTAGGGGTTATTCAGATGCAACCAAGATGGATATGACAACTATGGTACAGGAGGACCCAATTTTGTGGTGGACTTGCCATGGATCGGGATCTTTGACTACCACTCTAGCCATCCGATTGTTATCTCAGGTTTCTAGTTCTTCAACTGTTGAGAGGAACTAGTCTACATATAGCTTCATCCACTCTCTTAAGATGAACAAACTTACCTCTAGGAGAGCAAAGAAGCTTGTGGTTGTACATAGTGCTTTGCGTCTCATTGACCGCAAAACACTTTTGTACAAAGAGAGTCCAGCAACACGATGGGATGTAGAGCCAGAGGAGCCAGCACGGATTGATGAGGATGTTTCGACTTCAGATGTAGGGCTGGTTGGTATTAGTTTGGCAAAGCCTGACCATGAGGATTCTAGTAGTTCAAGTGTTGAGGAGTTTGGGGATAATTAGAGGCCTCCCTTCACTACATTTTTGCATTTTGTACTTATTTTGATATCAATGTATCATGCTACTCATTGTAATCATCTTTATGATATGATATTATGAAATCATATTTTCGATATAATAGAAATCTCAAATTCAACAATTTCATTTGTCAAATTTTATTTACCTTTAGTCTTTTAGTAATAGTATTCAAGTATTTAAAATGTTAGTATTTGCAATTTTGCTATTTTACTAATTTACCAAAGTTTAATTTGAAATGTAATTCTTAAACATCTTTTTATAACTAGTTTTTCAAGTACTATATGTATATCAACGCCACCGTCCCCAAACTTAGACCCTTGGTCCCCCGTCCCCAAAACCTGCCCTCGACAGGGGACGCGTCCTTGTCAGGAAACTTCGTGGAACACTGGAAATTTATCAAACTTGTTGAGACCAAATATGCATCCTACTTCGTTCTCTTGGAGAGGATGATCAAGTTGCAAGAAATTTTGCAACCATTGGTTATGACACAAGAGTGGAATTGATGGTCCAGCTCCAAGACAAAGTAAGGGATGAGAGTGAAGGAAGTGGTGAAGAGCAACAATTTTTTATCAAATGTCAAATACATCACCACCATCATATCCTAATTTGAATAGTGATTAAAAATACAAGTACTTTGATGTTTCAAGCCTTGGGGAGATATATGAGTGCATTAATAGCATGCTTGGTCAAATGAAGGTCATTGTACAACATAGAGACCCCACCTTGCAATTTTACAATAGTACATTCAGCCTATCATTCATTAGTGGTGGTTGAATCTCAACACTTCTTTGTACATACCCACCTATGTGTTGACCCTGAAGTGGTATGTGCATGGACATAGTAAAGTTCTCCCCATCAATGTCATTCAAGTGAAGAGAGGCCTCAAGAAGGTTTTCAAGAAGATATACAGTACAAAGGAGGGCCTATTCTTCAAAAGGTGAACTAAATTTACCAAACTCAAGGGTTATGATATTTTGGTAAAGTAAGATAGGGAGACTTTGGTGTAAGACAACCCAATAGCATAATGATAGTTGTGTGGGCCCCCATCAGTGATAAGCACACTAGTCATTCACCTTATCACAAGTCTATCTTTCTACTGCTACTAAGAGGAATTGATCTACATACAACTTCATCTATTCTATCCAAAGGAATGGGCTTACCTTTAGAAGAGCAAAGAAACATGTGATTGTAAATAGTGCTTTGTGTCTCATGTACCATAAGATGATCAAGTACTAGGAGAGTACGACAACACAGTGGGATGTAGACCCAAAAGAGCGAGCACAAATTGATGAGGATCAAGTGGTGCATACAAGGTTGGTGTTCAATTGCAAGAGTTGTATGAGTTTAGCAATTCAACAATGAACATGCCATAAATGTGTTTGAACAGCCATTGGCCCATTGTTCTTGTAACTTTTTAGTACTGCTTCAAATTTGATTAAGTCATGAAATTGAATGTATTTGGAATTTTGGTTCAATCGATTGTCAAATCATTTACATAAATGATAAATTGTTTTTTTTAGGTAAAAGGTGGTAATCCACCTATTCTTTATTTATGATAAAGAGTAGAAAATTACAGAAAAACCAGTTCAAAGATAACTGAAACGAAGCTCCAAGAAGGAGCACGAGTATCAAAAAGCCCCTAATGGGAGATAAAGTATTACATCCATGAAAAAATATTGCATATAGATGCTTGAAATGAAAGAAAACCCATGCAAAGAAAGATCCACATGTAGCTGGAGGAGGCTGTAAGATGCCTTCCCAGGAGGTGCATAGAATTTTTGCACTTTTGCTCAGTTGGACAGATTTTGTTTCCACACAATATTGATTTTTCAAGCATAAAAATGTAGTCATTCAAAGAAAGAGCATATCACAATAGTGGCACTGAACATTTCAGATTCATTGACAAAGACACTGCAGCTACTTATATAAATATTAGACCCACTACCCATGACAGTGACAACATTATAATATCAGCCCTTAATTAAGACTTGCTTGATTTAGGTTACAGCACCTCTTCATACAATCGTTCCTATATGCAGTATTTCCTTTCATTAAGACATTAACAATACAAGACTAGCAAACCTTCCTATCAAGACTGTATGCTACAGCTAGGACATATTCAGAAATATTACTTGAACTGAACAGCAGCATAGAGTGCAATTATCTGAACTTTATAATATCTGATAATGCAGCTACAGCAGTTTTACTCAGACGCCCCACTCATAAGTTATCACATACATTTATCATTACTGATAACACAGGAGCTACAAGGCTTAACAAATAGGAATTCTCAGACCTAGTTATTCAAATCGACCTCACTGGAAAATGAAGATGTCCTCAGAAATATGCAGCATGTATGAGCAAGTAATATGGACTCATTTTTGGCAGTCGAATCTACTGTGCAAGGGTGCGCCAGACCTGGAATGAAGCATACGTCACACCTCAGCCTCCAAATAGTGACCACGACCCAGCTTAAGTCTGCTACAGAGGTCGTTCTCTCTCAGCAAACACGTCCTTCCCTAATCCACCCAGATTTCTTCAAACCACGACTTTGATATGAGTCTATTGCTTGAGAGATAGTGCGCCTAGGGTTTCTTCACAATATCACGCCACCAATACTGCAATTAGAGCTTCAATATCGACCCCATGAAGATGCAACGACCCAATGAACAGTAACTTCAAAAAATCTGAGATGGAACCATATTTTCACTTCACCATTTGCTCTAAACTCAATCTTGCTTCAGTAGGAATTCCTTAAATATGTGCTCATCAAATCTACAATGAAATGCAATGTAGAAAGTCCGAATGACTCTCTCGACAACTTTCAGCTAGGGTTGATGGTTTCACAACTGAAACTGAAACAGTAGGGTTTCCAAAACCCTCAATACGAAAACCTCCAAGGCTCTCCAAAGTTGATGTGAGAAAATAATATCCAGAATGTGAGAAATGAACCTTTTTCTGCCTTTTATATTTCCCACTTAATTTCCCGCTCACAAATATAAAGTGACTTTATAAAATTCATTTTAAATATTTCACTTAAGTCACCTTATAAACGAACTTTATTAATTACTTAATATCACCTTTAAAAATTAACTTGTCACTTAGGCAATATTAAATAATTAAGTAAAGGATTCCCTGAATTCACCATTAGCCTTCGGGAATTAAAAAGGCTAATCGATCACCTTGAGTGGCTACTGAGAAGGGGACATTACAGAGGCACAGTGCCAACTAATTAATTTGATTCTTCAGAGGATGAAAGTGGTAAAGGGGAGTGTGAGATGTGCCCCAAGCGAAAGTGGATAGAATAAAAGATTTTCTTTACTTGTGTCACCAGAATGGGGCCAAGCTCCAAACTCTGCAAATTTACAGCCTCTTCCAATATCTCCACATGATCATCTTGCAGCCTCATTCCCATCGCATTGTAGACACAATCCACAGTTAGGTCTTCAAAGATCTCTTCATATGAGAATAAGCCTCCTATTAGTGTAGAGCTGAGGGAGATGCCGTACCCTGAGACTGCAATCTAGAAGAATTCCTCCACTATCTGGAAGAATTTTTTTTACGATTTTTAATAATTAATTTTTCAAATATTATATATTACTTTAGCTGACATCCCACTACCATCCCCAAAATGCAAGAAAAAAAATTGTTGTCATTGATTTCTTCTAGGAGACATATAGAGGTGCAAAGAAACTACGTCTATAGTCTCCTAATGTTTCAAAGACACATATTAATGTTTGCTGACATCCCTATATGTGTCTCCAAGACATGGATGCATTTCCAATAAGAGAGATGAGTACCAAGGGTAGGGAGATGAGTACCAAGGGTCAGGTGACAAGTCTCTAGGTAATTATGGTGAAATCATATGGTAAATGTATAGGCATTCAGAAGATCTTGTTACAAAAAAACTAGTTGTGCCTCTACCCATTAAGATAATCACATGACAAGAACCACTATCTAGGATGGGCCAAATCTGGATTGGACCGAAGGAAATAGTCATAAAGATTCCACCAGCCTCAACCTTTCCTATGCAACTTTAATGTAACTATTCATCTCTTTGGTTCAAAAACAATTGACAAACCTACAACCAATCTGAAAGGCAATATTTTAAAACTTGAAAAATAGTCATTGACAATATAAATAGCCAAACCAATTCTCAATAAGAATTATTTGTAGACTATTCTAAATTATTTGCAAAGAGATGAAGGTAGGGAATATGATTGCTTGTTACAAAGAAAATCACTATTATTTCCCAAGATACTTAGATTGTCTTGAGAGCCACCATTGCCAATGAAGGTTATTACAACTCCATCTCAATTACTTCTTCCTAGATATAAGTTAGCAATGACTTCAAACAAGAAATTGTATCACTACTTGGCCTCATCTTGATAATGACAATATCCAATCCATGATTAAGTACGTATTGAAGATAATTCAAGAAAATTTGGCATGCATAGCTTTTGGTAGAAAGAAGTCCTACTTTGTTACATTGTTGACAAGATTCAAACAATTATCCAAAACATTGTCAAATATGCCAAAAAACGTCCACCATAAGTTTTTAGGAGTATGGAGTTTATCCTAAAATATTTAGCAATGGCAAATGAGGCAAAGGGGATTGTCTTTTTAAGAGGCATGTAAGAAACTCTAGTGAAAAGAGTTCTATCTGTTGTCCCCAGTTTTTGCAAAGCAAAAATTTGACAACCTTTACGAATTTTTCTCTAAAAATTCCTATTCTTGGTTACTCTAATGCACGTTTCTCAAGGGAAAATCGTGCCTTGTATATTCTATAAGGTCTAAGGTGGTCTTGGTCATTTTCGTTTTAGTTTTGAGTCCTTTTTTGGTCTTGTTTTTTGTCTCTTCTTCCTCTAGTCGGATTTTGGATGTCTTACTGCAAGTATGGGGGTTTCAAGTTCTAAAATGCAAGTGATACTTTAACTTACAATCAAGTTCAAAAAGCTCGATTTCACTGAAGTCCTTTTTAAGTCACTTTTGTGTTTTATTGTTAACTTGTAATGGGGGTCCCAAGACCCAATTTGCAAGTAAAGGTTTAAAAATTGGTTTTTAATCACTTGTAATGGGGGTTTCAAGACCCGATTTGCAAGTGAAGAGCTTCTAAGTCACTTTATAAAGTTTCATGTCACTTGTTGTGGGGGTCTCAAGACCCGATCTGCAAGTTGGAGGCTTTTTAAAAGTTACTTTTTAATATATGTCACTTGTAATGGGGGCTTAAGGGCCGATTTACAAGTTCAAGACTTTTTTAAGTCACTTTATAAAATTGTTCACTTGTAATGGGGGTCCCTGTTGGTTTGTGGCGACTGATCATGCTATACTGCCACCGAAAAAGAAAAAACCGACTTTGTAAACCCTAATGTCTGGAAGCTTCTAAAAGCTTGTTATAAGCGGCTGGGATGGAGAGTTGTAGCATGGCATTATTCACAATATTGTAATATGTTTTGCACTGGATAATAAAATAATTGGATGGCTGCAGTTTGGTGGATGTAGCCCAAATTGGGTGAACCACGTTAAGTTCTTTGTGTTGTCTTGTTTCTGATATAATTTCTTGTGCGTTTTATTTCTCTGTTTTATGGATAAAATCTGCATTTAACTTGTTAGCTATCTGCCTTCTAACCCTAACAGTCCCAAGACCCGAGTACAAGCAAAAAGGTAAAAAGTCAAGTATATTACTTGCAATCGGGTCTTGGGGACCCAATTACAAGTTCGCATGAGAGTGTTCCTTTGAAAAGCGACTTGCTTATGGTCTTTTAAGACCCGACCCATATAAGTTTGGGGGTTTATCACTTGAAAAGGCACTCAAAAGGCCCGACTTCAAGCTTGTAGTTCGAGTTTTTGCTGAAGCATGCATTTTTATCTTCAAAACCCGATTTTTGACTTAGTCTTGGTCATTCTCTTCTTCATGGCGTATTTTCTCTCTTCTTCTTCCCTTTGTTTTTGCGTTTCTTGAGGAGAGGATTTAAAATACTCAGCTGATTGTGTTTGAAAAGGAGCCTTTGTCTCACTTTATCTATAAGTACTGGTTACAAATCAAGGTTTCTTAGTTTATTTCTTCAGCTGTGCGTTTTTGCTCTTCAGAGGTACGCTTTTGTTTTGTTTTCTGTCTTCTTCTTTTTGGTGTCTTTTTGGTCTCAAGTTAAGTAATGCATTTTCGAAATGCATTGAGGGTTAGAGATTTCATCATTTGCATTACTCGCAATTGGGTTCCCAAGACCCGATTGTATATATTACAGAGCCTTGAAATGCTTACATTGCCTTCCATATACCTTACACCTTGCTTGCAAATCCTTTCAAAATGCATTCCTCATATCATATTCCCACTACTTGTAAACGGGTTTCCAAGACCCAACTACAAGTATACATTGTTAAAAATACTCATTACTTGCAATCGGGTTCCGAAGACCCGATTACAAGTTGAACTTGCAAATGACCTCCCCAGATCCGATTTTCTTCCCATCGCTGTCCAAAGCCTATTCGCCAAGCATCTTCAAGTCATGACGAGTGTTATAAGTTCAAAACCCAAGCAAGTCTTGGTGGGATTGCTAGTTTTTAAGATTTTGGCATCATGGAATCACCCATAGCTACTGAAGATGTTCTCACTCTTCTGAATTTTCATCACAATGTTTCAAATTCTTGTTCAATGACAGAAGAGCCAGTATCACCTACAAACAAGAAGATGAAAGCTAAATATGATAAATATTTGAATGAGATTGCTCCCTCCCAGGTGGTTTCTCTCATTGATGAGATTAGAGACACGGAGATTGGGCACGTTGATATGTATGAGTTCCTAGAAAGAACGAAGGGCTCACCGACTCATGGGATGCAATTACTTCTCCAAAGTCATATTCATTTAGTCTCTTCATTCCCAGTGGCTGCCTTAGAACCGGAATTTGTTCTTGCATGTGCTGCTCATTTTGATGAAGAAACAAGGACAATCAAGGACAAGGATGGAAATGTCATAATAAGTTTGGATGTTGAAACAATTGATAAGATCTTTGTTGTACCCAAACCAAATTTTTTGCTTCATTAAGGCATTTTGCTTAAAATGGTCTAAACCTTGTAAAAGTGAGGTCAAAACTAAGTTTTTGGGGAAATAAAGTATGGGCTTTTAGTCAATGTGATGCTAGTAAGATACTGGCAAAATTTGAAAATTTTGAAAATTAGGGTTTCTGAAATCTATTTTTAGCCCGAAACCCTAAAAAATAGGAACTTGTCAGAATTGGCTGAAATTAATTTTGATTGGCTTATTTTACATCATGATCACAGTGGTGAAGTCAGTTTCAGTTAAAAGTCAGTTTAAGGCTGGTGGGTAGTTATAACTTTTTCAGGAGAAAAGTTAGGACCTCTGAGGTCATTAATGGCAGTTGGCCAGTACCAGGTGTTAATATCTAAGCCTGAAACTCAAAGAAGAACGCTCTACAATGAAAGATGTTGAAAATTATGCTTTTTCACGAAGGAGATTTTCAACGAGGTAAAATACTGTAAAATTGGCTAAGTCTGGATTGAAAAAGCGCCACTCTCAGCTAGGGGCGCCCATCATTATGGAAGCTGTATTCAACTTTTTGTGAGATTTTCTACCAAGATGACTTCTCCAGTTTCCTGATAGCTTCGCAATGAGCTAGCCATCTAGTTCGACGGAGGAATAAAACGCCTGAAAACGAAAATTCAATATAGAACGAGGGTAATGCAAAGTAGGTAACTTTGAAGAGAAAAAGCGCCCCTGGAGGCCAGGGGCGACCATCTTTTTGAAGATTCAGATGAAGTCTTTTGATCAAGTGACACCCAGGAAGTTTGTTTCCATTTTTGGTCCAGCTCCGCGACGCATCTGTCAGCAGGTGAATCTAAGTTGCTGTGTTGCCGCCATCAGTGGTCGAATTTGAGGTTTCAGACTGGATCAAAGATTGTTCAGAGAGGACAAAAGCGCCCCTGGAGGCTAGGGGTGCCCAAGGTTTTAAGACCTTTAATGAAATTTGTTTGATGATTTCAGATACTCATCTCGTTCGTGTCAGCTTCAGCTTTCCGTTCCCTGTCTCAGCCGGGTCAAAAGATGTCTTGGCAATCCGCAGCCGGAAGTTGAGTAATTTTTGCCAGTTGCAGTAATGGATGACATTGGTTGGGAAAAGCGCCCCTGGAGGCCAGGGGCGCCCATGATTTAGGAAGGTTAAAAGATGTTTTTATACAAAGTGTTCATCAGGAGCCTTTACTCAGAATTCAACTTGCTCTGCAGTGAGCCAGTCAGCATGTTCTGAAGTTTTGTCAAATGCCGGGAAACGTCAAGTGAAATATAGTCAAGTTATCAATGAAAATGATGAAAGTGCCTGAAAATATTCTAACACTGAGGTCAAAAGCGCCCCTGGAGGCTAGGGGCACCCATCTTTTTGAAGCCTCAGATTTGTGAATTTTGGATTATCACCTCAAGGAATCTTCTTGTCAGATTTGGTCCCGCTCTTCGATGGAACTGTCAGCCAGTTGATCTGACGCGGCAGTCAATCAGAATCAGTGATCGAACGTGAGCTTCATTTGAGGTTTCTGGATTCAAATTTTCAGAAAAATGTCTAAGTATGGAAGGACGCCTAAAGTCAAAGGTTGACTTTTCAAAATTCAAAAAAAATAATAGAAGTGTGCATGGGGGGGAGTTTTCAATTTACTAAATTTGGATCTTCAGTTAAACTCTTTTTCAGGTCGACTTCTATTGAACCTATTTTTAGTCATAACTGGCTAAACTTAGTTTGCATGCACTAGTTAACTGAATCTTCAAGGTGGCGCCCTAATTAGGGGTTGTTTTACATCCAGTTAACTGAGTTTGAAGCCAAATATAGGCCATGCGTGAGTTTTGAAGCACCAGTTGTACTTCAAGTGCCATTTCCAAAGCTTAGCATGCATTCCACACGCCTTAGAAGATATTTTTCTATATATTTTGCTAATGGCGTCTATTATTCTTCATCAGAGTTGACAAGAAACATCTTTTCTTGAGCATAGAATTGATCTGCAGGTGCTACAGGTGTCAGATTTCAGTATTCTTCGTGGCTACAGATTCAGATTGTTCAAGGGAAGATTATTTCAGACTTTGTTTTCCATTTGCATGCAGGTTTTATCAGTTCTACTTCAAGCATAGGCGAATTTTTATAGAAGAAGAGAGAAAACAAAAAAATAAAACTTCTATTCTTCTGTCTTATTTTCTTCTATTCTCGTCTTAGGTTTTCTTCGCATGTCAAAGAAAACGGCAAATTTTTCAGAAAAGCATCATCTGGGTTCGAGTATTTCAGCATCAACAACAATACCCATGTCTTAGATTATTTTGTGAAAATTGCCCCGCTGCCTCTTTTCTAGAGCACTGTGCTTTTTTCCAGAATTCTCTTTGCATGTGTGCCTAAATCACATTTTTTCGCAAATTTGTTGATTTGGGTGGTTTTAGGATTCATTTCTACACAAAACCCATGTTCCAAATTTTCGTGGGAAAAATTGCCCCCAGTACCCCTAACTGCCAGTTCAAATCTCAACCGAAAACCTTTTGCATGCAAGCCTAAATCCCATTTTTTCGCAATTCTAACGTTCTGGGTTGTATTAGAGTTTGATTCTACACAAAACCCATATCTTAGAATTTGTCCGAAAAAATTCACTTCCCCTTGCTATTTTTAGCCTATCCCCGAGCTTTTTCAGTTTTTCCAAAGTTGTCCAAACATACCCGACTTTACAGTCAAAAGTCTAGTTTTTCAGAATGCAGTATAATCCCATAGATTATAAGGCCAAACAGGTCTTTCTTCATAACTTTCTGAAAACTACCGATACCGACTTAAGTCATGTTTTTCCCATCATCAATCTGAATTCATTGGAGGGTATCAACAGTACTACAATTAAAAATCTTGAACGTTCAGGTATATTTGCAGTAGCATCCATTCCTATCTCAGTCTTTGATCTCGAGTTCGTACTTGCTTGTGTCAAGCATTATGACTCGTCTACCAGACAAATCAGATCGACAGATGGAAGGATTATTTGTAGCCTTAAGCCGAGGGATGTAGAAAAATGTTTTTCCATTCCTCCACGTTCAGATCATTTCGCTGTATCCATTTCAGATTGTGACAGAATATGGGAGGAGGACAAGGATAGATCACAAAAGAAAGTAGCTCAACGGTGGTTGAAAATTCAGAAAACCAACATGCCAAGGAAGATTGCACATGGGGATTTCAAAGACGAGATTGCTATTTTGATAACTTTCCTTAACCGGTTAGCAGGTTCTGAAGACGCAAGCGTTTTCCGGACATGGATGTTCTACCTCATCTCACGAGTTATTGATAAAAAGGAAACATTTGACTGGGCCATGTTTATTAGCGAGTGTCTTCACCAGCAGAGTACAGAGTTCCTAAAGATTCACGAATTCCACATGGTGACTTTTCTGGTTTACTTAGTTGCATTTCAAGGCAGCTTTAAATTATTAAAGACCGATGGAGTTCTGAGTGTTCAGCGAGTGTACAAATACTACCCTCAGTTGGAGTTTTCGAAAGCTGAACAGGACTTTACAGCAGTGAATGGCCACTTTCTTATGAAGACAGTCAGAAATTTAGATAACGAGATGCATGTTAGGATTTCTACAGAGGCACAATCAGCAATGGAGAGTTGGGCAGATTGGTTTATCCAATTTCCTACTTTCACATATATTCGTGTATATGGATATACAGGAGAGCCTCTGATGCTACCGAGGTACCCATCGGATAAGGTTCTTTTCATGGAGTTCATGAGACAGGCACATGAGGTTCACACTTTTCTTCGCAATCGACATAACCCAGCTTTCACCTTTCCATTTGAGTTAGGTATTTACAAATGCAAAACAGCTGCTGATTGCAAGTTAATGGCATACGAGTTAGAGAAACTTCAGCTTGGGTGTTTTCCTCAGAAGCGTGCCTATGATCCGTTGGGTCATTATTCAGCAAGGTTGGAGCGAAATGTTTCACATTCGGCAGCGCTTGAGGACTTTTGGGTCAATTGTGAGGATGAATTTGAGGTGCGTCGTCGTCATTATTGGAGGCTTACTGTTCCATAGATTGCTGATTTCTTGTCAGAGGATGTGGAAGGTTTGTCTGATGATGATGGTGAGATACTTCTTCATTCATTCATTAGAGACCAAGTTGCTCGCCAGCCACTTCGCCAACATGATTGGTATATCCCAGTGAATACTTCAGTGAAAGACTTATCCAGGTCTGTTATCAAAACCACCATGTACTTCCTTGAGAGCAAGCGGAAGCGAAGGGTGATCCCAGTTACAGAGCCGCCAACAGTGGTGGTTTCTTCTTTACCTTCTACTTCTAGGGCTAAACCTCGAGTCAAGGTTACTATGAGGCCGCCTTAAGGGGTTAAGATGGGAATTAATTCAAAAGGAAAAAGCATCACCAAAAGGAAACAGGTTGAGAAAGAGCCAGCACTTCCAGTTACAGAGACAGTACTTCCAGAGCCAGTTATTTCATCAGAACCAGTTATTCAGACTGAGGCCGGTTTGTCATCTCCAAGTTCACCTTTTTCACCACACTCATCTCCCATAGCTATTGATTCGGAGCCTGAGACTCCGATACATGAGACCTTCATAACAGTGGATCCGCCAGCAGCTGATACAGTAGAAACGGCTCCACCTCGAGAAGATAGTATTCTTTATTCATCTTGGCTCGAGAAGTCATTGGAGAGGGAGAGGCGTATGCCTTCATATAATCTTGATTTATCTAAGTTTGGTGAGCCCTATCAAAACAGGTTGAATAAGAGGGCCAAAAAGCAGATTAACATTGAGAAGAACCTTGAAGCAGAGATCGTCATAAAGGTTGCTACTCCTCCAGAAGGCAAATACTTGGATGAAGTTGATGTTGGTGATTTTACCTTCGTCAAAACTAATCTGGGTAAGAATACTCAACACACCGACGTGAATCTATTCAGAGTCGTCGCGAGTAATCTAGAGGAGCGCGTCATGAAAGATGGTGAGGATAAGGTAGTTCTCAAGGCTGAGATTAGACAACTTCGCAGGTACATCTCGGGTTTGCTTCATGGCAACGAGGGGCAAGCACCTTTACTTCCACAACTTCGAGAGACCGCCGCAGAACAGCAGAGGATTCAACACTTGGTTAATCGAGGAAAGCTACTGGATACCTGGATTGAAGACTTTATTGTTGTTGGTCGACACCTCCTCACATATATCAGTTGAGGGTTGACGCACATAGTCTTCGCCAGAGAATTTAGGAGCTCGAGATTTGCATAGCCGAGCGTAAGCCGAAGGACCTGATTCTGATATCACAGCTTGCAGGAATCTATGACGCCATTGAAGCAGATGGAGATCAAAAGAAGGTCTTCACTTGGAGAGAGTTGTATCTTTGCAGGGTGGAGACATATGACAGGATTTCTACTAAGATGAGCATGATTCAGGAAAAGGTTGTTGCAGCTCTTTGTTGCATCAGCAAGTACATCACTCAGATCCCATGTCATTATCGGCATGAGGATGGTACCTACGCCGAGTTAGAGGCAGTTCAAGCTGAGTTCGAAGAGTTAGTTCATGATAACCTATGTGGAGAGCCAGAGGCGTCCAAGATGGAGGAGTTTACAATGCTGACTATCAGTTTCAAAAAGGTGACCACAGAGGTTAGAGATAGTTAGAGGGAGATCCAAGATGGAGACAAAGAGTTAGACAAGCAGTTAATCATCGTGGACAGCGTCAGAGTGCTAGATGATGATACTATTGATAAATTCTTGGAGGAGATGATAAACTTGGAGTAGACTTTCAGTTAGACCATGCAGTTGCTTACATGATGAGTCATCAGAAGTAGTTAACTCGAGGCTTCTTTCTGAGTTAACTTGTTGTTATACATTGCATGCATGTCTTTCTTGGAAACATCTACATATACTTGGAAATTAGATTAGATTTTTCAGTTGACTAATGATAGCATTCCAGTTGACTTGCTTTAAATAAGGACGTGCATGTTGCACCTTGTCCATTTAGATTAGATGTTTCAGTTAACTGTATAGTTTCATTCAATTAGGGTTTAGGAATAAGATCTTGCATGCATTGCAAGACTGTAGTTGACTCAAGGTGATTTTAGGGTTGCCTACACCTTGAAGTCTATAAATAAGAGCTTTCAGCTCATTTGTATTTTAACTTTTGCTTGATAGCATACATGCTGCGCCTACCTTGCCTGTAGTATTGCTATTATTGTATCTGTTCAAGGAGCTTTTACAGGAGATTAATATATGCTGCGCCTACCTTGCCTGTAATATTGTCTTTGTTGGATCTGTTCTAGAGTATTTATTTTGATAATGAATTGTTATACCACTCGGGTTCCATGCAATTATTATAATGAATGCTTGCCTTAGTTAGATATAGTGGCTAGTTCAATCGTAAATTTTACGCGTGTCTCGCCTATGCAATTTGCTGTCCTAGTTGGCTATCTTTTGTGTTTTGTTATCAATAGGCCTATTCGAATTAAGCAAATAGTTGTGCCCACCTTGCCCTCATGTTGAGAATTCGTACTTAAAGCCTATCGTATGATGTGTGTCATAATAAGCTTATTCAGCTGAGCAGATAGTTGTGCCCACCTTGCCTTCATGTTGCAAAACTGTACCCAGCTTATCGTATAAAAAACCATTCCCGCTCCATTTCCTCACGCTCTGTTTTCGTGAGTAAATTGGATAGATTTTAAAGAAGTTAGCTTAGTTGTAGTTACATGATCTGCGAAACCAGAAAATACTTAGCTGCAACGTTCTAGGTTTTCTTAACCTTGTGCCTCTACCAGCTGAGAACAAAAAGATAGGACATTAGTTTAGTTTTCTATTTCATGCATTCCAGCATAACGAGGGAGCTTCCCCTCCTAATTTGAAGAGCACTCATTGCATAGTGTGCATAGCTGTACGTACAAACTCACACTCCAGAGGTGTTAGTTCTTATGCCAACAATCTTCAAAGTACCTGCAACTCCTTTGTATGTTGAGATCACAATGAAGAGTGCAACAGATCAGTAGAAACAAAGAAAAGCAGATTGCATTAGACACATTAGTGCTAAGTGGTTGAAGACTCCCCGAGCTTGCTTTTCCAGATGGCCTAAGTTGTATCATTCTGACTTCATTGAGGAAATAGGTGATATGATTACACTTCTCAACAGGTTAGCAGGTTTGAAATATTCCAATGTGTTTGAAACTTGGATGTACAAGTACATCGTGGTTATGAGGAAAGGGCAGTCTCATGTTTTCTGGGGAGAATTAATCGGTGACAACTTGTGTAGACAATTGGCACAAGTTCATACTACCTACACCTTTTATATGAATTCATTCTTGGTGTATATTGCTGCATCACTCAGACAGTTTCCTGGTCTTTCTACCAAGGGGAATAGATCATTGGTGCGAGTCTGGGAATATTATGATCAACTAACTTTGAGGTCCAGTAGGCTTCATTACAGGAGAGTGCAGGATGCTTTCTTTGGTCACTTTATGTGTCTCTTTGACAAATCACTCAAGATTAGAAGAGTTTCCGAAGCAGCCTGGAAGAAAGTGAATGAGTATGGTTGTTTGTTTCTGCAGTTCCCCACTTTCACTTACATGAGAGTTGGGTGTTTTGAGGGACAACCATACATGTTATCCCAGTATCCTACTGACAGAATCCTTCTGATGGAGTTGGCAAGACAACTAATGGCGGTTCATGCTGTACAACTTGCTAATCACAAGTTGGGTATTACTATCTCTTCGCACAATCCATTGCAGATTGGTCGGTATTCTATAAACACTTCTCAAAGAGCCAAGGCAATGGAGGGTGAGCTTCAAGAAATCAAGCTAAAAAAGTTCATTACGAGAAAAGATTTTGATTACCATGGGATGAAAGATAAAATCAAGAGAGCCTTCGCTCATGTTCATCGCCTTGAAGATATCTAGGTTGATCTTCCTACTGAAGAAGACATAAGGATGGATTACAGCAGGCTTACCTTGGAGCAGATTGTGGATCTTAACTTAACCAAAATCCCTGAAGGGATGGTTGATGATGGAGAAATCCTAGATCCAGAGTACATTGAACAAAGAGTTGCAGAAGCTCCTCTCCCGTCCTCACAATGGTCCAAAAAGGAGTGTGACTCTATCCTTGACCGTTTTCAGCCCATCCTTGCTAATACCAATGCTTGGTTGAAGGATAATAATGTTAAGACTATCAAGATCAAAGGTGAAGCGGAGAATGATTTGGCTGGTCCAGTTGGGCAAAGGTCTGAAATCAGAGACAAATCTAAAGAAGGTGCTTCTTCTTCTAGCACAAGAATCAAGTTAAGGGTTAGCAGACCTTTGGTAATCCCTCCACCAGAAGTGTCAACAAAAGGGAAAGAGACATCACAGGTACAGGTACATGTCATTAATGATGAGGATGATACTTATGAAGAAAATACAACGGAATCACCTCCTTCAGCAGTCTCAGACTCTCCTCATGTGGTCATTCCTCAAATGTCCATGGATATTGATACAGATGTAGACTCTTTCTCCACTATATTTGTAGATCTTGTGGAACCTAGTACAGCTATTGGTGCTAATGTGGAGATTCCTATTGGAACTTTTCATGAAGACTTGGAGAGAATTTTTGATGATTATCCTTCTTATGTGGCCATGACAGCATTCCTTTCCCGGAGGTTGATACTTCTGCCTTGAGTTTTGATAAGTTTATGATAGAGGTAAATCATGTGTTGCCATCTGAACAAAGGCCTGTTGCAATTCAGATTGATACTTCTCCTAAGGTGACAACTATGGTACAGGTAGAGCCTGTTTCTTCAGAAACCACAGTTGTTGTCTCCAATGTGAACTCATTAAAACTACCCCCATGGCTGAGTTCAATTACGCCCAAAAGAAAGAAGCAAGAAATCTCTCCTGATGTGTTTGATTTCCAGCAAATTGCTAAACCTAAATCCAAGGTTGTAAAGAAGGCAAAGAAAGTCTCACGGGTGGTGATAGATGAAAATAAAATGAAGTATGCAGAGATAGCTGAGCCATTGGTTGAGAAGTGTAATGTCCCCTTCTCAACAGTGACCTGACAGTTGACCGTTAGTCTATCCTGGTGACCCGTAGACTACTCGGAAGCAAAATTAGGGTTTCTTATCTTCTAGGAGGACGTTTCAGCTTGTGTTGGAGTGTGCTTCTGGAATCTTGGTGTTTGGTTGGCAGCTCTTTTCTGGGTTTTCAGAGAGCTTCGCGTCGATATGACTTACATGATGATCCGAGCAAATTCATGGATTTACTATTTTTAGTAATTTCTATTTCTGGCAGTGGTCTTGTTTGCTTCAGTGCATTTGGCTTCCCTCTTCAGATGGTTTAGTTGGTTGCGTCAGATTCAGCACCTGGGTGCAGTTCTTGGAGAGATAAGTTATTTTAATTAAAATAATGCTTTATTTTAATTATAACCCCTTGGTCTAGCTTCATAACTTAAGTTGTTTTAAAAAGGGGAATTTAAGGGTGGGCGCCCCATCAAGGAATTATGTGAGTTTTAATGTTTTATCAAAGAGGAAAAAGGACGCCAACTTGAGAAGAGAAAGTAATTTTAATGTTAATGAGATTTTTCACTAGGTGAAAAGGGATGCCAACTTGAGGAAGGGTAAGTCAACATGAAATTTGAAATTGGTTGACTCTTGAGTTTTGGCGCACCTTTTGGAAGCTTCTAGGATGCTCTTCAAAAGTTATATAAGGGAGTGCTCATCTTCATGTTTTTCATCTTGAATTTTATGCAAAGTTATGCTGCCGGAATGGTATTAGGATTGCTTCGAGGGATGCATACCTCCTAGCTAGGCTTAACTTCTTGCTTGAAATATAGCAACTAGTTGAGAGTAGGGTTCTAGTGTACTATTCTGCATTTTGAGTTTGAGGTCATGTATTTTTGTCATTTTCACAATTGTTGTTTTGCCTGTGGCTGATCTAGATAATCAATCATATGTTTATGGATGATTTTATTTTGCTTATGGGTATTGAGAAAATGCATTTGGAAGGTTGAGGCGACCCCTTCCTCCAAATATCATAATTTATATCCAAGTTTTGGATTTTATAGAGCCCCTTCTCTTGGGCCGTACCTTTATGGACTTGCTTGGTTTTGCATGCCAAATAATTAGTGATCATATGAGTTTGTTTTATGCTTTCATCTTGGGCGCCTTCAGTACTAGAATATATTGCATTTTACTTCATGAAGTTTGGGCATGTTTTGAAGGAGTTGTCTTCATTTTAGTGATTTTCTGTGTTGCTGATTCTGCAGTTTCAGTGCAGGTCTGCATAACCAAATTGGTAAAAATGGGGTTTGGGAGTTGAGATTGAGTCTTGGAAGTCTAGAAGAGTATAGGGGAGTCCTTTACAATTATTGCAGCATGATATATTTTCTAATCACGTATGCTTGGCAGGCTCTCTATGATATTGTAAGCTGAACAGTAGTACTGTCAGCCATTCATCTCTCATACTTAACTCATTGTAATTCCCACGATTGTGGAAGAGGTCGGTTTGCCGCCTATTACCTTACTGTACTGCATTATCATGTTGCTGATCGGCTGAGCCGTCAACCTACTCCCGCTGAATAAGTGGTCGAGTTGCATCTTTGAATTCAGCACTGTACTTTCCATTCTAGTCCTCCCATTGAATAAGTGGTAGAGTGATTGCTTTTCTTTCAGTTACTTTCAGCAAGATCTTGTTTGCTAACGATCCCCTTTCGTGTATGCTCTCAACCTTGCCCGCATTGGGATCTGAGTTGATCAGAAGAGAGGGTTACTTTCAGCCGGTTTATATTTACACTAATGCTAATGGGTGAATTTAGCTATGTAATAAAATGAAAAAATTGGCCGGCATATTTCAAGAAGCCACTTGAAGAAACGCAGCTGTCAGATTATAGGCTTACCAAGGTTGAACTTGGTAAACAGACACATTCTGGTCTTATGCATGATGCCACGAACTCGGTAGCCTCATTGGTTCAAAGATATGATGAATTACTGGTAAAGAAAAGTGAGCTCAAAGAGAAGAATTCACAGCTCATCACAGTTGACCAATGATGATGAGGTGTCAAACACCTCAAGAAGGACATCCTACCCTCCAAAATAGCAATAAATACGACTGAAGTCAACTTGATGCCCCTTTCCAAGTTGACTCTAGATCTCCACGGATCATGCATGTCAGATCCCACTGATCTAGGATGTCTAATCGACTCCCACGATTTGTGGATAGTGGATCTCCTTTAAAGGTGAATGTCTATTTTGGAGACATATTTGTAATTTAAGTTCACTTTAGTTAGGTGTCAATCAACTGAGGTAGACTCCCAATTTGAATTTTGTTTAGTTTCAGTTAACTGAAGTAGTTTTCTAGTTAACTGCTTGCTCACCTACTTTTAGACATAGGAATAAATCTTGCTGATTGGCAAGAACTAATTGTTAACTCAAGGAGATTTTAAGGTTGCCTACTCCTTTGAGTCTCTATAAATAAGAGCCTTGGGCTCATTATTTGTTTAACCTTTATTTGCTAAGCAAAATTGTTGCGCCATTGTTGCCAGAGTTAGCTTGTTCTTATTTGTTCACTCTTGGATGAGAGTTTGTTGGTTGATCGTATTGTGCATGATTTCGTGCCTTTGCTGTCCCAACCTTTGTAATTCTTTGGAGAAGCTTGAAGAAATAAATCAGATGGCGCATGCTTTCTTGATCTAAATACTTGAATTTTTTCAAAGTCTTGTTTTCAATAGTGTATTGTTTCAATCTCCTCCTCGGATAGGTGTTGTCACCTCCTTGGATATTTTTTTATCAATCATTATCGTGTGATGTTGTTTAATGAGTTGTCTTTCAGCCTACACTTTGGACAGGTGCCGTCACCTCCTCGGGAATCCTGTTAGCCAAATCATCGTACTTTGTTGTTTCCAATAAGCTGTTTCCAAGCCTATACCTCAGACAAGGGTTCCTCCTCCTTGGCAAGTCTCAGATCCAATTTACCATAACGAGTGATTACTTGTGTCGAACCTTATCTTGGCATATATCTGAGAGTTCAGAGCCTCAGCCATATTCTACAGAGATGGTGGATTCAAGTGATCCAACCCATCCATTTCGCTCCTATGCCCTCGTGCTCTGTTTATCTTGAGGAGGTAGGATAGTCTAGAAGCTAGTCAGTCGTAGTTAAGATCTGCGGAAACCAAAGAAAAGCTTAGCTATGGCGCATTGTGTTTATGCACCCTTGTGTCCTGCCGCTGAGTAAAAAAGATAGGAACCTTAGTACACTTTTTTACATAGAAAATCATCAAAGAGAGATCTTCCTCTCTATAATCCAAAGAGCATGTACTAACACACTTGCAATAGTTGTCCGTTTCCAATAAGCACTCCAGAAGTGCTAATTGAAACGCCAACAGTTTTCTAGCGCCCACCATGGGGCAACGAGGCATAAAACTTCAAGAGAAGCTTAATGCTTTTATGACACGAAATGGGCATCTGGCATCCTTGGGCACCAGTTGAACAACCTGATCTTGCTCCAACAACTCTCTAACCAGATCTTACATTCATTGAAGGAGAGCAGATGGACATCATCAGTAGCTTGCGTACTTTCATCTTCAAAAAGAATACATCACCAGCTCAAGCTGTTACTCTGAAAGAGGAAGAAAGAAAGGTTGACCTTGCAGCTAAGAGACCTGTGTTACCACCACCCACGTGACAGTAAGCATCCTGGCTCACCAAGTATACATATGAAGGAGAAATAATCCTCGACTTCAAGAAGACATCGGAGAAGCATCCGCGTGGAGAAAATCTTTGAAGAGGTTCAGGAATGATCCTCTGACATCCAATTGCATGATCCATACAAGAAGCAATGGATGGTAATAACAATAATGCTCGCGAGAGGCGTCGACCTTCATTACCTTGGGGTAATAACATTGGACCCTTGGCTTTTCAGGTAAATCATGAGTTACCTAAAGGGTCAAGGAAGCACTTTCCCCAATTTCACGGTGATGGGAGTCAACAACCAGATGAACATTTTGCTGCATTCACAACGGCTTGCGCCATCTTGCAGGTGCCACACAAAGACATCGCATTACGTCTCTTTGTGGAGACTCTTGTTGGGAATGTTGCAAATTGGTTTAGTCACCTAAAGCCAAGAATTATTACAAGTTGGGCATCTATGAGTGAAAAGTTTTTCGAGAGATTCAAACCCGCTGAAGACAGTCATTTGTTGTTCACCCAACTTGCAAATTTAAAGATGGAGCGTGACGAGCACATGAGAGAGTTTGTGGCAAGATTTGATCGTCTTGTTGCAAAAATTTCATTTACATTTGATCCATCATTGGAGATTCTGATAAGCTGTTTCATAAATGCTCTTCCATCAGAGATAGCCTTCTTCGTGAAGATGGTGAAAGGAACAGAGTTGAAGAGTGTGCAAGACGCGCCATCGAGTTGGAGTATAAAATGATCACTTCCGGCTTGATGAAAGCAAATTCTATCAAATCTCCAGTTCAGCAATCGTACCAGCCAAATAGAGACAATCTTCAACCACGGTTGCCAACACCTCCATCAAGACCAATGATTGAAGCTGCACACAGTGCAGTATTTTGCTGTTTCCATGACACTAATGCACATACCAGATTCACGTGTCCTGAGAATTTGAGAATGAAACAAATCATGGGATATGCTGAAGCTGATCCCAATTCTAGTTTTGTACCAACAAGTTCGAACGTTGTCTTACCAAAAACGGACAACTTCGATGGCGACTCCGCAACGGGATATTTTGAACCCATTATCAATCAAGAAGAAGACTACTGTCACTATTCTCTTGCGGTAAATCACGAAAAAATTTCAACGCTTGTGTCTACAAGTGTTCAACACTTCAAAGCACAGAAAGAAGAGGAAGAAAGACAAAGATCAAATGAAAAGGGTGAAGAGGTGCCTTCCACTTCCAATCCCAAGTCCTCACAGAAGAACGCTATGCCAGTTGCTCAAGATCCTTCTTCAGCAAATTTTGACATCATAGCTTCCATGATGAAGACCAAGGTACAAATCTCTCAACTAGAATATCTTCGGGATCATCCAGAACAACTAGATCAGATTCTCAAAGTTGTAAAGAAGCAGGTTGTGCTCGAATCATCTGTTCCAACAGGAGCAAAGCCTGAAAAGAATCCCGATAATTATGTGACTCTACCAGAGATAGAAACTGAAGATCAGAACATTGCATGTTCTGAAAAGATACTGACAAAGGACGCAAGGACATGGACAACACAGTTCGATGGAGGTTGTTCATCAAATACAGATTCAGAAGTAGGGGAAGTGATCATCTCTCCTAAAGGACAATTGCACCTATCCGTGCAATTAGAATTCACTGAAGCTGAGAAAGAGGTGCTTTTGTTAGGCCTCAAAGATGCTGAAGATATGGGAATCAAACTCCTATGTGTTAAAGGTGATCTAGAGCTGATCCATGAGTCGGTCAAAGGATATTTTCAGATCAGCAAAGATCACCTACGCCATTATAGAAATCGAATTTGGAACTCGATTGATCGGTTTGAAGAGTTCCACATCCCGAGGATAAAAGACAACAAAAATAATGCCTCAAGGGTATCATCTTTCCCGTTTGCATCATATTCTGACTTTTGTCAGAGTAGTTTTGCTTGGATATACAAACACCTGAGAATCTTCATTCCAAAGTGATTGTCTCCTGCAATTCCAATCAGAAGAGAAGTAAAGCCTTTTAGGCAGAAGCACCATCGATAGGAGGTTCTTCGTGCTGCCATGAAGCAGGCAATACTTGAAACATTTCGTCCCTTCGGGGATGGGGTGAGTTCTTTGTAAAATAAATTTCTTTTGCTTTAACGTTATGTAGTTATGTATTTCCCCGTTCCGTAAAGTATTGTCGTGTATTAGGTGTTTTCTTAGGAAGTCTTGTTTTAGGTGAATAATAGGTGAGCCCCAATAAATAGGTGAACTTCAATTATTGTGTGAATTAGGAAATAAGTCCTGACTCCATTGCCTAACTAATAAAGTACAGGTCTACGAAACTTGAGATTCTCGATTCTCCTATGCTGTAGGTATCCGACATGGTCACCAGACAGAGCCTAATGTTGTACCCAAAATTAAAAAATTGGCATTTTGCTTAAATTGAGCTAAATCAAGTAAAAATGTCGTCAAAAGTTTGTTTTAGGTCAAAACCAAACATAAGGTCTTTGTGGGTTTCTGTCAAGGAACATATGGTTAAAATTCTGAAAAACTGAAAATTAGGGTTTCATACCCCTATTTTTTAGGGAAACCCTAAAAAATAGGACCTTCCCTAAAATGATTGAAAATGATTTTGATAGGGTTAATTGACTTCACGATCACACTAATCAAGTCAGAATCACCAAAAGATATGTTTTACTCTGGTGGGTCTATTCTCGTTTTTTAGGAACAAAGTTAGGAGCTCCGCAGCCATTAATGGCAGATTGGCCAATACCAAGTGCTGAAGGCTAAGCTTCAAGAACTCCAACGAAGAAGCTATGGCGGAAAAGGATGAAAATGATGCCGTTCAACGAAGGAGATTCTTAAAACGAAAGGCCAAAATTTGGCTAACTCTGGAAGGTGCACGTTTTGCTACCAAGGCAAAACACAGTCTACAATTTAGAAAGGCGCCCTTCTTGAAGAAAGGCGCCCTTGCATCTCAGAGGGCAAATGTAATCACCTTGCACCTTTAGATCATTCATCTCCTTCACATTCGTGCTAGCTCGACAACGCGTCTATTAGTCAGATCATTTGATTCAAGGATCATTGGCCAATCGTCAACAAAGTATGGAGAATCTGTAAGCATTGAAGATGCCAAATCAAAGAACATCAAGCTAAAACCGCCCCTGCTGACCAGAGGCGCCCCTCAGTTCAAAGCATTAGATGAATCCATCAGCAGTTGCTTCATACATGACATCTTTTCACCTTCCTCCCAGCTACGTGATCAATCCGATAGCACATTCACTGGACACACCAAACGATCACACATTGAGATCAAGCAGAAAAAGCCAGAACTGGAGACTGAAAGGACAAGCCAGAAATTGGATGACAGAGGAAAAGCGCCCCTCTTGGAGAAAGGTGCCCTTCCTTTTGGAGGAGTAAATGCAATCTGATTGATCACTGACCTCCAGAACGATCTTCTCAGCTTCGACGAATCTCGACAACGAGACTGTCAGCGGAAGAATCTGATTACTGAATCATCTAACGACAGAGATCAAAGCATATAGTTTTCATAGTAGATAAAAGCAATCAAAAGGTCAAAGGCGCCCTTGCTGGCCAAGGGCACCCTTAGATTCAAAGCACCTAAACTCACTGTCAGCAACTGAGAAGTCAGTCATCCTATGCAGGACCGAGCTGGCTACCCGATGCATCATCAAGCAGAGTCATCCGACTCATCCATCAACGGGAACGTCAGATCAAAGCACAGAGGGTTTGAAAAGGCCAAAACGAAGAACAATCAATGAAAATTGACTAAGGCATAGCCAAAAGCGCCCCTCTTGAAGAAAGGCGCCCTTCATTCTGGAGGTCCAAACTCAGTTTTCTGAGTTAATCTCTCCCAGGAATATCTCATCAGGTTGATCCCATCTCAACAACGAATCCATCAGCAACTGCTGAAGATCAACTGAGTAGCCAGGATCGAAGATCAAATGGAGGCACTTCAGCCTACAAAAATGATCAAAACTCCAAAAGGGACGCTTAAGAAAGTCAAAAGCAAATGTTGACTTGAGTTAACAAATTTTGGAGGCAAAAAGAGGCCAAACACTCCACAATCAGTGGAAATCACCTTTTTGAACTCCAAATCAGGCTCAATCATGAGTTGGATGCCCAATTGATGCTTGCAACTCCAAATTGACATATCAAAGCATCTAGGCATCCATTATTCATTATTTCTTTGCAGGTTAAGGAGCTCAAGAATGGATATTTTCCTTATCCAACATTTTTGAAGATCTGACAGAGGGGTTTTCACCGTTCTTCATATTTTTGAAGATCTGTTGCATAAAGGGACCATTTATCAAAGGTTGCACCAAAAGGCATAATTCTTCCAGATTGACAGATTATAACTTCCAATCCACCTTCTGTCTACTTCCTCTATTCTGTCTAAAATTCTTGCATGTCTGAGAAAACGACAAATAATCACAAATCTGGCCAACTGGGTATGATCAGCACAGCTTTTTCAACAAAACCCACATGTTGGATTTTTCCAAAAAAGTAGCCCTGCTACCCCTGTTTTTTAGGGTTTCCGAAAAAAGTCATAATTTTGAAAAACAGACAAACTAGGTTCGATCAACTCTGAAGAACGAACAAAACCCATGTGTTGGATTTTTCCGAGAAAAATCACTTTCTGGTGTCTCGCTGCCTCTGCCACCAAAGGGCTCTTGCATGTCATAGAAAAACACGTTTTTTCAAATTTCTGACGATCTGGGTTTGTTTAGAGAATTATTCTCAAAAAATTTCGTAAAAATTACCCCCGGTGAGGCTATTTTTAGCAGTTCCAGAAAAGTTGTCCGAGCAGCATCGTATGCATAGTCAATCTTCAAGGTTTTCAGAATGCAGTTCTCCCAAGATGAATACAAGACCAAAATGGTCTTACTCCATGATTTTCTAAAAACGACTGGCACTGATCTGCGTCGGGCACACCCAGAGGTCAATCTAGACAGATTGACAAGCATAGACACAAGTCCACAGGTTCCATAATGGTTTCACCTCGTATATCTGATCACCTTCCAAGGCCAAGTTAGAGGATTGTAACCGTTGGAATTTTACATATGCAGCAAGTTCATGTGCATTTCTCACGGCTAGAGTGTTCACGGTCAAACTTCACGGTTTCATCATCAAGCTTTGCGGTTTCATCATACAACACTCTTCCATTGAGAAAGATCAAGGAAAACGTCAAAGCTACAAAAGAACGCGGAAGGTAGTCATTCCCAACACAGAGCTGCCATCGGTTAATACTACACTACCTCCCACGTCAAAGTGGAAACACAAACAAAAGAAAAGGAGTAATCCTCCTAAGGGAAGCAGAATGAAGGAGATGCATACATCAAGTTGCCGAAAAGCGATAAGCTGACAATTGATAGGCATGTAACGGTCTCCATATGAAGAAGTCAACGAATGAACAAAAGCACTGTTGACCAATGATGATGAGGTGTCAAACACCTCAAGAAGGACGTCCTATGACTTACCCTCCAAAATAGCAATAAATACGACTGAAGTCAACTTGATGCCCCTTTCCAAGTTGACTCCAGATCTCCACGGATCATGCATGTCAAATCCCACTGATCTAGGATGTCTAATTAACTCCCACGATTTGTGGATCTCAAATCTCCTTTGATAGTAGATGTCTATTTTGGAGACACATTTGTAATTTAAGTTCACTTTAGTTAGGTGTCAGTCAACTGAGGTAGACTCCCAGTTTGACTTTAGTTTAGTTTCAGTTAACTGAAATAGTTTTCCAATTAACTGCTTGAGCACCTACTTTTAGACATAGGAATAAATCTTGCTGATTGGCAAGAATTGATTGTTAACTCAAGGAGATTTTAGGGTTGCCTACTCCTTTGAGTCTCTATAAATAAGAGCCTTGGGCTCATTATTTGTTTAACCTTTATTTGTTAAGAAAAATTGTTGCACCATTGTTGCCAGAGTTAGCTTGTTCTTATTTGTTCACTCTTGGATGAGAGTTTGTTGGTTGATCGTAATTGTGCATGAATTCGTGCCTTTGTTGTCCCAACCTTTGTAATTCTTTGGAGAAGCTTGAAGAAATAAATCAGATGGCACATGCTTGCTTGATCTAAATACATGAGTTTTTTCAAAGTCTTGTTTTCAATAGTGTATTGTTTCAATCTCCTCCTCGGACAGGTGTCGTCACCTCCTTGGATATTTTGTTATCAATCATTATCGTGTGATGTTGTTTAATGAGTTGTCTTTCAGCCTACACTTTGGACAGGTGTCGCCACCTCCTCAGGAATCCTGTTAGCCGAATCATTATACTTTGTTGTTTCCAGTAAGCTATTTCCAAGCCTATACCTCGAACAGGGGTTCCTCCTCCTTGGCAAGTTTCAGATCTAGTTTACTGTAACGAGTGTTTACTTGTGTCGAACCTTATCTTGGCATATATCTGAGAGTTCAGAGCCTCGGCCATATTCTACAGAGACGGTGGATTCAAGTGATCCAACCCATCCATTTCGCTCCTACGCCCTCATGATCTGTTTATCTTGAGGAGGCAGGATAGTCTAGAAGCTAGTTAATCGTAGTTAAGATCTGCGGAAACTAGAGAAAAACTTAGCTACGCCGCATTGTGTTTATGCACCCTTGTGTCCTGCCACTGAATAAAAAAGATAGGAACCTTAGTACACTTTTTTACATAGAAAATCAGCAAAGAGAGATCTTCCTCTCTATAATCCGAAGAGCATGTACTAACACACTTGCAACAGCTATGTGTTTCCAATAAGCACTCCAGAGGTGCTAATTGAAACGCCAACATGTTACTTTTCTGTGAAGAGAAAAAAATATAATCCTTCCTAAAAAAAAGAGGAAAGATTGTTGTCCTACCCATATTAGTTTAAATTAGTTAATAGGAAAGGGGGAGCCTTCCCTTAATTAGTAGAGTTTTATCTCACGTATTGTGGCTAAAACCACAATTTTGTGCGATTTCCCAAGGATACAAAATTTTCAACCAACACTATCTTCATCATTGAATTGCAAAACTAGTAGATTGTGTCAAAGCAAGAAACAAAGGTATTCATATAATATTTGATTAGTGAGAGAAATTTGAGCTGAATTATAGAAGTTTACAAAATTTAATACATGGAAGTGTTTCTATATTCCACTCTTTATTCAATAATGCATTACATATATATAGGATTTTTCATATCCTATATTATAGGAGGGTTCTTATACCTCCTATAACAACTCCCTTTACATAGACGAGTTGTTCTAACAACTCATAATAAAATCCCAACCAATTACAATATAATTATTCACATATGGTAAACCATAATAAACATACTAACCAACCTAATAAATGATATAATATTCCTAAGAAATAATTATTATACGTATCCTAAAGGCACATGAATGATGTGATATTCCTAACACCCCCCCACATTACATCATTCTCTAAATGGGGATAGATGGACTAACAATACTTCATGACCACGTTCAGTAGTTCATCAAAAACATAAAGTATAAGTAGGGACATACACATCTACTTGTGTCAAGCAATAGTGGAACTCGCCTCACTACACTTTTGAACTTTATCCAAGCATAGGGACAAACACATCTACGCATGGAACCAAGAATAGGGACTAACACATCTATCCAGGGTCAAAAAACAGGTTTGGATAGGGACAAACACATCTATCCAACATCGAAGTTATGAACAAGGACACACATCTACTCATAACAATTGTGATTGGGGACAAACACATACAATCATAATTACAAACTCCCGTGATTGGGGACAAACACTTCCAATCACTATTACTCAAGAAATGTGATTGGGGACAGACACATCCAACCACAAACAACTAATAATTGTGATTGGGGACAAAGTACAAACACATCAAACCACAACATAAAAAGCTTGAGAACCAAGTCTTCATTGTTGTGTATGCAACCACCATTATAGATCTTTGCTACTCTGATCACAAATGGTATAAGACAGTTACCGCTGCCACTTGGAAACCAATCTTGGCTTTCATCATTTTGGCACATGTTTTGTCACTAAAACAATTTCGCAACCTCGTCGCTAGTGACTGATGAGAGGTCGTTGAATGTCCTCCAACCTCCTATGCCTCCATCCTCCAGTTAGTTTGCTACTTAGCAAATTTAGCTTTGAGTCTCAATTTTAGAATGCCCCCTCAATGTGAACTTTTTATGATGATTGAGTGTCAGGTACCACCAAACACACAGTCCAATAAAAACATCGTTTTACATCATAATTTATTTATTTTTAGAGACTATAAACTCTCCTAAATTGATTTTATAAAACCAATAAATAATACTATCCCTCCCGTTTTAATACATATATCCAGTTATATCTAGAAATTAACATTAGTCTTTAAAAAAAGAAGAAATCTTTAAATAAATCCCTACCAAATATTTAGAAGAAGAAAAGCAAGTTTTTAACTCTTGGATTCTATTCTGCTAAGTTCCTACCAAACAAATGAGATAGCTTTGGATGTGTGCTCACCGGGCAATCCAAACAAGGCCTTAAGGGCTTTTAACAATGCTCTTCAAATGGTGTTAGTAGGGCATCAACCAATAAAGAACTGACTTTGAATGCTAGGAAGCTCTTGAAACAAGACCCAAACTCGCAGCATCCATGCCTTTACTATAGTGATCCAAACATAGATGCTGACTTCCTCTCCAAACAAACCAGCAAAGAAAGATAAATTACCATTCCTCCCTACTCATGCCACGCCTTAAATTTGATCATTGGTTTATTCATAATAAAGATTTGTGTCTTGCTTCGCCTGCTAGATTAATGGTGCAACCTATACACTTTGTTGTCTTTCTGCAGACTCCACAATAGCATGGAGCATTTGATGCTAGACTCGCCCAAATATCATATCAAAGTTCAAAAAAAAAAAAATTGCTCCACAATTCGCTTTTCCACACAATTAATTTCACAAGGAATATGCATCACACAAAAAATTCATGCAGCTATAGAATAGAATGAAAATATCCTGCACTACTATATCCAATGAAAAATAATAATGGTTATTCCCAAATACCAATGCCAAATCAGCAATCAAAAATATTTTTATAAATTTTCTTATGCAGAATCTTCTACTCCAATACTAATATGGCATGAAAATGACACACCAAATTTGCAACACTATCTTTCACGCCTTCATATCTACTTTGCAACACAATATGATAGTGAATGTCAGTGCATAGTAGCGCAATTCCATAATGGTGCAGCTACAGCAATCATCAAGCCCTGAAATGAAGCTGCCTCTGCAAACAACCAGCTATCTGCAAACTCACATCCCTCATTTTCCATGTAAAACTTCTCTTTCAATATGCAAAATATATTCAAAACATTTAAGGATTTTGTTCTCGTCTATCTAAGATTTCCAAAACATTTTGAATTTTTAGTTTTTGTTAAGTATTGAGATTGAAATCACAATTTTACTGAACTGACACTAAAGGAATTTTTTTTGGACGCCCAACTCTGCTCTAATACCATGAGAGAAATTCGAGCAGAATTATAGAAGTTTACAAAATTTAATACACAGAAGTGTTTCTATATCCCACACTTTATTCAATAATACATTACATATATAGAGGATTTTTCATATCCTATATTATAGGAGGGTTGTTATACCTCCTATAACAACTCCCTTTACATAGACAAGTTGTTCTAACAACTCGTAATACAATCCCAACCAATTAAAATATAATTATTCGCATATGGTAAACCATAATAAACATACCAACCAACCTTAAATGATGTAATATTCCTAACAAATCACTATTATACGTATCCTAAAGACATATGAATGATGTTATATTCCTAACAATTATAAAAGTCAAAAATTTGATTAAAATGGGTATTAAACTAAGTTGTAGGGTTCGTACCCACAGGCCTCGAACCTGGTTCGAGTACGAACCCAGTTCGGGTTCGCCTGTGGGTATGCACTGTGGGCGCCCAGCACTGTGGGTTCGCCCGAGTGCGCACACCCGCGAACCCACAGTGTTGGGCGCGCACCCTATTCGCACCCAACACAAACCCAAGCAAATGATACGCGGACCCAAGCGAACCTGGGAGAACCCATAGCCCAGGACGTAAAAAGTGGGCCCAAAAATTAATAAAATACATTTTTACTATTATTATTTTTTCTCCTAACCCTAAAACGGCCCAATATGAGGCCTTTTAACACTTAAACATTTCATTTTTACCTCTCATTTTGCTCTCACCATATTTTCTCTCCATCTTGGCATTTTGAAGGGAGGTGATTGTATTCGAAGGAGATCGATTGTGGAGTGCCAAATAGCTTCCACAAAGGAGATTTAAGTGTTCAAGGTATGCATTTAAACCCTATTCTTTAGTCTTTTGATGAATTTTTTCAAGTTTTTGATGGATTTTTATTTTTTTTCAAGTTTGTGAAGAAGTTTTTCAAGTATGTTTTTTTTTTCATTTTTTTTTATAGATTGCAACAATGGCCAATAATCAAAGTTCAGTGGGTGGGGAAGGAAGTCAAAAATTCAAAATTGATAAAGGATCTCCTTTATGGAGACATACCACAAGGGTTTCACAACTTCCTGGAGGTGGGGGGTTTGTTTGGAAGTGTAATTTTTGCAATGCACAATATAATAGCTCCTATTACTGAGTGAAACTTCATTTTATGGGCCCTGGTGGTAAAGGGATTAAAATGTGTGAGGGCCCAAAAAAGAAGGGGTTGCCTGTTGTACAAATAGCAGGATTTATAAAAGAACAAGAAGATGCTGACAAATTGATTGCAAAAGGAAAACAAAGTGGTTATACTTCCGGAAAGAAAAAAACACCAACATTACCCTCTCAGACAATTAGGGCCTCCAGACATCCCTTCTTGTCTATGCCCTCTACAGAAGATGAAGATGAAGAACAACAAATCACCACCCGCAAGAGAGGTCCATTGGAGAGGGCATTTAAAATGGAGGCAAGAGATATTGCTGAAGAAAAAATTGCACGTTGCCTCTATGCCAATGGTCTTCCATTCAACTTGGTGAGATCACCATATTGGCGGGACATGGTGTCAACAATAAATAGTGCACCTCCTGGTTTCACAAGTCATGGGTATGAAAAGGTGTGTACCACCTTATTGCAAAAAGAGAATAAATCTATAGAGTCCCAACTAAAACCAATTAGAGATTCTTGGATTGAAACAAGTGTATCTATTGTTTCCGATGGATGGAAAGTTTGCAAAAACTATCCATTGATCAATGTTATTGCAGTGTCCCCCAAGGGGGCAATGTTTTTTAGGGCGGTTGACTGTGAAGGGGAAGTGAAAGATGTAGAGTTCATTTCCAGGATTCTCATTGACTCCATAGAGATGGTGGGTAATGAAAATGTTGTCCAAGTAATTATGGACAATGAAAAATTTTGCAAGGCTGCATGTGCTTTGGTAGAGGCTAGATATGAGCACATCTTTTGGACACCATGCACCGTACACTCCCTCAATTTGGTGATACAAGCAATTGGCAACCAAATAGAGTGGGTGAAAGAAATATACCAGGAGGGCGAGGAGATCCAGATGTTTGTGACAAACCACCATATGTCACAAGCAATTTTCAGAAATTTTTCAAGATTGGAATTGTTGAAGGTAAATTTAATTTATTTAGTTTCATTTATGTCATGTTTTACATAATTGAATAAAATATATTTTTTACTTATTTACATATTTTAAATGTGTTATTAACTTACTATTAACATGTCCTTAGGTTGCTGAGACCCTATTTGCATCTCACACAATTGTTCTAAGATGACTTGTGAAGGTGAAAGAGGCATTGAGTCAAATGGTTATTAGCAACCAATGGGGTATATGGAAGCAATCAAATTCAGAGAGGGCCCAAAAGGTCAAGGCATTGATCTTGGATGACAATTGGTGGGATCGTGTGAATTATGTATTGGAGTTCACCGAACCTATCATGTGTATGCTTCGGTTTGCTAATATAGATGAACCAGGCTTGGGGGATGTCTATGATAGCATGGACACGATGTTGGAGAAAATAAAAATTGAAATACAAAAGAGAGAGAATGATCCTGAAGACACCTTTTACAAAAGGGTGGAAGCAATCGTTCTTCATCGTTGGAACAAGATGACAACACCATTGCACCTCCTTGCATATGCCCTATCTCCAAGGTACTATACCACAAAAGTACTTTCTATCCTAGGGAGAATACGCCATATAGAGATTCTAAAGTTGCTAGTGGGTATAAGAGGGCATTTAATAGACTCTTCATTGATCCAAAAGTGCAAACAAGTGTTATTAAAGAATTTGGAATGTTTATCTCAAGAAAAAATCTTACCCCTTTTGTTGTCAAAGACCAATACAAAATGGATGCTATTACATGGTGGTACCTCCATGGTCAAGATTATATGTACGTCCAACCTCTTGCAATCAAGATCCTCTCACAAGTAAGTTTTTTTCTTTTTTGCCACTTGTATTGTAGAATTTAACACTTAACATTCTTGAATTTATCTTGCATTTTTTATTTTTTATTTTGTTGGTTTTCTCTCCAGGTTGCATGCTCTTCTGCCGCTGAACGAAATTGGAGTACATACTCCTTTATCCACTCAATGAAGCGTAACCGGTTGGCTGCAAAAAGAGCTGAAGACTTGGTGTATATTCATTCCAATTTGCATCTTTTGTCATGTAAGGATCCTCAATACAAGTAGGGGGCAGCGAAGCTTTGCGATGTAGCACCCGAGTCTGCTGACTTGGATGCAACCATTCAGGATCTTGCTAGAGCCACTATGGATGATGTGGATGATAATGATGATCATGACATACTACATGGTGCTGGAAGTGGAACCACTTTGGGTTCAAATGTTGATGATCTTGAAGTTGAAGCCGCTGAAAATCCAAATCACGATGATTTTTTCGATAATCCTTTTGATGATTGATGAACATTGAACAATGAACATTGAATCATGTTTCAACTTTCATGAACTACATTTTGTAATTCAGTAATTGTGATGATTTCCATAATTCCATTGGAATCATGAACATAGACATATATGATATCATTGATATGGCATATTTGAATATTTTTCAACTATCAATTGGCATTTAATATTTATCTTTGGCATTTGGCATTGATCAATGATCAAGTACCATACTATAAAATGATTTAGTTTTACAATTCTGTATATTTCTCTTTTTTTTTGTATATAATATATATATACACACGTACCCATACGTACCCAAACCCCTAATTACAAATTTCACGTACCCACGTACCGGGTTCTCATACCCGAACCCGTCCCCAAACCCGAACCAGTAACTTAGGTATTAAACAAATCAAGGCCTGCACTGGTAATGCTGAATTTGGAGGAATGTGCACAAAAAAAAAGATTATTCTGACTCTAGGCCTCACCTACTTTTTGTATAGAGTACTCACAAGTTATGGGAACACACCAAGCATCGAATGCCAAATTGATGCATCTTAGATAATGCAACTATTGGCATTCAGAATACCAGGCAACCTCAGGATTCTGTCACAACATCAAAACCATATTTTCTGCAATCAATTGCAAATCAAACATGAAAGATAGAGCAGCGTTACTAGAATATTTTTCTATGGTTTGAACTTTGAAGTGAAGTTGATGACTAAGCTCAAGATTGTTTGCCTTGATGCCTTACTTTTTGTGACATGCTCATTCTATTTGGGTTTTGCACATATTATCCCATTTGGTTTTGGGGAATGCCTCAGGATGAAACAAACAAATTTGTTTGGCAGACAGCTACAGAGTATCTTAGTGTCAACTAGCCTTGGATACCACAAATTTAACACAAAGATGAACATTTAGTGGCAATTCATGTTTGGCATACACTTTGAGACCCATTAATGATTGGAATAAGAGGTTGAAATCCTGACAACCACCTTTGATTGGCCTCTCCCTATTGTAGCTCTTTGTTAAATATTCACAATTCACAGAAGTAATTTGTATCAAGTATTTGTATGTTTCCAGGGGGTTATAATGCATGAAATCATCTCTATTCAATCATAAATATGTTCATGTCATAGGCACAAAAGGTGTGATGGCTGTTTCCTTTCCGCAACAGTTTCAATCTGTTGTTATGAATATTTCTTGTAAAGTATTTAAAAAACAGACACATCAAATCTCTTTTTCCAATTTTCTAATTCACACCATGAGCTACATGTTACATTATTTCCAAATCAACATACCAAGCAACTTAGTGAAGCCTTAGGGGAGTGCAACAACTAATCATTACAATATGCCATTTTCCTAAGGCTAGGCCCTGATTGCAGCCTTTGGTGCCTACTCTATCCTTATAGGGCTATCTCAATTGGCTTGAGAAAGCTACTCACAGGTGGAAATAGAATTTGTAAAACGCAAAAGTAATTTTTCTTTTACATGATACTAGGGTAGGATACAACATCAGTAATTTTCATCTGTGAAAGATCTCATGCATATAGGACAAACTTGAAGTCTCTGGTTTTTTTGTGTTCTTAAATATATATGCGAAGAAAACCTAGTTTGTTATGTAGTAGATGAAAATCAAAACATAGAAATTGATAGATGGTACTGTGGTGATGTTAGACATGAAGCACTTGGATGAGGCATCAGGCAGTGAAGTGCTTATGACATGATCCTCAATTTTACAATCAAAATTCCTCAAGCTGGTTGAATGAAAATAAAGGTTGTTGAGAGTCTTTAGGGGGTTTAGGGTTTAGACGCACCCCTTAGTAGCGGGTCTCCTAAACATATAAAAGGTAGTTCCATTCATGATATGCAAAACATCGAAATCTATTAATGTTCTGCAATCAGCACATTCGACATCAAGAGAAGAAATCCGGAAAATACCTTTGACAAAGAAATTCAGACCTGTTTCAATCTGTTCGATCCTTAACATGGTATCAGAGCCAGGTTTAAGAAAAGATTTGATCAAGTACTATTAAGCAGTCTGAAGCTGAAAGAGATATGGTTTGAACAAGCTTGGGATGGTCTCTCGATCTCCTTGATCAATTAATGATGATCGTCTATTCCTGGCTTGATTAATTATTGCGTACTGGTGAAGAGCGGCTCCTGGCTGTGTGATCTATCTTCTTGTAGCTCGTGTGACTCTCTGTGTTATTTCAAAGGGGATGATGTCTTATCACTTATTATCGGACAACGATCTGGTTGAGCCTCTGGCTCTGGCCGTGCTCAAGAAGCATTTGTGTCAATTCACGGTTTGGAGAATCAACTCGTGCATCCTGACGGAGAGTCCATATCACCGACGACTTTAGTAAAATGAAGGCACAAGTCCATCCCGATGGAAACCACGATCCACAATTCCGTCTTTGTGATTGGCATTGGGAAGTGGCATTGAATCATATAATTTTGTATCATGCTATTTTTCTTTTGTCATGGTGAAGCGATTTGTCTCTGGGAGTCGGCATCGACATTGCCTAGCGAGACTGTGATGGACAATAATTTGTCAAGTGCTCGAAGCATTATGGAATCTGTAATGTCGCATATGAATTTGAAAGGAAAGAACAAGTTTCTGTTGGGACATGGAGACCCTTCACATTTTGATGTTTCAAAACGTTGTTGATTGAGGAGGCCATTGTCTGATGATATTTATATCAACGAGACCCATATTTTTGTCCAGAAAACTGGTTCTTTTCGGGATGACGCATTGGGAGGTTTGGTCATTGTTGGACATTTACCAACATAGCGACAATATAAGAAGGCACTCCATCAATATTTTTGGGCATACCATCTTTGCGATGGATTGTTTACTGATATGGGCATGTAAGACGAAGGACAAATATTCAGAAGGTGATCACGATTTGTATGGGTGAGATTAATCATCCTCGAGTCCTGCCACAGGAATGTCTATTGGCAATGAAGACAAACGGAAGATAGTTGAATGAGTTTGTCGAATTTCACATAGCTGTCGTTTGTTCTTCTTTACCGTCTCTTGTCACTACATTGAGACATTTTGTATCTTTTCGATATTCATTATTGGTTGACATCTTGCAACCTTAACACAAATAGCAGTGTGGGTTTCTCACGAGATTAGATGGAAATGTATCGGGCTCCCTTGTGCACTAGGCTCTATTCACTGCGGACACTCTGAAGGCTTATTTGTATTGCCATCGTATGTGATTGCGGTTGCGGGTGGCAAGAGCCGAAGGTGTCAGCAGTGATTGCAGGTGGCAAGAGCCGAAGGCTACGCAACCGCCAGCAAAGAGATTTGCCCCCGGAAAATAATACATGATCACTAACTTCCGCCACCAATATCCTATCATAAATCGGGAGGTTCGGTTTTAGCCAGCACTTAATCGGATCATGCCGCCACTAGTATTCTTCTCATTCACAAGCAATGATTGGTCGGTAGATTGTTTCGTGATAATCCTCGACCTGCACATATTATAATAGCAACGGTGGTTATGTGTTCAGAGAAGCGCTGATATCTCCCTCCCTCCAACGTCCAGAATAACCATTGAATAAAGAAGGATCGACATTCCTAATCACGAGAAGAAATACTATGATAGACGTAGAGTCTATATTCTAAACAAAGCGGCGAACATACTAAAGTTTACTATGGGCACATATCATACAAATATAATCGTTATTTTAACTATTATTAAATATTTAATAATTTTTATTATTTATTTAAAATAGTTTTTTGAATACAGACTTGGTATAATCAAGAATACATCCTTCAACTATTTGCTTCGGTGCTGACTGTGCTACCTGGAAATTAAATGAGCACTGTCACAGGAGTCTTCATTTTTCAGCTCATGCGAAGGGCAGACTCGATGCAATCGACGCCACTGTAAAGGGCGGAGAGAGCAGATATTGTGATTGATCGTTCAAATTCATGACTTCATTAAGGACGGATCAAAATATTTAAAGAGATAAGTATTCTTTGGTTGCTGAGTTATATCATTTGTTTTGATCTTGTGAATTCTCTTGAATTGTGTTGTGTTCACTAGCATAAGATCCTTCGAAAATTTCATTCATGATATAACTTGTATGATTTTTGGATAGTTATGAACTATTTATAATCTCTTCTAGATGCTTTCAGGACGGATCAGAAGCATAAGAGATTGTTTACAAAAGAAGAAGAAAATGAAGACTCTGCTTGCAACCATTAGATTGTGTGGATGACTGAAGTCATCCCTTCTAAGAAGAAGTAATTAGAGCTTCAGAGGGAGTTTCATCTTCACTTGTTGTAACGCTTTGAGATAGAGAAATATGAGGTGAAAGCCTTGTTCATCTCTGAGACTGAGATGAGGCGTCATGTTAAGAGACTCCATGACGACAGGTCCCAAGATCTAAAGAGCCCCATGCACCCACAGTATGGCTTAAGGGGGGGTGTTGGATATAAGCCACACCCGGACTAATGATGGGCTGGCCACAAGAGGCCAGTAGCTTAGTTAATAAAGCACTCCTACTGCAAATGGAAGGTCCTAGTGAATGTTCTTAGCCAGTTCAGATGTGAGCCAAAGGAAATTCATCTTTTGGCTGTAAAAACACAATTTGAGATATCTTCACGACACCATTGGATTTGTTTAGGCTGGGAGTGTAACCGATCAGAAAAGCACATCAGGATGTTGCTTCAATTTAGGATTGGCTATGATCTCTTGGATCTGCAGAAAACAGTCTTTTGTGGCACAAAAGCTCGACAGAAACTGAATACATTGCAGCCTTTATGAGGGCAAGAGAAGCAGTTTGGCTTCGTAAATTGCTTGTGAGACTCCTTGATCTAAGCACATTGAGATCCCCTACCATTATGAGACATGGTAGAAAGGAATGTGATCCAATTGGAGTATACTAGTTCAAATATTTAAACAGCGGACATACTCAACAACTTCTCTCCAGAGTTAAGGTTGAACTCTTCGGGAAGAAAACTTGGTATGTAATTTGATATTATGTTTGAAATTCAAATTTGCTTATAAGTTGTACTAATATATATAAAGATGTTTAATGTGTAAACTCTTTTGTCATGTGTGTGACTCCATGACCTTATGGGCCTACTACCTGTGTACATTATTGAAAGGTGACGATCTTTCTAATAATGAACACTTGTATTTGACATTGTAAAGTGACGACTCTACAATGATAAACTATCATGATAGATATCATGTGACTTGATATCTGTGGACATGTCATGATAGTATCTCTTGGACACTTTGATGGATATCATGGGACTTGATGTCATCTGAAGATCATTGTGATCCTTAAAGAGATAATCATGGTGGATATTTATATATCCGTGGATATGCCATGAATTATGGTAGACATCATGTGACTTGATGTCAGTGCACATACCATAATGAAGATATGTTATGAAGAATGTCATGTGACTTGACACTTTCAGAAGCATACCATATCTTCTGATATCACGAGTTAGGTGATATCAATTTTACTTGATAGAACTTATCTTCTCCAGTTGAAGAGGGAGTGTTGAATAAAGAAGATGTGTTATGAAGAATGTCATGTGACTTGACACTTTCAGAAGCATACCATATCTTATGATATCATGAGTTAGGTGATATTACTTTTACTTGGTGGAAGTTTATTATCCCTAGCTAAGAGGGAGTGTTAATAGAGTTTATCTTCCCTAGATAAGAGGGAGTGTTGAATAATGAAGGTGTGTTATGAAGAATGTCATGTGACTTGACAATATTGAGAAATCATACCATGTCTTAGATATCACGTGTTAAGGTGATATCTCCACTTATTTGATTTGATATATCTTCCCTAGCTAAGAGGGAGTGTTGATGAATGATAGCTTCGGTCAGATAAGATCTAGGCTATTCTTCAAAATAATCAAATTAGGAAAATAAGTGAAATCGAATTTATAAGCATTGATATATAAATTCGTATTAAATGTTATTTCTGCATTTAATAAATCGGAACTTATGCACTCACCACATATAAGGTTATGTGTGTGTTAAATAAACCGAATGGTAATCGGTTGTGTATGGAACCCGCGCACCTAAGGAACACGTCCCTTGAGCGGACGCGTCTCCACATGTGGAGACACGTCCTCTCAAGAGACGCACCCCTTAGTAGCGGGTCTCCTAAACATATAAAAGGTAGTTCCATTCATGATATGCAAAACATCGAAATCTATTAATGTTCTGCAATCAGCACATTCGACATTAAGAGAAGAAATCTGGAAAATACCTTTGACAAAGAAATTCAGACCTGTTTCAATCTGTTCGATCCTTAACACAAGGCTTCAAGTTAAAATTGACTATGGATTTCTAAGTAGGAGTCTAATTATCATTTATAAATAGATATGGCTGATATCCTGCCAAGTGATGGAGGTCTTGAGGTTGTGTAAAATACAAACTTGCAATTAAGCATCCAACTTTTGAGCCCAAGGGTATTTCAGGAATGACAATTCTCTAGATTTCTAAAATTGGTAACCAGCTTTAACTTCTATATTATAGCTAACACAAATTCCAAGCAACATGGCAAAAGATCAGACTAATAGCATCATAGGTAACTTTTATGTCATCACACTTTGGAATAGGGCATTCTCAAAAAACAGAATAGCTAACTCAACATTGAAGAGATAATTAAAGTTCAATGGTGGTTAAAAATTGAAAAAACTTTTGAAAACAAATGCTATTGAAGAAAAGAAAGAGTAAAATATAAATGCTTGTAATGTAAATTCTTCTTTAAAAATGTGTTAAAATATAACAATGATGTCAAATGAAAAGATGCAAATTTAAACAAGAACAAGATTGATGCAGGATGACAAGACCTGTTTGAATGTTGACCTTTAATTCCAACCAAAACATCATGTTAGAGAAAATCCTTCCAAGGCTCAAATAAGCGGTAATGTAGAAGATATCAAAAAAAGATAGAAGCATGTATCAAGTTTAGGAATCCACATGAGAAAAGCTTAGCATATGCTTAACAGAAACAAAAGAGTAAACCAAATAGAAATAAATAACACCTAAAATAAATCCAATAGGAGACCCTCAAAAATTTATTTTGTTGAACAAGATAAATTATGACTGGGTCCACCAAAATACACCAAACCAAAGGAGCAATATCATTGAAGGAGTGATGTCAAGGAATACAACTATTACAAAAGCAACACACAAAAAATTAACCAAGGTTGCATAAAAATCTATTACAAAATAAGGAGCAAAAGCATCCTTATATAGGCTTACAAATATCTTATCCACAGAGAATAAGGATTACAAATATCTTATCCACAAAGGATAAGGATGACACCTCAAAGGATAAGATAGAAAACTAATAAAGAAAAAAGGTAAATCCTAAAGTCAACATGACTTTATTGAAGAAGATTCCTAAAGGCTAATTTACCATTACAATATAAAACATTACTTTAATACCCTCCCTTAAACTACACCAATCTTATCCCAAAATTTTACAAATTTGTTAGGACTTAAGGACTTGGTAAGAATGTCTATAATCTGGTCCTCAATTGGACAATATTGCAACATCATCGATCCATCTTCTACAAGTTGCCTGATGAAATGACAATGAAGCTCTACATGTTTGGTATGCTCGTGAAAGACTGGATTCTTGGAAAGCTTTAGCACCCCTTGATTGTCACAAAACAAGGGTAAAGGCCTTGCTTGAGACATTTGCATGTTTGAAAGCATCCTCTGAAGCCATACTGCCCCACATGTTGCTTTGACTGTTCCCCTATACTCTACTTATATCGAGGAAAGAGCTATTGCTTGTTGCTTCTTGTTGGTCCATGTGATTGCACCCATACTTGATGAAACACACACTTATACTGAGAGGGGGGGTGAATCGGTGTAGATCAAAACCTTTACTTTTCACAACTTAAATAATCACGGCAATATTACTTCAAAACTTAATCATCCATAGCAATACCATACATGCAAGATCTAGCAATTAAGCACACACATAAGAGACACATGATTTTACATAGAAACCTTTATGAGAGAAAACCATGGCAAAATATTGCTTGTATTAATCTTCTTACAAGTTTTGTACGCACCAACCCACTAGAGACTCCAATCCTCACCTCTAAGCACCAACCCAGCAAGAGACACCGATCTCTTCCAATAAGAGGCTCCAACCACTCAATCTCCTCAAATAGGAGGCTCCAACCTCCACAAGAACAATATAATAATTTTATTTGCAACTTCTTAGATCTGCCCTCTCAACTGCTCACAAATCTGCCATACATCCGCTCGTAATTCTGCAATAAAGTCTTCAATAATTCTGCTCATAAGAATGCCATGATCTTGCTTTTATTTTTCTTTTTCTTCACACAAATCACTGCTATAAATCTGCTCACATATGTCTCATAAATCTGCTCAAATAGCTTTTTATTTCTGCTCTTCAAATGAATAATATTCCTTGAATTGATTGCCTTTAAACCCTCTCACAACCTCTTATTTATACCTTCCACAATGCCTCTTCACCCAAGGGAGGTGACTCCTTCAAAAGGGGTCAGCCCACTTGCAAGAAAAATATTTATTTATTTTTGTTGTATTGCCCAAGTTTGGGCGCACCATCCAAGGGGGGTTGTCCCTCTTTTCAAAAAATAAAAATAATTTATTTTTAATTTTTTAACTCCCACTAGAAATGGGTGCCACACGAGGAGAGGTCGGCCCATATAACATCTAATTTTAATTTTAATTTTGCCTTCATATAGTGGGTGCTAAACTTAGATCATGGGTCGGCCATCACCTTTGCCATCAGTGACAATCATTTTTTCAAGAGTACCAAAACAGAAAACATATCCAAAAGTGGACTTCCTATCATCAATAGAACCTACCTAATCTAAATTTGTGAACCCAACCAGCCTAGGATCTTTGCTTTTGCTATAAAAAATGCCAAAGTCAAGTGTCCCTTTCGCATATCTCAGTAACCACTTCACTGCAACCCAATGTTCTGCCTTTGGGGCGGTCATAAAACGAGAAATGTAACTCACAGCATAACTTAAATTAGGTCTAGTAACTGTAAGATAGACAAGCCTACCCACTAGTTTCCTGAAAGCTGACTCATTGATGAATTTTGAGTCTGTTTTGGCTAAAAGCTTCAACCCTTTCTCCATAGGTGTAGACAAGATTTTGCAATTTATCATTCTGAACTTGTCTAGCAAACTCCTAGCGTATTTAGACTGAAAAATAAAAATACCACCACTTGTTTGCCAAACCTATACACCTATGCAATAATAGAGGAGGCCTAAGTCTATCATGTCAAAAGCCTTACACAAATTACATTTGATTTCTTCAATCAAATGTGTCTCACTACCTGTAATGATGATATCATCCACATAAATGATTAGGAGGATGACTTCATTGCCTATGCTTTTGACATATAGATTTGGATCTGAAGGACTTCGCTGGAATCCCTGTTGATCCAAATACCTGTCAATCTTTATGTACCATGCCTTAGGTGCCTGCTTCAAGCCATAAAGAGCCTTCATCAATATACATACCTAATGCTCCTTTCTTGCAACCTGAAAACCCTGAGACTGTGTAATGTACACTTCTTCCTCTAAGTCACCATTGAGGAAGGCACTCTTCACATCAATTTGATGGACTGTCCAACCAAACTATGTTGCCATGGCTAGAACTAACCAGATGGTGCTCATCTTTGTTGTAGGAGCAAATGTCTCCTCATAATCAATACCTTCTCTATGTGAGAACCCTTTAGGCACCAATCATGCTTTGTACTTGTCAAGTGTACCTTCAGCTTTGTACTTGACTTTGTACACCCATTTGCAACTAATGGGTTTCTTCCCTAGTGGGAGATTTGAAAGAACCTGAAAGAACCCAAGTCTTATTTGTCATAAAACTCTGATGTTCGATTTCCATGGCTTTCTCCCATTCAGGTTTAGCTTTCGCCTCGACAAAATCTTGGGGTTCATAAACACCCTGAATGTTAGCCATAAGAGCAAAGTTAACTGTGTTTTGCTTGCTCTTTCTTTTGAATGATTGATCCTCAACCATTTCATCATCTCGAACATCACCAATGAGTTTTTCCCACCACTTAGGTTGATTTGTAGAAAGCCCTTTATCCAAATCAGTGTGGTCATCATGACTTGGGTTGCTTGGTACTATATCATCTGGATGTTGCTCCAGGTTTTCCTAAAGAAAACCATCTAGTACTAGTACTAGTACTAGTACCTACCTGGGAGATACCACTTGTTCGGAATCATCAGAGTCCCCCCCTTCAAGTGTAGCTAATGAAAGCTAGACACCTAAATATTTAGCCTTTAAAGGTTGATCTTCAATACTCTTGATGTCACAAGAGAGATAAAAAGGCCCCACTTCTTCATCAATCACCACATCCCTGTTGAATGTCAAGTGGTCAATGTCCACATCAATCAACCTGTTGGCTTTATGATTTTCACTATACTCGTAAGCTTTAACTTCTGACTCTTGCCAGTTTGATTCTCTTTGCATATAGAATCCAGACATATGCAGTAGAACTGAAAATCTTTAGATGAGTCACCTTTGGTTTCCTCCCAAACCATGCTTCCTCTGGGGTCTTCTCCTTCACTGCCTGTGTCAGAGACTTGTTGAGAAGATAAACTGCAATGTAAATTGCCTCTGCCCAAAACTTCTTGGGAACACTCTTGTTCTCCAACATTCACCGAGCCATTTCCATAATAGTACGGTTCCTTCTCTCAACAACTCCCTTCTACTATGGAGTATAGGGTGTGGTGAATTGACGTTTGATATCGTGTTTAGCACAAAAGTTTTTGAATTCATTTGAACAAAATTCACCCCCATTATTAGACCTAAGAGTGATTATGGAGCAATCAGACTCTTTTTCTACAAATGCTTTGAACTTTTTGAAATTCTCTTAACACATTTGATTTTGCTTGAAGGAAAAACACCCACATTCTCCTACTGAAATCATCTACAAACAAGATAAAATACTTGGCAGCAGTGACTGATGTCGTATTCATTGGTCCACAGACATTTGCATGAACGAGCTAAAGAACCCTATGTGCTCTCCAAGCCTGTCCTTCTGAAAATGAAGTTTTGTGTTGCTTCCCTGCTTGGCAAGCTCCACAAACACCCTGGATCTGCTACTAGATTTCAGGTAAACCTTCTACCATATTCTCTCGAGCCAACTGAGAGAGATAAGAAAGGTTGAGATTCCCATAATGTTGATGCCAAAAATTTGGTTGTTTGGCCAGGAAAGCAAAGAAGGTTGACTCCTTCTGCTCAAAATGCACTGCAACATGAGCCTTTTGTGGAGGCCCTCCCTGGTTGTATTTTTAATCAGCCAACCATTTTCTGCAGTGCTTCTTCATGTGACCAAGTTTACCACAATAATGACATGTGATAGTCTTCAAATTATTTGAAGTATCATCAGAATTCCCATGACCTTTCTTCTAAGGCCACTTGCCTTTGCCCTTGTCCTTGGCTGCAAAGGCCTGTTCCACACTTGTTGAATCACTATTGCTACCAAACTACTTCCATTTGTCTTGCTGCAAGAGATTGTTGCACAAATCGTCAAACTTCAGGTCAACATTGGTTGATGTGATGTTGAGTGTTTCTATGAAATGCTCATATCATTGTGGTAAGCTTTTCAAAAATATAACCACCATATCTTCTTCTTCCATTGTGCGACCTATGGCTTGCAATTGATCGTGAATGTCTTTGATCTTCATAAAGTGATCCTACAAAGACATCTTCTTGTCCATCATGATCAAGAAAAGCATATTTTTAAGGAAGGCTTTGCCTTTATCTTACATCTCATGCAGATCTTGCAAGTGCGTCCAAATCTCAGCAGAGGTTTTGCTTGATGGAACCTCCGGAAGCATTGCATCTATTACTGATAATTTAATGAGCATGATCGCTTCGCAATTATGTTCATCAAACTTGTCCTGGTCTTTACCCACAACTGTTGGATGAGTGTATGCACTGAGGACTATCTGATCAAGGCACCTATATTTTAAGATCATGAGCATCATTTGTTTCCAAGAGTTATAATTTTTGCCAATAAACCTCTAGTTGCCTTCCAACATGATGTTGGGTAATGATGCCATCCCTTTCACAATATGAAATCACGAAAAATAAGGAAATCTGTTGCTACTAGAAAAACCACGAAGATTTTTGGGAAAAATTTTGCAAAACCCTGAGCAATGAATTAACACCCACAATTTTATAAAAAAATCTAGCATAAAAATCATCAAAAACCTAGGTGACTTTGAACAGGTCTAAAACTCACGAGAAATCCCACCAAAAATCGTCAAAAATGCTACAAAAATCCATCGTGGGTAGTATAAACCCTGTCGCGGCAGCAAAACAATCACGCTTAGAAAAATTGAGCAACAAACCCGAGATTTGAAGGAAAAATCCATCAAAAAAAGTCATAAAACCAGCTGCATAGACTAAGAAAAAAGGCATGAATATGCAAACGAAAACCCATGATTTTTGTAAAAAAATCGTCCAAAAAAAACTTCTAAAAAACCCTCACTTCTATCCAAAAATAGAAACTAGCATGATTTGAGTTGAAAACAAGTAGGATTTGTGCAAAAAGAAGGGAACGATTTGTTGGCATTTCAAATCGCACCTCTGGAATGCGTTTTGGAAACAGACAGCTATGTGCAGTAAACTGCTCTTCGAATTAGGAGGGGAAGCTCCCTCTTTTGCTGAGTTGCATAAAGAAAAGTAATCTAAACTTAATTACGTCTATCCTTTTGGTTTAGCTGCGAGAACACAAGGTTATAGAACACTAGATGTTGCGGCTGAGGTTTTCTCTTTAATGAAACTAGACAGCTACAACTTAACCTACGCTTAAAACGTTTCTACCCTCTCAAGTAAACGCAAAGCAAGAGAGTTTAGAAATGGACGAGTTGGATTTCTGACAAAGATACTTAAATAAGCTATTCTTCAACATACGTTTTAAGGCAAGCTGAAAAGGAGATCATAAAAGCATTACGGAAATACAAGATTTTTATTTCAAGGCAGACAAAGCACGCTCAAGATTCTATTTACACATACTTCTAACACAAAACAAATAGACTGAAATTTGAGATATTTATATCGGGGCAGACAAAGCACGCTCAAGATTTTATTTACTCAAGTTTTTGGAACAAGGATTACAAGTTCGGGACAGCAAGTTGTAGCAACACGTTTGCAACATGCGATCAACCTAATTATAATCAACACAACACATGCACTAAACAAGTATTTGCAGCTAAAGACGCATGCAAACTTGCTCTTTACACAAAGTGAACAACACTAGACGATAACAAACATGAAGGCATAAGCTCAGCGATTCTGTTATCACAAGCATGGTTAAAGTAAAATGAGCAAACACTGCTCTTATTTATAACTAAGCAGAGGAGTAGGAAACCCTAAAATCTCCTTGCTTTTACAACTACTACTTGCCAACATGCAAGCTTTATTTCTAAATCTAGCAAAGATTAAAACATCTAAACCCTAGAAAGCTTTTAAAAAGGAAAGTGCCAACTCGTGACAACTTGTTACAATATTTTCTTTCTATCTTCAAAAAAAGGATTTGAGACAAGAATAGAAAGAAAGCGTGGAAGATGCTTCTAGAAGAAAGCAGATTTAAAGCTCGATCACATCCGCTAAAAAACGGGCAACTTCATCTGAAGTAGGAGTGTTGATGCTATTAATAGCAAAATGCCGCTTTTCCAAGATTTCTTCGCCATTTGTAATTGATTTCAAGAAATCTGCACTCTCATTGGCCGCTTTCTCGAACCTTGCTGACATCATGGAAATCATCATCATCCTCCCAACATTGCCATCGCTGCCATGCAATATACTCTGAAACTCAGCTTGGACTACGTCAAGCCCAATGTAGGAACCATCCTCGAGGCAATATTGACAAGGAATTGCTGCAACTACTTCTCTGACGAACCTAAGAGTATCAACAACTCTTTGTTTATACGCTGCAAACTCGAATATTCTGACATATGTATTCACCTTGAAAAGATGACTTTCTTTCCACTCCAAGATTTGTCTTTTATGTTCTCTCGCCATTGTAGAGCCATAAGCCATCTCTAAATCTGCAATTATGATTTCGTGCATTGGCTTGAACTCGGCTATCAGCTGTTCAAAATCCTGGATACCTTGACGTAAATCATGAGTTTTGTATCTCAACTGGAAGACCTATGTTAGAACCTCTTTTCCTCTGTTGATGATCTCTTCAATACACTCATTAGTTTGTTTTCCACAAATAACTAACTGCCTTAATTGTTGTTGATCAGTTGGTGTTTCTAAGACTTGAGGCAGCAATTGAGTTGTTTGTGAGGTGCCTTGGATAAGATTTGATATACATAACCGGAGTTGACGATTTTCAGCCTTGAGGGCTGCCTTGTCTTCTCCATCCTTTTGCACTCTTTCTTGAATGTTTTCTGTTACCATTTTAAACAAACTTATGTCAGCATGTCGAGTACTTTTACCAAGGTTTGCTTTGACCATGATAAAATCATCAACATCCACCTTATCTCTGATTTTATCCTCAAGAGGCGTGGCTGTCTCCATGACCATTTCACCCTCAAGATTCCTCTCAAAATGCATTTGTTTCTTGGCCTTCTTCTTGGGTGCTTCCTGGTATATGCTAAGGTCATCAACATTCACCTGATACAAAGGCCTTCTTCTTGTCCTTCCCAAGGAGCTCTCAAGCCAAGATGTGGTATTTCTATTAACATCCAAGGGAGGAATAATAGTAACATTGGCCTCTATCTCCTTGTCTTCCAAATCAATGTGAATTGGCAAAGACCTAGGAGATGGAAAAGTTTCTTGTATCAAAGGTTCATCATGTTGTACTTCTTCTTGAAGTATGGGCTCAGATGGAGGAACTTTTGTTTCAGCTGTAGGCTGCTCCTGTATAACAATCCCTGTATAATCCAACCTCCTTTTAGCACTCTTTGCTGATCTACTGCCCTTTGTGACCTCTTGAGACTGAACTTTTTCTTTGTTCTTTGGTTGCACTCTTGAAGAAGAGGGAAAAGATGAATGTTTCTTTGGCGGCTCTGCTACTAGAATAGACTCCCTTCTCTTTAGAATCAAGAAAGTCTTGTTGTACTCTACCACTTGTCTTGTCCTTTCTTCCACTGTGATACATTCTTTATGAGCCCAGTTGACCTGTGGAAGAGGTTGTTGCTCAACCTTATTTCTAGTATAGGCTGGAAGAATTACATCCCCATCATCATCTGACAACCCTTCAATATCTTCCGACAAGCAATCTTTCATTTGATGAAGGGTTAACCTACTGTGACTTCGCCTTCGCACCTCATACTCGTCTCTGCAATTAGCCCAGAAGTCTTCAAGTGCGGGCATATGAGCATAGTTCTGACCAAGTCTAGATGCATAGAAGCCATGGGGAGCATATGATCGTCTCTCGCTGAAAGGCTTGAGACCAAACTTGTCTAACTCGTTACCCATTAGTTTAGCTTCCGCGGATGATCTACATGTGTAAATGCCTAAAGCAAAAGGAAAGCTGAAGGCTGGCTTCTTTTTGTTACGCAGACAGGTGTGAACATTTGAAATCTGCCTAAAGAATTCCATGCATACTACCTCATCTGATGGATACCTCGGTAACATAAGTGGAGCCCCTGAATAACCGTACACCCTTAGGTAAGTGAAAGTGGCAAACTGAATAAACCAATCTGCCCATTCTGATATTGCAGCCCTGACAAAGGATGAGATGTGAACATGTAGCTCGTTGTCCAGGTCCCGCACTGTGTAAATCAAGAATGCTTCATTCACCCTTTTGTAATGACGTGATGCAACAGTGAATTCCAACTGAGTATAGTAGTTGTAGACGTGTTGAATGTTTAAAAAGCCCTTCGTGTTTAACCCTCTAAATTTACCTTGATAGGCAACCAAATAGACTAGGTAGGAGACCATGTGAAATGCATGTCTATGAAAATACTCAGTTATCTGATGATGTAAGCAATCACTGATCAATGTAGGCCAGTCATAGAACTCTATCTTTTTCATTATATGAGGTATCACGTAGAACATCCAAGGCTGAAACCTTGTTGCATCTGCTTGACCTGTAACTCGATTGAGTAGGGTTATTAAGATGGCGAATTCATCTTTGAACTGTCCTCTTCTGACATCCTTTGGCAATGTAGAATGTTTCTCTTTCAGCCACCTATGTGCAATCTTCTTGCTGTATTTATCCTGATGTTCTTCCCATATCCTTTCACATTCTTCCATGTTGATGGTGACACTTCCAGGCCATGGTGGAATGGAGAAGCATTTCTCAATCATGTCTGGTTTTAGGCTGCAAATGATTCTCCCATCAACTGACTGTATCTCTCTTGTAGCTGGATTGTAATGCTTGATGCAAGCAATTATGAACTCTAAGCTATGTACTGAGAAAGGTATGGATGCTGCTGCAAGAAGACCTAAATGGCCAAGATGCCTGATGGTGGTATTGCCTGCATCTTCTAAAGGACGTATATTGAACACTGGCTTGATGTGATGCAAGTCAGTTTTGGCTGTTTCAATAAAATTGTGGTAAAGCACTGATTTGGTCTTGAACTTTGCAGGAGTGTATTCCATTCCGAAAGACTTGAAGATTGATAGTAAACACACCTAGGTTCAGACAAATTTTGGCAAACTTTCTAAATTTAGCTTGCTAATGTTTCTTCTTCCAGCGGACGAATTTTTGAGATTTTTTCTGAGATATGGGTTTTGACTAAAATTTCGTTACAAGCCAACCCAGATCGTTCGTTTTTGAAAATATGAAGTGAAGACTGAAAAAGCAGCAAACCCTAATTTTCCCCAAAAAAGCAGAAAAAAGTTGACATCTGGGTATTGTTCTTGAGCATAATCTGAATGGACCCAATAGATTAGATTTTGAAAACCCTGGCTTCTGACTGAAAAAGCAACAACTTTTAGTTTCTCTGAAAAAGCTGAGGTATGGGTTTTGTCCAAAAGAAGGTTTAGCATAGACCTAGAAGACTAGAAATGGATGAATATGAAGTTTTCCCTGACATGCAAAATAAAAGCAGTTGCTGCAACTTAGAGAGAAATCTTCAACAATTTGTCTAGAACATAGAACAAAAATGGATCAGCTTGCTGAAATTTGATAGTATAGGCCTTCTTCTTCACAAATTCGATGTTTTTGATGAGAAAATATGAAAGAGGAGGTCTTCTTTGATTGCTGATCTGAAAATTTATGAGAAACCAGCAAGTTAGGGTTCTTGAATCTTGAAAAATATAGGTTTGAAGCTGCTGCTCTGTTTCTTTTTGAAGGCACCTGCAAGAAAATATGAAAAATAATATATAGAGGTGTCTTTAAATAAGTTTTTGCTTTGAAAACAGCTCCTCAAATCCTAATCTTGAAGAAACCCTAAACCTAATTCATGCCTTGCGTAAAAGCGTATTTCTCTTCTCTTTGAAATTTTCAAAAATAAACTAAGGCATGAAGAAATGGGTGCCCTTCTTGAGGTATGGCGCCCAGTCTTCCCAGACTTAGCCAAATTTCTATCTTTTTCAACTTTTGTTCACTTTCTGACCCTGCTTCAGCTCTGTCTCCCGACCTTTGGATTTATCCGATGAACGAACTGATTCTTCCATCGCGGAGCCTGATCACATCTAACAACTTTGTTCTGGAGACGTCATCTGCTAAAAACTTCATTTGTCCCTACGAAATGTCAGGTGCCTATCCTTGTTAAGGGCGCCCATTTCTTCCAGTGTTAGCCATTTTCATGATCTTCAATCTTTATGCTTGTCTTCTGACCTTCAGATGATTTCACTATTCCGGGTGTTGTGCTTGTCAGATTGACTAGCTATTAAGTTTATTGGATAGCTGAGATGAATCTGGAAGGGGTCTTCTGGATCACTCATTTCCGGAAACTGACTTTTGGTGGCCTTAAACCCTAGGCGCCCTTCTCCTTCAGGGGCGCCCATAGCTTCCAGTGTTAGTTTTTATTTTTGAATTTTCACTGTTGCTTTCCACTTTTTGCCATTTCTCACACTTTTTCTCCTCTGTTCACCTGGCGATATCTGATGATTGCTGACTCTGACGGACGAGCTGACAGATTCGTTGGAGAGCTGGATCTAGTCTGACGAAGTTATGTTGGAGGAGTCTTCTGCAAATTTGACCATCTGCTATCTCAAAAGTTTGGGCACCCTTCTCCTTCAGGGGCGCCCATCTTATCCAGACTTAGATTTTATTTCGTTTTCATCATCTTCAGAGTTTTAAAATACCTCTATGTGGCTCGTGTTCATCTTGGATTTGCCAGTGACTAGATGATCTGACGAGCATGCCAGCTGATTCGTTGCGGAGCTGGGATGATTCTGAGCAACATTGACCTGGAGATGGAAACCCTGATTTTGACTTTTGACCTCTTGAAAAGCTGGGCACCTTTCTCCTTCAGGGGCGCCCATGGCTGGCAGTGTGTAACGACCCCCAAACCGGGTAGACAAAAAATTTCTAACATTTCATTTCAAACATATAATAGTAACAAGTAACAAGACATTGCAATAAAATCCTTCCTTTCTTTATTGATAAATACATGCAAGTTACAATATATATTTCCACATGAATTCCATTTTCATTGTCAATATAAATCAGAGTACAAAAGTAAAACAATTACATACATAGCTCGTAAGCTTTTGCACAAATAGTAGTAAGATGGTCCAGGGTCCCTTCCTTTCAAATCTTGGTGTATCCGTCGCCTGCGATGGAGGAGAAACATCACTCAGGCGCTTTTCCGCCAACCACAGACTATTAATGCTGTCCCCTGCACATCTATCATTCGATAGATGGCCCTCCCTTCGAACGAAGAGATTGGTAAAGTAACCGGCTGCGACAACCCAACTGAGCATAGTGTTGTGTCTTATGCATCTAGAACTTGCTATTTCACAATCCCGAACTAGCGTGATGGATCACAATGAACTGATAGTGTAGTCTCAACTATCTCACAACTAAGTGGATGTCGTACCTTCCACTACTTTGGCCAAAGTATTCACATTCAATACTTCGAATGAAGGTCATCTATCATATACACTACTCAGGGCCGATTTGACTTAAGGCTATCTTACACTACGCGTAGGCTAAGTCCTTCATTGGATTGTCAATCATCCTAGACTATCCTACTTCAATCTAATCCAAGACAACAAATATAGGTTCAAGTCATTCACTAGATTATCAATCATCCCAGACCAACCTACGACATTCTAACTTACTAGAAATAATCCAGCTTGACAAGTAATTCATTCTTCCTCTCCTGTTACGGAAATCTTTATCCAAGGAGTTCCTTAGCCTATCTCAGTTAATCTAAAACTCTAAGCTGCTTGAATATACTTGACTACTGTCCTTATTTCGTTCCTAGAATATAGTAACTCGTTTACCCTTATTCTCCATATACGGAGATCATACACAACATGCAACATTCATTCAAAATGCATATAAATTCTTCCCTTTTTATCTTTTTCCATTATTTCCCTTTAATGTAAGATAAGTAAACTAATCCTTTAATTTGTTTACTCATATAATCCCTTTTGCACAAACCCTTAATCATTGAATCCCTTACACATTTTCTCCTTCAATGCATTGCTTTAAATATTCATCAAAATAGTTCTTTCCTACTAGAGCTAATTGAAAACAGCAATCACAAGACCAAAAAGGAAACAACACTTCAATAAAAGTTATAAACTAAGGAGGATTCATGCCTAATTTTAAAGCTTCTCCTACCAGAATTGCTCTTCTAGACTCTTCTTCACATACGCTTCCAGAATTCCAACTGAAAATGGCTTCCTTGTGATAGTATTTTACTCTAAAATTGATCTTTCTAAGTCTCTTCTCTCAAATATGATTCCACTAGTAATTTCTTATTCAACTATAGCTCACAATGACTTCACTCGCAACTTAAAATGGGATATTAACTGTTAATGGCAATTGCTGGTAAAAACTCACTGTATTTTCAACTCAGCAAAACAGAAAATACAAACAGAACAGAGAAATGGATATGGATCTCAATGAAAATGATAAACTCGGATTTCACAAGTGATCCCAAACAAAGAATGGCTGGCATCTATTTATAGACCCGAAATTGCAACAAACTCCACCATTGAGGGTATGTAAAATGACAGAACTATCCTTTGAATAATTCAAAATGAAATGTGGCAGCTATCTAGCATGATACCCAGCAAAGAGGAAGATGATTCGACCTAAAAATGAGAAGAAAGTTTCCACCTACACATGGTGAAATTCGAGAGATAGCCATCTACAGGCGTTACTCAGCCTGGCGTCTAAAATGGCGGATTGATTGTTCAATGCAGAAACGTCAATGGAGAAATGTAGACATCTGGCTTCCATTCCGCCCTACACACGCATTCCCGAAATGGAGACAACAACAGTAGGTCGCGACTTGGTCTCCCGCCATGAGTTTGCAGCCGCGGGTCTTCCGTTTCTTTTCACCATTTCGGCCATTCTCCACAGCCCATGATTTCATGCAACCATGAAGGAAATCCGCGATTTTTCTTTAGCCAAAGTTTTAAAATGTATTTGATTTAAATCTTTTAAAAAGACTATAGTATTTACCATTTAAATTCTCGTGATATTTCCAACGTATTTTTCCAATAGACTATGGAAATCGAAAATACTTTCATTACTTATGGTAAATGCATTTTATTGCCAAATGACTGTACAAGTCAATTTTAATTATTTCCAAGGCAATGTTAATTTAAAATATGAATTAAAAATGTTATATATATATTTTGCATTATATTAAATATAATCTATTATAGTTTTATTTATCTTATTTAAATATATGTATATATCTATATAATATTTATATATTACTATAGATATATCTATATGTTTTATTATAGGTAAAACTATAATAACGTTTATATTAAATATAATATTAAATATATTTATAAACACATTCAATATTTACACTTAAATATATCTATACATATTTGTATTTAATTATCCAATTACGTGTATTACAGGCCAATCAGCGTACCCTTAATACACATATTTGTACAAACATGTATATATACGTTTAACTGTAAATTCCAGGCATCAATATAACGTTATAACAACATTATAGCTAGTGTGCATATGTTTATAGGTGTGCCAGCCATGTATACGTATCTGTATGTATGCCATGTCGACACATGTGTATGGCATAATAATTGCCCATCATACATATGTATCGACATGTCATGCATGTTGTTACGTACATATGAGTGGTACATGTATACGCATATACATCCTGTCTATACCACACTTATCAGTTCATATTTCACATTCAAGGTTCACAGAACAATAAGTCAGTCAACAAGTAACACCACTCATAAAGCATAAAGAAGTAATCCAAAACTCCTAAGCCTAAGGATGACTTATTAAGACAACTCAATCTGACTTAGTTCCCAAAACCCTCAGTGAAGTGTGTGTATGCTCAACTTGATCAACTTTACCGGTTACTCGACCAAGCCCCTCTCCCGAGTGATGTCTCCCCTCCGCCTGGAGGAATAGTTCCTGTTCCTGCATCCATAGACATACAATCTCAGCAGTTACTTGTTCATAACATCAACAGTATACAAAACATCTTAAGTTTGAATATTCATAATTTAATTCTATGCATGCAACATAACATCAATAGAAGTATCAACCAAATGAGGCACACATTTAAATAGAACTTATTCATTTTGATAAAAACATGTTTTATTCATCACAAAGATTCAAACATTACGCTCAATTGCCCTATGCAATAGTAGCTATACAATCGAGGTGTAACACAGTGTTAGAAATTTTATCAACTTTTCAATTTTACCTTGTAACACGTGTTTCCATCGCCTTTGATTGCAAGATGAAATTTTTTCTAAGGCATTGAAACATGGGCGCCACTTCTTGACAGGGGCGCCTAAAATCTCCAGACTTAGATAAAATTTGACATTTTTCATTTTTCAACTTCCTTAGCTTGTTCCTCATTTCTCATGCACATTGTTCATCGACAGTCTTTGTTTGATGCTCGAACTCTTGATTCTGACACCTAGCAGCTGACTGACTACCATCAATGACCTTGAATCTCCGAAGCAACTTCTGAAAAAGTAGAATAGACCCAGTAGAGTAAAACTGGCCTTTTTGTGATGCTGACTGCACCAGTCTGGTGAGGAAGTATTTTAAGCCAATCAAAATCAGTCTTAACCCTAACGGCCAAACTTTCTATTTTTAGAAATTTTCTATTTTTAGAAAATTTTACAACTATCCATTTCATAAGAAACCCAGAAAAACCCAGAAAAAGTTTCTATTTTCAAAAAACTGCTAAAAATAGAAATTTTCCTAAAATTTAGGGATGAAAAACTAAAATCTGGGTATTGTAGGTTTGATCTTTTTGGACCAACCCAGATTGTCAGATTTTGAAAGTTTTAAGTTTATGACCCCCATGCAAGACATGCAGACCCCCATTTTGACCTTTTCTGACAGATTTAACAGTATCTTGACTCAATTCTTCAAAATGCCTAAGTGTAGCAAAAATTTTAATTTTGGGGTACAACACGATTTTCACACAATAAATACCCATGATTTTTCAGAAACACTAACGCGATTTCTTATAGAAATCCACCCATGGAATTTGTAAAAAAATCTGCCAAAAAATTGTAGAAATAAAAATCCACAAATTTATTGAAAAAATTCGCCAAAAACCCTTGTACAACTTCCTTTGGCATGTTCTTCTATGTCTCTTGTATGCAATTCATCACTATCACAGTCCATGTAATTCACGCATTCATCGATTCCGTGAACTTTCAAAGTCCGAGCTTTGATACCATATTACAAAACAAAACACAAAAAATTAACCAAGTTTGCATAAAAATCTATTAGGAAATAAGGAGCAAATGCATCCTTATATAGGATTACAAGTATCTTATCCACAAAGGATAAGAATTACAAATATCTTATGAACAAAGGATAAAGATGACACCTCAGAGGATAAAATAGACAAATCATAAAGCAAAAAGGTAAATCTTAAAGTCAACATGACTTTATTAAAGAAGATTCCTAAGGCTTATCGACTGTTACAATATAAAACATTACTTTAATAAGAATATGCTAGAAAAAGACTTAAAGTGAATAAGGTATATTGTAAAATAACAATAGTTATATCAAATTCAAATAGTAGGTACTTTAGCACAAGTAGTTCAACATGTAAACTCACCAAAGGCTTGTCTCTCCTCGAAAGAAGGAAATTCATCTTTTGAGGGAATAATATTGCAAATATTTCCAACTGATTCTAGATCACTTGCATATTCACTAGGTGAGAAGGACATGTCATCAACAGCTATAGCATGTGATTCAGGCATGTTTTCAGTATCTGAATCAGAAGTGTATGATTGACAGGTCACCAAAGCATGCCACTGACTAGCAATAGACACAATTCTCTGGGCTCTATGGGTGATCCTTGCAGCTCCATGTAAACAGAGTACAAATCCTGTAACTTGAACTGCTGCACAAACCTGCAGTTTAAAAAGAACAAATAAGGAAATAGTACAAATGTTGTATGAAATTATGACAGATGTACACAAATGTCGGAAGGAAACAAGTCTTATATTCATCAAAAAACTAAGCAAATATAAATGACATTAAAGAAACTTTGCATGATTTATAGTAGCCTCCCATGTCACCAATATTATGAAGTATCTCTGAAAATTATGTAGAAAAGCTATTTGGTAGACTAAAACTAAGATTAGCATCTCAAACCATGCAATGTAATATAATAACTACCAACAAATTTCAGATGCAACCTGATGGCTGATACCAGAATAGAACATTCAAATCTTTACAAGGCAGCACTAAAGGGTTCTTTTCAAATTGATGAGAACAATAACCAAGGTTTTAAAATATATCACTTAGTTGCACTAATTGATCTGGATGCTAAGTCCTCACCCATGCAAAATCTCTCTTCAAGTGGGCACCATATCCAGTGCCAAAATCCAACATCAATGCCAATATTGATCAAATCCAATTTAAGTTGATGCCAAAGTTCAACAATTTTATTTGGTATCTTTTATGTTCCTTCCAATACGAAGCCTATTCAGTTCTGATGATTGCTTTCTCAGCTGATGCCCATATTCAGTACTCCATTGGACACAACACCAATTACAACCATTTCAAATATTCATTTGCATTACTTCTTGATTTGAATCATATGTACTATAAATTTACATGAACCTTGTTGGCAGAATTTTTCATTGATTTGTATAGAGCATTCTCATACACCGTGAAGTCAATCTACATACCTCTGCACCTCAAGGTTGATAGATGGACAGCACCAAGGAGTGGCAGAATTTGGCCCATCATTACCAGGCCCACCAGTTACCCAGTGAGCCCCAGTTCAAGGAGACCCAAATGAGGCCTGCAGACCCATTTCAGAGATTCAATGAGTTCAGGTGAGTCTAAGCCACTTTTTCTTTTTTAATTCATGTTTTTGATTTTTTTACTTTGCCTTTTCTAAAAGTGTCAAACCTGTTCTGAGTCTGAGTCAAATATCAGTTTGCTGACTCCAAGTCTTGTAACTATGGTTCAGCCTATGTGGCATCATACAGTGGTTTGCAGTATAATCTAAAGCCATAGATGAAGGGGGGGCATATCTAGCAATCATGTCCCTAAGTTTTGCATTATGTTGATAGTTGATACATTATATATTTCATTGCAATATGATAGTGATAGCATAGAAGAATAGAAAGAAGGTATACGTAAAAGAGTATTAGAGTGTTGTGCAAAGTAGACAGCACATGGTGGCATTGTCATAAACACATATATAGAATGAGAAGTTAATGAATGCTTTGTATGCTGATGATGCAATTGTGATCACTTTATCTTTGTGATGTTAGCTGACCAGGATCAAAATACAATAAATTGGTGTAAACACTTCCAACATATGCTAACATTTGGTTTCATTGTCAAGATCTTGGATAACTAATTCCTATAGAGTAAAGCATCTACCACAGTTTTGGAAATCTGCACTAATAAAGATTGGAGAAAGCTGGAAAATTATTTAAAGAAAGTTTTTAAGAAATAAGCAAAAGAGCACAGAAAACATATATCTGTTCTTAAGAAGAAATTTATTTGATCCCACAACAATGAGTTCTAGTGCTCATTTTCATATATCATGTGGCCATGGATGCTGAGAGGAGGGATTATTCACTAATTGTAAGAAATTTATTCTAGGGGCAAGGCACCTAAGGGAAGGTGTGCTATAAAAAGGGGGGATCCAATAAAGTGAAGTAAATGATGAGGTAGACCAGTTATCATGTTTGGGATAAATAAAAGTATTAAGAGGCTAATAATAGGGTAGAGTATGTCAAAAGTCAAGAAGTTATGAGTAAGAGGTAGAGAATGAAAAAAAAGTGGGGAAAGAGAGTAAATGAGAAGTGAGTTAGGAAGAGATTTGAAGAGGAGAGATTGAAAGAGGAAGTAAGAAGAGTAAAGAAGAAAGAGAAAATTTGAGCGAATAAGCTAAGAACGATGGCTGACTTGGCACACACTAGAGAAACTGAAACTAATGACAAATCCAAAGCTTTAAAATTAAATACTTCGTAAAAACATAACTAATGGGTTATGTTGAGAAAAATCAGAAGCCCCACAAAATTTATAAAGGGTAGAAAGACTGCAAGGCAAAGTAAAAGATAACATTGACAAAATTAAAGCTTTTTCTTGAAGAAGAAAAAGATGTGCCAATTAACATTGAGGGAAAAGGAGAAAAGTAAGGACAATTGTGATGAAGAGGGGATAACTTCAGAGAAGAGGAGGTTGTTAAGACAATTGAGGAAAGTGATGAGAGAGGATGTGATTATTAGATAACATAGAGATAGTAGGGGAGAAGAAGCAGAACCCCTAGGGGCACTATGTAATGTCCCCTTTCTTTAGCCCTATGCTTTTCAGTGGCCGATAGTCTATTTCCGGAGTCTCGTAGGCCACTCGGAGGCATTTTAGGGTTTCCTAGATTCTTGGAGGTTTCATGTCAGTTTTTCAATAGTTCTTTGCAAGAGTTTGCCAATATGCTTTCTGGGTCTTTTTGGGTTTTTTTGAGAACCTTGGTGGGCAATCATTGCTATTTTAGAATTGTCTATTTTTTGAATTACTATTTTTAGTAAGTTACGACGGCTACTTGGAATGTGCTTATTTTGAGTTTGGAGTCGCTTACTATTTTTAGCAGTATGCTATTTTTAGTAAGTGCTATTTTTGGGAGTGGCTCTAGCAGCAGTTCAACAATGGGTTACTATTTCTGGCAATGTGGCAATGCAGTGTTTGGCGTCTTGATATTCTAAGCAGTGGCTTCTCCAACATTCTTGGAGATTGAAAATGGAAAGTTGGCAACTTAAGTTGTGTTATATTTTAATGTTGCTTTTTTTGACCCCACACCTAGGAAACACAACTTGTGTTGTTTTTAAAAGGGGAATTTGGAGTTTGATGCCTACTTGAAGACTAAAGCATTTTTTAATGATAAACTTATGCATTTCAAGGTTGGACGCCTAAAGTGAGAGACTTCAGTGATTTTTATTAAATATTATTCTTCTCCAAAAGGTGGTGTCCCTTTTTGGAGGGAAAGGGATTTCTTGTTGGGTTGCATAGTCTATATATACTGCTTCATTTGCTCTTATTTGGTTATGCTAATGGATGATAACGAAATGCTATCGGAGTGAGGATTGAATCCCCTCAAGGGCTTTGGAGACAAAAACCTTCAAAGTTGCTCTAATTTTAAAGTTGAGAGATACTTCCTAGTTGGACACCAGAGTGGCTTCACTGCAGGAGTCACCATTGGATTTATTGGTGAAATTTTTTCAGTTGTTTTTTATTATGGATTGTTCTATTGCTTTCTAGCTATATGTTTGGGTGTGTTAACTCTTGTAGCAGCGTTTTGGAAGCATTTTGGTGGTGATTTTAGAAGATATTAGTTTTCTGGTTGTACTTTCTTACCCTAGGCCATACCACATGATTGGCTCTTGCAAGTTGGAGGACTTCAAATCGTTTTGTGGGTATTGGTGCACTAGTTTCTACTACCTTGGGCGCCCCTTTGCATGAAGTTTGGTGATTTAAGAGGGAAATATGGAATTTTAAGAGCAGGTCGCCCTTCCCATGAGGCTGTACACCTTGGCTGGAGATTGTTGTGGCTCATAACTTTTCTGATCAGACTTGTTTGGAAGCTGTTGATAGCTTAGGTTGGACGCCTAGGCTTGTTTTGATACTTGTTGAAGGTTTGGAGAGATTCTACTAAGTTTGGGAGGAGTTATGCTCAATTCATGAGGGCCGGTTAGGGTTTTTGGTTCGCTGTTCGCTGTTCAAGCAATCAGACTGCTGCACCAGTCATATCAGGCCTGAAACTCCTTGTTCTTTCATGTTTCTATGATGCCTAATTGCTCTTATGTTGCAGGGATTGTTATTTGATACATTGGGCATATCATATTGATTTGTTATACTTATCCTCATGATTTCATATGTTGGACATCATATTGTAACGCTGAATTGATAGTACCAATCAGCTATTTGATTTTAGTCATTTTGGTTACTTAATCCACTGAATAAGTGGTTGCTCACGCTGAAAAGTGGTAGATCCTTTTGCTTATTATTCTTCTCACTCCCGCTGAATAAGTGGTCGAGTTCCCTATTTTACATTTCTTGTTGCCCGCTAAAAGTGGAAGTGGCTGGCTTTGCTGCCAAGTGCATTACTTTCCTTGTTGCCCACTGAAAAGTGGAAGTGGTTGGCTTTCCGTCAAGAGCATCACTTGTTTACTTCAAGCACTTGTTATTACTACTCACCCCCGAAGAAGTGGTAGTTTAGAGAGCTCAATATTGTAGCCAACCACAATATTGAGCTCAATGAGTGTTTAGTGAGACGAGTATGGTGAAGAAGAGAGAGGAAAAAGGCATGCCAAAGGGAAAAAAGAAAAGTTTAAAGAGAAATAGAGTGGAAGGAAACATGAATTATTGTGATGACTCATAAACCCCCAACTATAAAAGAAAAATAAGTAGATGAACCACCTGATCCAAGTGTCAATCCTTGTGCCAATTGATGCCAATAAAAAACAGCCCGAGATTAGAGATGAAGCATTGAAATTTAAAGAAGAGAGATGAAAGAGATTAGAACCAAGAATATGAGAAACAAGAAGTGCATCCAAAAATTATCACAAGCATCAGAAAGAACTAATGGATAGAAGAGAGTGTGTAAATGATTTTGATAGTACGTTTGGAAAGGATTTATTTTCCATATAAGACTCTTGGAATAAGGGCAAAAACCATCCTCTAGTAAGACATAGAAGGGAAAAATAAGTTATGCATAGTTGCCGCGAGACTGGTACGGGAGATTGGTACCGGTACGGCATTTTTTTGAAAATAGGAGACGGGGATACTTGGAGACACCAATTTTTTTTTTTTAATATAAAATTTAATAATATATAGAAATCTGAAAATATAATGACATTGAACTTTCAAAACAATAGCAGTACTAAAGTTTAAGAATGAACATTAACTTTAAATACACAATTCAAATCCAAATGTCATTGTCACATTGTGTCAAAGAGTCAAAGAGTTCATACTTCAAATTTCATAATCAATATCATAGTTGATAGTTCACATTTGACATTACATATTCGATTAGTATACTGTATTACATATTGATATTCAAAAATATTGATAGTTTGATGACATGCAAACAAAAAACAAAAATCAGAAATCTATCTAATATCTCATATCATCTACGCCACATCAATATCATCCATGCCAAGGTCCTCAGCTATGATGCTATCCAAATACTCATCACTCTCTAACTCAGATTCCTCTGCTGGTAGTAGAACTGGGGGTAAATCAATAAGGCCATCTGGTTCAACTACTTCATCCACTATGGCTGCAACATCTTCATCAAGGTGAAATTTGGTCCCATTTTGCTGAAGGACCCTCATTGTATGCAGGATCTACACGAGAGAGAAGGCGAAGTGAGCTATGAATGTATAGCAGGTTCTCTACTTTCTTTGACCCCAATCGGTTCCTCTTTAGTGAATGAATAAAACCATAAGTACTCCAATTTCTCTCACAAGATGAAGAGCTAGCTACTTGTGAGAGTAATCTTAATGCAAATGATTGCAATTCAAGTGTTTCACCTCCATGGTTCCACCACCACTCTATAGGGTCTTTCTTTGCTTGCATATCATATAAAGCTTCCACGGAAGAAAAGTCACCATGCCCACGTGAAAACTTATTCCATTGACTCCTCATAACTGATGCTTCCTCACCTCGGCCATATATCTTTTTTATTGCAGCCCAAAACCCCTTCATTACCTCTCTATCCTCATATGGAGCCCTCTTATTGGTCTCTTGTGTATTATGCCATTTAGGATTTAAGGCATAGGAAGCACAATGAAGAGGTGTGTTAAGTTTGTTCCATCTTCCATGTAACTTTTCTTCTATCAAAGGATATAGTGAAGGATCTTTTGCATCTGTTATCGTCTTAATTCTTTCACATTGAATCTATTTCTTCATAAATTTCCCCCAAACATGGTTTGTCTGAATCAGCAAATTTGATCACCTCACATATAGGCTGAATAAAGTCCACAACAAATCTAACATCAGCCCAAAAACGGTCATCAAGGATCATACCTCTGACCTCAACTGCATCAGTTGATGTAGATTGCCTCCAAGTTGCCCATGCATCACTAACAATCGTGGAACACAAAGCACCTTTCACTTCACAAAGACGGTGAAGAAGAATAAAATAAGAAGCAAACCTTGTATCAGCTGGTTTGAGAAGCTCCACCTTGGCAAATTTTCGATAAAGAGCTTGTGTTTGGTGATGGTTACATATGAACATTTGAATTTTTCTGCCCTTTTCTATGAGAGCTGAAACCCACTCAAACTTGCCAATATCTTTGAGTGCATTATTCAACGAATGCACACAACATGGTGTCCAAAATATATGCTTGTATTTATTTTGCACCAACATGCCTACTACTTTACAAACAGGGGCAGCATCTGTAACAATTTGGACTACATGTGATGCCCCTACCTCCTCAATGTTGTCACATAGCTGGTTAAAAAGATACTCTGCATTTTTTTCTTGCCCCGAACAATCTAATGTCTTCAAAAATTAAGGCCCTTTGCTGCATGTTACCATGATATTAAGTAGTGGACGGTTTCTAGTATCCATCCATCCATCCATCACAATGCTGCATCTTTCTAAAGCCCACACTCTTTTCAATGGTGCAGTTTGTTGCTCTAATCGAATTTTTTCTTTATCAATTAGAGTAGTGCGAAGCTTTTCATACATAGGTGGTTTATATCCAGCTGGTGCATTGTTGATTGCTTGGACCATCTCAACATAGAAAGGTGATCGTGAAACATTAAATGGTATTCCATTGGCATAAAAGAAGCGTGCAATTGCTACATCAACCGCTTCTTGACCTTGCACATCAAATAATCTGCTAATGGGGTTTGAGCTACCAATGTGTGGCCTCTTGTGAGAACTTTCTGTTGCTACATCTCTTGAAGATACATCCACATCTGCCTCTCTATTTTGATTTTGATTTGCACTTGCAGCATTTGCCCCTATTGTTGAAGCGTGAGAGCTCATATTAGAAACTTTACCATTAGCCCTTTCTTGATCCCTCACAGCCTCATATCGTTCCACCTCATTTATACAAGGATCAACACCTTTTCCAAGTATGTGAAGGAAATGAGCCCTCACCCTTGTGTAAGTACCTTGCCATGACATTGAGCATAATTTACATGAGATCGCGGCTGTTCCACCTGAACCCTTCAGCCCCTTAACACGATCAACATACTTCCACAACGGATACATGGCTTGTTTATTTCCCCCACTCGACATTCTTGATTCAATGATTCAAATTCTACACAAAAAAAAAAAAATTATGATTAGAAATGGATGTAGCTAAAGTTATGAAAATCAAAAAAAGAAAACAAAAAAAACATGTCTTTGAGGAAATTATGAAAATGAATAATGATTGCCAATGCACACAGCATGAGCACAGTCAAAATGAATCATGAAGGCCATAAAATTTAAATGGTACATGCTTTTGTGTAGGAGAAAAATCACATGCACAGACATAGGAAATCAATGCAAAGTTGGAGGAATTTGCTTGGTAGTCAGCAGATGAAAACAGCAGGGTATTGAATGGGCCTATTGGCATTTGACATTGCATGATTGCACATTATTATAGTGCAAGCCTATTTTTTATATTGTTTCATATAATGTTTTAGTTTACTGTTTTATTTAAATTTCTAGCATCACCAGTAATCTCCAGGCGGCAGGCAGTATTGCAAGCCTATTTTTAAGATTGTTTTAAATTTATAATTTTAATTTATTTAGCATCACCAGTAATCTGAAATCTCCACAAGAGCACTGCCCCTGTTTAAAATCATGGAATACAGATTCCACGATTTTAAACAAGGGAAATGCTCTTGTGGAGATAACTGGTGATGCTAAATAAAACAATCTGAAAACTCAAAACATGCTATGAAAAATTTAAATAAAAATAGACATTCACATTACTAAGTTACTTGCAGCTTGCTATAATGTGCAGTCAGGAGTATGAAGCCAGGAGATTCCGAGATATCTAGCGTCCAACTCCAGGGTTAAATAAATTATTAAATAATTAATAAACTATTGAACACTAACCTAAAAACCTTTTGGATTTATTAACTTACCTTGTTCACTCTTCAGCATCGTCGCCTCTCTAGTCTCAGTGTCGCCGTCGCCTTTGCAATCTCCTAGTCGTGCGAAATGATAGCCTTTTACCTTTAAAAATCGCGTTTTTATGTTTTATTAGCTCAAAATGGTGGAGACTTCGCGGGAGACGCGGGAGACGCCGGTTTTCGAGTTCGAAGACTTGGGAGACGGCGGGAGACTTCGTAAAAGTCTCTAGTTCATTTTTCATGTCTCAGGGGACTGATGTGGTACTGGAGACGCGTCTTAGAGGGGGGGAGACGCATCTCCCGACAACTATGAAGTTATGTAAAATGAAACTGCAGTGGTGGAATCCTAAATAACAACACAAGAGAGAACAACAAAAGATCTAGTATTCCACCTAACAGAACAAGCAATACATGTATGAAATAGCAATTGTTTAAAAGAGATGCAAAGGATACGAAAGAACATTTATTCATTTTAGAGAATCCATAGGATATAGTTGACTAGTCGGGGACATTAAGATATAAGGTATTAATATGATATCTAATAGTAAGCCCAAACCAAAGATACATGGCCTAAGTTTGAATAAGCATTCAAAAATAGCTATCACCATCTAGGAGTACCAATAGAAAGTGACAAAAAAATGAGGTGGTTTGTCATGTCCCCTTGTCAAAATTAAAATATTTGGGGGACCCATAGCCTATTTCTTATTTCCCATAAGCTAAGGGATAAAGTTAGAGAAATAATTTGATAATAATATAATAAGTTGTCAAATAACTTTATTTTATAATTTTGTAAAAAGGATGACTTGTGTATTATTATTATTTTATTAATATGGGCCTAATGAAATATTTTATTGTGTTTTTGAACACCTTTAGAGGTATTATTAGGCGAGAAAATGAAACTCAAAATTAAAAGGTGAATATAAAAGAAGAGTTTGGCACCAAAAAGGGCATCCATGGTTATTGTTATCAAACCCTATTTCAAAGCTTGAGCACTTTGTTCATTTCCATGCCCAAGGATGAGAACCCTTTATTGCAAAAATTCGCAAGATGAAGACCCTCTTGATTTCTAGTTGAGGTGATTACATTGAGGAATCACATTTGTGATGAAAGATTGCAATTAATCTAGTTCCAATTTGGTGATTGAATATTTTAGTGTGTTAAGGATTTCATTTTTATTATCAGATTTGGGAAATTTCAAAATATTATTTATTTGGTTTTGGGTGGTTGTACTTGTACTATTTTTGGCTTAGCCGTACCACTTTATACTATTATATTTCTTTGGGAACTGGTCATACAAACTTATCCCAGCCCTCATTATGTTCTACAAATTTTTAACTTATGTGAACTCTTGTACATTTTCAAGTGTTATGCTTTGATTCATTTGGAGTGTCATACTAACCAAAAAGGAGGTGTGACTCTCATATTTGGAGTTTATTGGTTGCTATATCTTCTTCTACCATATTATCTTCAAAAAAGGACTCGAAACATATTTAAAGAATTTGAATCTTCCATTCAAGTTGTTGTACCATCTTCTATGGGTTGGTTGTAAGGCCATATTTATATCAAAGATCACTACCAGAAATTTGTATGTGCTTTTGCAGCCTTTTCATGGATGTTATTATTGCTGATACTATATTCAGAATATTTGGTTGCTATTGCATCAATAAATTACCTTGGGATTTCAATTCATTATATTAAGTTTCTTGTTAGATCTAAATCAGTATTGCATGTTGTTATTTAGCATTTAGCTACTACTCCATTCTTGCATCAAAATCAGAAAAAAATCAGAGATTGTTAAAAATATCAAAGAGAGTCATTATAGTGGTATCAAAGCATGATCTTGCTAGCTTGTATGGTTAGAGTTAACATTTTTAATGCAGCCCAATAATAGAGAAATAAGATTTTATTAGAGAGAGCAAAGAGAATTGCAGGATCAAGGTGAAGAAATGGAAGATAAAAGTAAGAAGGTTCCAACAAATGAAGAAAACGTTACTCTTCGGAATAATGTCATCATCAATATGAGTCAGGGCCAACAACAGTTAAAAAAATCTTATGACACAATTGTTACAAACAATGCAGAATTTAGATAATCCAAGACCTTCCCAAACCCCTATAGGTGAAGAAAGTGTTACTGCAGCTACAAATAACAAAGCAATTGTGGGTTCCACATCTAGGCCTTTCTATCCTAAGTTCTTATAGAGAGAAGTAGAACTTGAAGAAGAGCAACAGCAAAACTAGGAGAAAAAAAATTTGTAGTGTTACATCCCAAATTATGAGGTTACTATTTTCTAGTGATATAAAAGGTAGAGATGAATGTAATGTGAAATCTGGAAATGCTTGCACCTTGTTATCAATATGTATGTCAGCTCATTTGACGTTGTTTCATTTGATGAAATTTCAATTGATGTAATTCATGGTAAAATACTGCATATATGTGAATATCGGGACAATGAATCTTGCTTTAAACTTGATATGTTTGTATGTTTATTGCAAATGTTATGAACAAGTAACTACCGTGGTTTTGTGGCAATGGATGTAGGATCAGGAACCATTCCTCCAGGTGGAGGGGAAACATCACTCGGGAGAGGGGCTTGGTCGAGTAACCGGTAAAGTTGATCCGTTGAGCATACACACACTTCACTGAGGGTTTTGGGAACTGAGTCAGATTGAGTTGTCGTGATAAGTCATCCTTAGGCTTAGGAGTTTTGGATTACTTCTTTATGCTTTATGAGTGGTGTTACTTGTTGACTGACTTACTGTTCTATGAACCTTGAATGCAAAATGTGAACTGATAAGTTATACTGATGCCTAGAATTTACAGTTAAATGTATATATACATGTTTGTACAAATACGTGTATTAAGGGTACTCTGACTGGCCTATAATACACGTAATTGGATAATTGAATATAAACATGTATAGATATGTTTAAGTGTAAATATGGATGTGTTTATAAATATATTTAATATAGACATTATTATAGTTTTACCGATAATAAAATATATTGATATATCTATAATAATATTTAAATATTATATAGATATATTCATATATTTAAATAAAGGTAAAATAAAAACTATAATAGTTTATATTTAAATATAATGCTAAATATATTCATAAAATTTTAATTTATAAATTAAAATGGCTTTGCCTTGGAAGTAATTGAAATAGACTTATATAGTCATTTGGTAATTAATTGCATTTACCATAAGGAATAAAAGTATTTCGAAATTCATAGACCATTGGAAAATACGTGGGAAATATTAAGGGAAATTTAAATGCTATACTATAGTCTTGTTAAAAGATTTAAATCAAAAGCATTTTTAGAAGCTGAAAATCACGATTACCTTCATACTGAAAAACGTGAACTGTGAGAGGCCGATATGGTGAATGGAGTTAAGCCGCGCGCAGCTCCTCCTGGCGCAAGACTTGGTCGCATTGTTCTGAGCCTCCATTCCGTAAAAACATGGCTGCAAAACTCACGCAAATGACCTGGGCGCGACCTGCATTATCTCCAACTGGAAACGCGAATGGAAGGGGCGGAATAAGAGCCAGATGTCTGCATTTCTCCATTGACGTTTTCTGCATTGAACAAGTAACCCGCCATTTTTGGGCGTTTTTGGTTAATGCGCCTATAGGTGGCTATCTCTCGAATTTCACCATGTGTAAGTGGAAACATTCTTCTTGAATAGAGTCGAATCATCTCTTATTTTGCTGAGTGTCTTGCTAAATGATTGCCACTGCATGTTTTGACAATGTCAATGAGAAAGGTGTCGAATTCTCATGCCAAAAATGTAGCAGGCATGAGAATTTGAAACCTATATAAGAGGTTGCTCTCATTGTTATTTACACCACTTTCCTATCTGCACTTGCAATTACGAATTTCATGTTTTAAGAGCTGCAATCCATCATTGTTGTTTAGTGTTGCTGAGAGCCATACTTCACCATTACTGTTTGCATTTGTTGTGAGCCTTAATCCCTCATTGTTGTTTAGTGTTGTGAGAGCCATATACTATCTTGCTGTGACTGTATTGTTGAGAGCTATATTCCCTCATTGTTGTATTGCATTTACCTGAGAGTCATACTTTGTTCATGCTGGGATAAGTAACTAGAAAAGGCTGTGAAGGACTGTGGAGGAAGAGCAGAAGCTACTGGTTGAACTCATTCGCAGCAAGAGAAACAGGCATGAGAAAATGTCTTCTTAATACTTCTGTCATTTGAGATAAAATGAGTTGCTTGCTTTGATTATGCTTTGCATTATGTTATGAAGTAGGAAAGGAAAATGTTAGAAGGTCTCTATTTTCTAAGGAATTATATTGAATTGGGAATAGCTTAATTTCATTAGAAAGGGTTTGTTGAAATGGAAAAGACTGGTTGAAATGGAAAAGGCTTGTTAAAATGGAATAGCATGATTTCATAGGAAAGCTTGTAAAAGAAATGGCATGAAAGGGAAATGTTTGAATACTTTTTAATAGAAGTATATTATGAATTGTATTACTTGAATACTGCTTGAACTCCTTATATAAAGGAGAAAGGAACTAGTTATTAAATACTAGGTCAAGGATGGAATCAGTACCAAGGTAGTCTAAAGCTTAAGTTATAGGGATAACTGAGATAAGCTAAAAGTACTCTTAGGATAAATATTTCCTGATTAGGAGGAATGGTATAAAGACCTTGTTGACTGTATTCCAATTCCTGATTAAGTAGTTTGCTTGAAGGTAGGTTGTCTGAAACAGGATATACCTCCCTTATGTAGCTATGGAAGTAGAATGTCTCAAGGTAGGTAATCTGAAATAGGATATACCTATCTTGTGTAAATATCTTAGGAAAATGTTGTAGGTTAGTCTGGGATTAAAGATTATCCAAAAGTAAAGGACGATACCTATGCATAGTGTAAGATAGTCTTAAATCAAATCAGCCTTGGATAGTGTATATGATAGATGTCCTTCATTCGAAGTACTGAATGAGAATACTTTGGCCAAAGTAGTGGAAGGTACGACATCCACTTAGATGTGAGATAGTTGAGACTACACTGTCAGTTCATTGTGATCCATCATGCTAGTTCGGGATTGTGAAATAGCAAGTTCTAGATGTATAGGACACAACACTATGCTCAGTTGGGTTGTCGCAGCCGGTTACTTTACCAATCTCTTCGTTCAAAGGGAGGGCCATCTATTGAATTATAGATGTGCGGGGGACCGCATTAACAGTCTGTGGTTGGCAGAAAAGCGCCTGAGTGATGTTTCTCCTCCCCAGCAGGCGACAGATACACCAAGATTTGTAAGGAAGGAATCCTGGACCATCTTACTACTATTTGTGCAAAAAGCTTACGAGCTATGTATGTAATTGTTTTACTTTTGTACTCTGATTTATAATTGCAATGGAAATGGAATCCATGTGGAAAGATATATTGTAACTGGTATGTAATTATCAATAAAGAGAGGAAGAATTTTATTGTAATGTCTTTGTTACTTGTTACATTTACATGTTTGAAGTGAAATGCGGAAAAAATTTAATTACCCAAGGATGGGGTCGTTACATGTAGCCTACTTTGATGAATACAAGGCTCTTGGACCAGCATTTCATGCAAAAATGTCTCACTAATTTCTACAATCTAAAAATGAAAATGGGCAAAACAATGAAAGGAGGCAAAATGTAAATGTAACAACCCCAAAACCGGGTAAACAAAAATAGCTACATAAGGGAGGTATATCCTGTTTCAAACAACCTACCTTCAAACAATCTACTTAATTAGGAAATGTAATGCAGTCAACAAGGTCTTTATACTATTCCTCCTAATCAAGAAATCTTTATCCATGGAGTACATAGCTTTCTCTAGTTAACCTATTTAACTTTAAAGCTTTAGACTACCTTGGTACTGAATCCACCCTCGTCCTAGTATTAAATAACTAGTCCCTTTTTCTTTATTTAAGGAGTTCAAACAGTATTCAAGTAATACAATGCATAATATACTTCTATTAAAAAGTATTCAAACATTTCCCTTGCATGCTATTTCTTTTAACAAACTTTACTATGAATTCAAGCTATCTCTATTCAATAAGCCCCTTCCTATGAAATTAAACTATTTCATTTCAACAAGCTTTCCCCTATGAATTTAAGCTATCTCTATTCAATAAGCTCTTTCCTATGAAATTAAACTATTTCATTTCAACAAGCTTTTAAGCTATTCCATGCTTTTACTATGAAACAAGTTATTTCTAATTCAATAAGCCTTTTCTAATGAAATTAAGCTATTCCCAATTCAATATAATTCTTTAGAAAATGGAGACCTTCTAACATTTTCCTTTCCTACTTCATAACATAATGCAAAGCATAATCAAAGCAAGCAACTCATTTTATCTCAAATGACAGAAGTATTAAGAAGACATTTTCTCATGCCTGTTTCTCTTGCTGCGAACGAGTTCAATCAGTAGCTTCGGCTCTTCCTCCACAGTCCTTCACAGTCTTTTCCAGTTACTTATCCCAGCATGAACAAATTATGACTCTCAGGTAAATGCAGTACAGCAATGAGGGAATATAGCTCTCAACAATTACAGTCACAGCAAGATAGTATATGGCTCTCACAACACTAAACAGCAGTGAGGGATTAAGGCTCACAGCAAATGCAAAACAGTAATGATGAGATATGGCTCTCAGCAACAGCAATGATAGATTGCAGCTCTCTACAATGAAATTCGTAATTGCAAGTGCAGATAGCAAAAAGTTGTGTAAATGACAATGAGAGCAACCCATTATATAGATTTTGAATTCTCATGCCTGCTACATTTTTGGCATGAGAATTCGACACCTTTCTCATTGACATTGTCAAAATATGCAGTGGCAATCATATAGCAAGACACTCAGCAAAATAAGAGATGATTCAACCTCATTTTTGAAGAATGTTTCCACTCTCACATGGTAAAATTCGAGAGACAGCCACCTACAGGCGTATTCACCAAAAACGCCCCCAAAAATGGCGGAATGCATGAACAATGGCGGGTAAAGTTACAGTCGAATATGTCAAGGTTAAACACACAGCCACCTGGCCTCATTCCGCCCACGCGTTTCCAGCATGGTGGCATACTAGCATTTGCGACCAGGTCCAAGCGTGAGGAGCTGCGCGCAGGATTCTTCCTCCACCATTTTCATTGCTTTCAGCCTTTCACAGTTCGCGTGTTTTCCCGTGAAGGAATCCGCGATTTTTAGCTTCTTCAAACTTTTGATTCAAATCATTTAACAAGACTATAGTCTATCATTTAAATTTCCCATAATATTTTCCACGTATTTTCCAATGGTCTATGAAATTCGAAATACTTTTATTCCTTATGGTAAATGCAATTAATTACCAAATGACTATATAAGTCCATTTCAATTATTTCCAAGGCAAAGTCATTTTAAATTATAAATTAAAATGTTATGAATATATTTTGCATTATATTTAATATAACTTATTATAGTTTTATTTTACCTTTATTTAAATATATGAATATATCTATATAATATTTAAATATTACTATAGATATATCAATATATTATTTTATTGGTAAAACTATAATAATGTCTATATTAAATATACTATTAAATATATTTATAAACATATCCATATTTACACTTAAATATATCTATACATGTTTGTATTTAATTATCCAATTACGTGTATTACAGGGCAGTCAGAGTACCCTTAATACACGTATTTGTACAAACATGTATATATACGTTTAACTGTAAATTCCAGGCATCAGTATAATATTATCAGTTCACATTTCACATTCAAGGTTCACAGAACAGTAAGTCAGTCAATCAAGTAACACCACTCATAAAGCATAAAGAAGTAATCCAAAACTCCTAAGCCTAAGGATGACTTATCAAGACAACTCAATCTGACTTAGTTCCCAAAACTCTTAGTGAAGTGTGTGTATGCTCAACTTGATCAACTTTACTGGTTACTCGACCAAGCCCCTCTCCCGAGTGATGTCTCCCCTCCACCTGGAGGAATAGTTCCTGTTCCTGCAACCATAGACATACAATCTCGGCAGGTACTTGTTCACAACATCAACAGTATACAAAACAAGATTCATTATCCTGATATTCACATATATGCAGTATTTACCATGAATTACATCAATTGAAATAACATCAATTGAAATAACATCAAATGAAACAACGTCAAATGAGCTAACATACATATTGATAACAAGGTGCAAGCATCTCCAAATTTCACATTCCATTCATTTCTACCTTTTATATCACTAGTAAATAGTAACCTCATAATTCGGGATGTAACAGTAAATCAGCCTCGTAAAGATCTATAGCTCAAATTCGTAAGTTGACTATTCCCTCTAATTATGGGTCAAACAAATGTATAGCTAGTGCTTGAATTCAAAAGTTAGATACATACTTTTCCCTTAACCTAATGTTTGAAGAAGCTATTAAATTTGCTACCTTAAATCTAGAAGGAATAGCTCAAAAGTGGTGGTACCATGGATTGGATACTCAAGGGCATAATTTGATTAGTTCATTTAATGAATTCATCCAATGGCTTACTGACAAGTTAGACAAGAAGGAGCCTAAGATTCATTTTAGAGAATTAGCTCAATTGAGACAATACAACACATTGGACATCTATGTGGCAAAATATTAGAAGTTGTCAATGATGGTTCCTGATGTCTCCAAAAGGAAACCTACTATTCTTTTCATGAATGGTTCAACTGAGCCTCTTAGAGCTTGGGTGAAAGCTTTTGACCCACCACATTTGCAAGAATCCATTGAAAGGGCTTTAACTTTGTAAACATTTGTACCTAAAAACAAATTCTACTCTAAGACACCATCAATGTAATGTCCCTTACCCGATTTTCACTAGAGTTCATCTGTTGATTAGGTTTAAGAATTCTTCTTTTCCAAATGAATGTTCTCTTAATGCAATAACCCTAGATAAGAATCCTGTATTCACCATATTAACAACAAATCTGTTAGCATTAATATCTAGATATCAAAATATAAGCATAATCAAAAAGTAATAATGAAGACATAAGAGGAGTGGCATGGGTAGATCCTCCCGAAGCTATCCATCTAAGCCCAAGGGCACAAGCATCCCCTCAGGACAACCCACCCCTTGGCTCCGAGTTGAACATCCAAACTAAGACCATTTCATACTCGGAGTGGCGTGCTTAGTGGAAACACTGGTACCTGCTTCTCTCTACCCATTTCAGCACCTCAGAAGACACTTGACTTATTGGGGATAGTCGGGGGAACTGATAAGTGGCTCGGGCCTACCACCCCTCCAGGGCCGCAGCGGACTATGAGTGGAACCCCCACCCCTCCATGGCCCACCCAGGCCTTGGGATTGGGCGGACTATGAGTAGAATTCCCACCCCTCTAGGGCCCATCCCTGCCTTGGGTTCTGGGGACGAACTTAAGTGGGGTTTTTAGGCACCACTTCCCTCACACCCTTCCTTCCAATAAGCTTGCAAACACAAGGAAGACAATATTTTAGCAATCAAATACATTTGCTTTTATTACTGATTCTTGAAGTCAATATCAACATCATTATCATCATGATAATATTAAAGAAAGCATTACGCCAATAATCAGACTAGCTATATTTATTTCTTATATTCAAAATATGCTAAATATTATTGCTAAGTGAGTACATCACCTGAGTTGCTATATCTCTCCATGTTTCCTTACTCGCCTCCTTCAACCTTATACTAAATTGATCATGGGATGAGGACAATTCATAAATATACATAATCTACTCATGTTTATATTAAAGAGTCGTCATTACTTATAAGTATCATTATTGCATAATCATGTATATGTATTTATATATATATATATATATATATAATTATTCTTTTACTTATATCATTTGTATTCAAATAATTATTCCTTCCTTATTCATATATATTCTTTATTTATTGAATATTATTCATTAGAAAATTTATCTATATCTATGCATATATACTTGTATGCCTATTAAATTATATATATATATATATATATATATATTAAATGACTATATTCCAATGCATAACAATCATTGTTGCTGCTGTTCTAAATTGCAAATTGTATTTCTCAATGTTTTCCCTCCCTTCCTTATTTTCCTTCCTTCTATTTATACCATTCAAGGTAGGTGACTCATGGGGGAATGTATTGTTTGGTGAAAGAGGTGACTTTTCATAAAATACATCCCTTTGTTAGATTTAATTGCTGCCTTTATTATCACAATAATATCTATTTTTAAAATAATATATTATTACTATAATTATGATATTTCAGATTTCTATTTATTTTATTATTTTATTTTGATGTTTTATTGAACATATTTTAACATTAAAGTATAATAATAAAACAATTTGCTAATATCTTATTATTATTTTATTCTAATGTATTACAATTTTTGATGTGTAATGATTATAATATTTATTTATTATTATTATTTTTGATAATAAGTTATTTAATAATAGAATGTAATAACAATAATTTGCCTATATATTATTATTATATTTGTTATTTCATATTTTTATATTGATATGGTACACATTTATTTTATATTTTAATATTAATATTGCTATTTATTTTATTTATTAATTTATTTGTATTTTAACACTTAGTCTTTATAGTTCTGCTATTTCGGGGACGTGACAATCAATGGGACAACAAAAGAAGCCATTTCAGAAGAACATATTTCATTAGAAAGAAATACTTCAAAGAACAAGCAAAGAGGAAGAAACCAATACTTAACTAAAAAGGGGATTGGAAATAGAGGACTTTGAAGGTTTCAATGTTATAGTTTCAGATGGCTTCACCATCCCATGCACAAAGAAGATACAACAACTTGGCATCACGATAAAAAGACATAAAATGCATGGTGATTTCTATGTAGCAAGCCTTGGAGAGACTAACATGGTCCTAAAACCGCAATGGTTACATTCCCTAGGGGAATTCACTCGAAACTACCAAAAGATGGAGCTGAAATTCAAGTCAAAAGAAAAGAAAGTGATGCTTCAAGGTATTGATAATGGAACCCCTAGAGTTGTTTCAACAAAAAGAATGGAACAATCTTTTAGGAGGGGGAAAATTGTTTGGGCAGCCCATTGTTTAGTAACAACCATAACTTCATCTATAGATAACAAATTGTATCATGTTGATATCCAATCTATCTTGGATAAACATATTGTGGTATTTAATGATTTGCCTCCAAGACTACTTCCAAATAGAGGATTTCAGTATATGATAGAGTTAGGACCAAATTCCAAGCCTATGATGACTACAGCCTACCGCCATCCAAGGAGATACAAAGAAGATACTGAAAAGGCCATAAAATATTTTTTGGAGATGAACCACATAAGGCCTAGTTCTAGCCCCTTTGTTTCATCAGTGGTTCTTGTTAAGAAAAATGATGGTACTGTGTGAGTGTATTGACTATACGGCTCTAAACAAGAAGACTATTAAAAATAGGTATCTGATTCTCAAGATCAATGACTTAATTGATGAGTTGCATGGAGCCATGTCTTTCTCAAAGATTGATTTGATATCAGGTTACTATCAAATCTATGTTAGGGATGAGGACGTACAAAAAATAGATTTCATAAGCCATTTTAGGAACTTTGAGTTCTTAGTCATGCCTTTTGGCTTAACAAATGCTCCAACTACTTTTCAATCATGTACGAACTAGGTATTTAGCAAGTAATTGAGAAAATTTGTTTTGTTCTTCTTTGATGACATCTTGAACTATAGAAAAACTTGCAAGGATCATTTGAAGCATTTGGATATCATTCTGGGAATATTGGCGCACCAAAAATTCTTCACAAAGGAATCTAAATGTGAATTTGGAATGATAAATTTTATATTTGGGCCATGTCATTAGTTCCAAGTAGTATATATGGATCAAAAAAGATCCAAGCCATCTTGGATTGGCCTCCTCCTACCACATTTTCTTAGTTGAGAGGATTTCTTGACCTTTGCAGTTATTATAGGAGATTTGTAAAGGGATTTTCATAGCTTACAACACCTTTAATAAATATGTCTAAGGAGCTTTTGCATGGACAAAATCAGCACAAGAAGTTTTTGATAAACATAAGGAGGTAATGAGCTCATGTCCTATACTTGTTGTACCATATTTCTCTCTTCCATTTGTTATAGAATGTGATGCGTCAAGAGAAGGGATTAGAATTGTTTTGACACAAAAGCCTTCCTATTTATGTAGCTTTAAATAATGATGTGAATTGAAACAAGATACCTTTCAATGATTAAAGCAAAGACCAATGGATAAGCATCAAAAGATGGTTTATTGGTGACAAGAAATTGTAAGATTTGCAAGATTTGATAAGAAGAAAAAACTTACAATCACGCAAAGATACTCCTAAAACAAGAGCTAACACAGAGTTTAGCACTAATCCTTCTATTGGATTCTCACACAACATGATTTTCCTTTGGAGCATGAAAGATAATTTCAATAGCATGCACTTAGTATCTAGCATAATTCATAGCTTTGCAACACAGCATAGTTCTCCCAACTTTTCAACACAACTCTTGCAAGGAAAAGTCTAAGTTAAAGTTTCAAGAAATCCTTCCTTCCTCCAAAAGAAAAGATTGATTACAATAATGTTGTGTTAGACATGGATGCATCCCCACTCCCTCAAACCCCCATCCCCATCCCCTTAGGTGTTTCGAGGACAGTGGGTTGGCAGGGGACATCTCCTGGCCATCCCCCCAACAAGCAAATCCTAGAAATGTCTCAGAAGCATGTCCCTATTTTAGGGGACAGTAGGAAACGGTTAAAGAATCAGACATCCATCAACCATCTTAACGACGGCTAGGAATCCTCTATAGCAAAGAAATTTTTAATAACATTTTTAAAAAACCATTCATAACTTTTAAAAAATACTGTTAAATATATCATGATAACTTTCTAACAGCAGCAATGAATATATCATGACAGCAGTATAACAGCAATTAAATTAATCATGAGAGCAGTGATAGCAACAACTATAGTATAACAGCAAAAATATATCATGATTCAGACTCATAGTTGACGATATAAGTTATATAACAGTTAACACTAACAGTACTAATTTGGATTTCCAATTTCATTGGTCAAAGAAGTCTCAAACTTCAAAATCCTTGACATGGTTTTAGAGTGAGTTATTATTGTCAATTGCAAAAGAGATTAAAGGTACATTGGGCATGGCATAGTATAGTGTGGTATTGTGTGAGAGGTGCAAACAAACAATTTATTTTTGGAATGTGGTTGGCATGAAGCCTTGTGCAGACATCATCCAACATCATTTTAACAGTGTCATGTTATATTGTTGTTGATATACTGCTGTTCATTAACTTGTAGACTCTCTCTCTCTCTCTATTAAAATTTAATGCATATTGTCATCCCCTGCTGTTCCCAAATATAGCCCTCAAACTGCCGTCCCTGAAACACATCCCCTGCTGTCTCACCATCCCCATCCTAAAAACACCATGGAACATAGCAATAATGTGCCTAAGAGAGCTTATTTATAAACTCTCCACAAGCAACTTTTATGGGAAAATAAGAATAAAATAATCCCAAAAAAGTGCCTACTTTAAAGCAAATCTTATCTCTATCTTCTAAACTAAGGAAATAAAACACTAAACATTTAAATTAAATCTAAAAGAAATAAAGAATTACAATTATCCTAAAATAGGCTTTCACTTTTGCTCAAAAATAAATAATAGCCCTAAAATAGAAAATAGTCATAGTTGACTATCCTAAATCATCCTTTTATATTTTAGTATCAAAACTTGAATGATCTAGAGGCTTTGGAGATGGTATTCTGCCTTTTTCCTTGCAAATCTCACTCTATCAATAAACTCTATAATCTCATCAAATGGCAGCTTCTAGGCATATTCCTCTTTATCCAACTGCTGCTGGGCAAAGTTCTCGCTTCTTACAAACAGTGTCTGATATTTAGGCAATTTGAGCTTCTAGACTTCAACTTGAACAAAAATTCTCATCAGCTCTTCCATATTACTGATGTTGAAATCTGAACCTCCCAACCATGTTATGATTGGTTGCTGAAAATTATCCTTCCCTACCTCTAAGTTTTGAGTTTTCTTCTCTAAACGTGAATGTGAGAGGAGTGCAAAAAGATAAAATATCTTGCTCCCCATTTGCAATTTCTCTATGTTTTTCTTTGACAATCTTCAAAGTGAGATCCTGCTATCCACCTAGGAACATGATAACATTTAATATTAGTTATCACCTTCTATCTTATTAGTTCCTCCACTCCCCAAAACTCCATCAGCTCAATGCTGCTCAAAAAGCTACAACATGAAGTAATACAGGAAGTCAAAGAAAACTCCAACTCAATGGTTTGTCAAATGGTGACAAATTTCCAGTAGCAACATAAACAAATCTTCTATAGTCTTAAAATTTCCTTGACATAAATTTGTGATCAATTGATGATTCATTTTTGCATGTGTCACCAATTCATCTAATTGCTACTTTTGAAGTCCTTTGAAAGTCAGGGTGGCAAACTTGCTTTAGTCTCTGATAATGCATTTATCAAATGAGCGATGTATGCTCTCAATTCCCTGATTTCTGCCTTCAATTTTTCTTTCATCTCACCATCTTTTTATAGCATCTCCTTAGCATTTTAGTGGCAAAATTTAATAAATCAGTGTTTCCTTACCTGCTTACCAGCCCTAGACTTGTCTCTAAAAATTGGAAATCAGCAGCTTGTATCTCTTGCATACTTTTATCAAACGAGAAATGATAGTTTCAGTTATTATATGCCCTTCAATTTTCTTCAACCTTGTTTGTCTTTTGGCCTTCTTGATTTTGACATCTAGGATTAAGCTGAAAACTGCACTTAAATTAAGTGGTTGTGCAACTACTACTCTTTTCTTTCTTGTTCAAGGTTTCCTAAAACCAATCTATATTCCCTGAGCTTGGTTCTGGAACATCTACCTCCATAGCTATAATTTCTTCAATAGGCTGAATCATGGGAGTGGAAGATGTGCAAATAGATGACTTAGAAGCTTTTAGAACTTCCTTGGGCTGAATAGCTACTTGAGTTGGAAGAGAAGAATGTGAGCCCTAAACTAGAGTGATATCTATACGAATGAGTGTAGGTGATTTTACCCTTTTCTCTGCTACTAATTTCAGCTTCTCCAGTCTTGGTTTTTCCACGGCTTGACTTGAAGCTTTCATCTTTTTCTTTTGCTCTTCAACTCTAGCCATTGCTTCTTTCGAGTCATGGACTGCTTCCATACTTCTTTCTAGTAACCTTGAATGTTTTGCCCATGGTACTAACAATTCTAATTCAGTTATTTTTCTTTTCAATAATCCTCTAGACTTGTCCAATACTGCCTTCTTCATACAATCCTCGGAAATACCATCTCTTACTGACCAAATTACTGGTGATAGTGTATACACACCTCCTCTTGACTGAATGAATCAAGGAGATGAGAGATCTTTTGTATCTACCATTGTACTTAGAACTGATTCCGAAATGAGTTCCCTTAGCTGATCTAAATTCATTCTACTATGCTTTCTCCTTCATGCATCATACTTATCTAGGCACTTTGCCTAGAAATCTTTCAAGTCTGGCACATGGACAAACTTGATACCAATTTTGTCTACCATGATGTCTTTGGAGTCAAAATATCTATTTGTATGATGAAACTTGAGGTTATATTTGGAGAACTCAGCCCCCATTTTTCTGGCGGCAATGGTGTTGTTACACTTGTAAGACCCAATATGAATTGGGTAATTGCCTCCCGATTTGTATATTTTTTTCGAATGCTCATGTGCCACTGGCAATTCCCTACAATACTCCATTAGGACAATTTGATCATTAAATTACCATGGAAGTTTGAAGGGATATGAATCAAATCCACACATGCAAATGTATGTGAAGGTAGGGTATTGTATAAACCAATCTACCCATTATGTAAAATCCCTCACTTGATTTGTAACGAAATTTTTGCATTTATTCAGTTTGACAATGTGAACATTTTGTCAAATAGTAGACATGCACAAAATTGGGAATACCCCAATGGTTTCCGAACAACAAATACACTCATGCAAATAAATTCATTATATAAGGCTTAGAGATCATTACATAGCAGTATACTGAGAAAATGCTTATGAATGGAACTCTATTAATACCACACATTACAAAATTTTAATTCATATTCCTAGCCTGAGAAATAACAATGTATAGGTCTCCTTCTTTGTTGGATGCCAATTATGAATTCGTAGCTCTCCTACACAATACTTCGCTGCCTTAATAACTTCTGCAAATTACCCAAGCTGGACGACTTATTTTGGCCGCTATACTCCTCTCCTCACATCAGCTCCTATCATGCATTCCTACAACCTCACGCAGCTCCTTCAATCTGGTCGGCCTGTCATTACACCCTCACGTCCTCCCTTTTGCTTAACCCAACCCTCCTTTCTGCTACACGGCTAGGCTAGAAATGGTGTTCACAAACCAATGTCCCTTTACTCCAATCAATGGATTCTCAATTTCCCACGCAATTCATGAACTATCACCTATCATTGCTACTGTGTCCAGGAATAATGAAATTGACTCGGGCAAAGCTCTTTCCTGTCTCACAACTCCTTTATGGAATAGATAAACTCTGTAATTAATGGTACGGCTAGAAATACAAGCAACAATAAATCCCTTCAAACCATACGCCCAGTCCAAGATGAGTACAATACATTCATTCAGCATTATGATCTCCCAGCCAAAACATCCAGCAATATGAATGAAGATGTTGCATACAAAATGAGCAAGATATATTTAACGTTACTCTGCAAATTTTTCTATGAAGGAGACCCCACAAATTTGCAATGAAGCACACTGTGAAGGATCTGAATGATCTCTCCCACTTGACTAGCTAGGGTGGATTAGTCTCACCACCAAACCAAGTCGCCCTAGGGTTTCTGTCCTAGAGCCAAGAACTCAAAAAGCTCCTCAATCACCAATAGAGAAAATAATCAAGCATAATGCAAATGAGCCCTCAACTCCACTTTTAATACGTTTTCACTTTTCCCGCTCCAATAATAAAATCTCTTATTATAAAGTGACTTTATAAAGTACCTTTTTAAATATTTCCCCACGTCACTTTATAACAATTGGAACACGTTTGCCATTGTGCCCGAAGATCAACCTAGTTAGTCCATGTCCCAAATCCAAAGGGAGATGCAGGCAATTAGTCCAACAATCCCCCCTTAGTGTCACCCGAGGGGATTCGAACCCGTGACCATAACTTTGATACCATTTGTTGGAACACGTTTGTCGTTGCGCCAAAAGATCAACCTGTTAACACCAGAGATAAACAAATCCATGGGAGGCGGTCAGTCCATGTCCCAAATCCGAAGGGAGATGCTGGTGATTAATCCAACAATAACACCATTTAATCTAATTATTTAATATTACCTTATAAATGCACTTTTTCCGTCATGAAACATTAAATAATTAAATTAATCAATTCCCTTTACCCGACTATAGCCTACAAGAATTAAATAGGCTATTAAGTCCTCCTAGAGAAATCACTGGGAAAGGGACATTACACATTACATGATCATCAATCCTGCATGCTCTGAGATGCCAATGTGGTTTTCATTGTCTAGATCACTTATACTTGCAAGGTGAAAACATTATTCACCCTGTTGAAGTGTTTAAGCCCTTCTATGTATTCAAGCTAAGGATATGGTTGAAAGAAGTGACCTCGTGAATAAACTTTTTCCAAACTTGTGAAAACATTTGCCTGCACCAAAAGATGCCATGTGAAAATTCCTAGTGTCAAAGAATTTTGTCAACTGTTAATGGATGGAATTGCTGATTAAGTATCCCCAATAAATGTATCTCTTCCCTTCATATAATAATCAGATTATGTAAAACATCCAACTATTGAATGTTCTTGCTTCTGTTTGTCTCATCACCTTGTTGAACATGATAATCATGAGCTCGAATTCTTCTTCGGAATCAGTCTTGTATAAAATCTTCAGCAATTGATTGGGCTTCTTTGTCTCTTTGAGCACTTCCGTGCAAGTTCTTTTTGACATTGGCACATTGGTACTTCATTGATATTCACACTGCTCTAAATAAATCAATTGCGTCTCCTCATACTGCTGTAATACGAATACTAATTTGAGAGTTTCAAAATCCAAACTACAAATTACTCTATTGTTTAAAGACATGATCCTTCGGGTTCAAGTCTCATAATGGCATGCACATATTATCACTAACTCAAGGGATTGAATTGTGATGCGAAAGAAGCAACTTGAATGAGTCTACACTCCATAATCTAACAGCTAGATTACTTTTCACGCTGATTCTTTCATCTACTTTGAGGTTCAATATGTCTAAGTGACCAAGCAAAGTGTCACAAACATGATAGCAACTGTTTGAGAGGAGGGTTTTAGACTCTAGAACACTTTTACATAACTCCATGGCTGGGAAAAATCTCTTCTTGCTCTCTGTGGCTTCAAAGAAACCTGCTGATTTGTGAAATCAGAACTTCTGGAAGCGGGAATTTATTATGACAGCAGAAATCTTATGATGAAAATTGGGATGCTTGGGATGATATCTTGCAATTATGACAGCATCTTCAAACAATTCTGAAACATGCTTAAGTATGGTGCTTCAAATCTGAGCAACCTTCACTTTGTTGCATCAAAACCTGCAAAAACAACAATATAGGACTTCACTCTGCTCTTGATAGCTGAAATAAAGCTTGTTTGATGATTGGAATGAATGAAAACCTTAATATATAGGCTTTCCATGCTATAACACTATCTTTTCCTCAAAACATGCTATAACACTAGCTTTTCCTCAAAACTTAGGAAGGTGGTGCCTAGTATTGGATGATTTTTTATTTAAAACACTACAAATTCATGCTATTTGAATGTTGGCTGACTAAAACAAGATGGGCACAAATTCCGGATGGCTGCACCAACTTTAAAGTGCACCACTTGCGTGGTTGAAGTGCTGAAAAACCATTTCATATATGTCTTTTGCCTTCACTTGAATGCTGGTGCAGTTCCATACTGTATTTGCCTCAAATTTGGTGCAGTTTTATACTGGCTAATCCATTGATAAAGCACACCAGGTAAGTGTAATTTCCTCTTTAAGTGTTTGAGCACTGATTTATGGTTCATTCGCCACTCCCTAGGCACGCTTTGGCATTGGTTTAATAGATGTATTTATGTGCCTAAAATATGGCAATTCTGACTTAAGCAACATAGTGTGGAGTTTGAATGGTTTAGCCCATATAAAAGTGTGCCAAATTAGTTGCATTTCCCTGTTTATTCTCAAGCACACTTCAGCAGTGACCGATCTACTCCTTAGGTGTTCTTTTGAGCTGATTTCACCACCCTAAAAGTGCACCTGGCTTTGATAATTCACTATCTTTTCTTCCTTATTCGTTTTGCTGACATTGCCTTCCAAATGACAAATTGAAGAGTTCTTCCCACACGATGGTTCCTGGTTTCCATACTGCACCTTTTTCTTTTAGCATTCTTCATCAATGAGTCATCAGCAATCAATGTTAGCAGAAAAATGAGGTTTCATCTTGACAACTTTACAATTTGACAGAAATAACAATACAATTGACCTTGATTATCTTCACCAGAATGATTTGATTACTGACTGTAAATCTAATGAAAGCAAAGTTTCAAAGGAGTACCAACATCTATCATCTGAAATCCTTTGGCACCTATGGATAGTTAGGAATGACGAGGTATTTCAGGGCAAAGGAGGAGGTGTTTTGCAGAATCTTGCTGTGATTTCACTACTCTCCATTATTTTACAAGTTACAATGGTATTAAAGATTCCAAAGGGCGAATTTTACAAGCTGCTAGATAATGGAGTCACAATGATCTACAAATCTGAAATAAAACAAGCAGAGTGGGTGGAAAAATATTCAAAGAAATGGTGGTAAAATTGATGGAAGTGATGATGAAGAAGAGATAGCTAAATATATTGTTCACAGTCTAGATCCTCCATATTTCATTGTCAACAGCTCAGGAACCATTTTGCAGAAAAGAAAGGATGATATGAAAATTGAACAAAATATTTGGTTCAACAAAGACAACTCGAGATGTGCTGCTGCTACAGACACTAATGAAAAAGAAAATGACAATATTGGCAATCATAATGAAATCAAATTCTGCTAGGAATAATTGCCTATATGAAGGGGTATATAGTTAGTAATGGTTGTATTAAAACTAATACTATTTATTGTGATAAATGACGAAAAAAGTTAGTGATTATGATTGGTATTGTTTGTCTCTCAGGCTTTTATTTTTCTTTGGCCTAGGTGATATTGATGTCCTCGCAGTTGATTTCTTTTTGTTTCATTAGATATGCAGTATGTGCTGGCCTAAAAGGCCCAACTACTATTTCCAATATTAAAAATTAAAAAAAAAACAAGCTCTAGCATATGCCAAAGGGTATGGAAACCAAATTCTTGATATGAAATGCCACTCTATTGAGTATTGGTGTTGATGCCATTTGAAAAATGGGCAATAGATTTTGTGGGACCAATCAAGCTATGATGTCCCCATCCTAGTCAGCGAAGCTGGTGACGAGGTTAGCCTGTTATTTCGATCCTCGTAGGCTGACAGATGTGTGCAGAGGATCATCTGAGGCAGTTACTCAGTGTTTGGTAGCTCCGGTATTGCAATTGTTTCAGGTTGGGCCTTCGCAGAATCTTCCAGAGTGGATTTTTAGAAACTTTCTATTTTTAGAAAGTTAGGTCAAGCGGAAGCTGCTATTTTGGGCAGGGCACCTGGTTCAGCTATTCAGCTCAGAGTCGACCCAGTTATTCAGTTTGGTGATCAGATGGAGAAATAAGAAGTATTTAATGATTTAATGAATAATTAATACTTTTGACTTTATATTAAAGTCACTTTATTGATTATTTAAATATTTAATTAAATTGGCCTATTATAAAGTATTTCTTATACTTTATAATAATGAGTTAATATTTGATATAATGAATATTTGTTATTCATAAATGATGGCGCCAATAATTAAAAGTATTTCTCCTAAGTCTAAAAGACAAATTTAATCATTTTTATTAAATGATTATTAAAAGAGCTTTTGGGTCGAATTTCTCAAAGGAGGTATATAATCACAGGAAAGACAAAATCGAACCATTATGTTATGTTATTCAACTTTTGTCTTATTTTGCTCTGAGCATTGGAGTTTGCAAACCCTAGGGTTTCTGGCAGACGAAGCGTTTCTGGAGAACGATACCTCTTTAGGAATTGGCAGACTGAGACTGTGAAATACCAGTTTAAGCTTGCATCTTGGTGACTTCATTCAGAAGTTACAGATTGAGATCATTGAGTTATATATTCAGAGTTAGCAGAGATTATTCATCTGGCAATTGAGGCGTCCCATCAGAGACATCTTTTACAGAGATCTGGCATTTATTTCCTTGAGCCGTACTGCATTTATTGTTGCTGCTGTACCTGGCCGTACTGTTGTACCAGCAAGGCCGTACTATTCTTTCAGAGAGATACGCCTTTCTTTTCCAATCTCTGGCAGAGGGATCTTGGGCGGCTAGGTTATTGAGAGCTTCTGCAACGTTGCTGAGGCTGGAGATTCATCTTTCCATTCAGCCGTACATTCATTCTCTGTTCTTTTTTTTGGAGCCTAGCAAGGAAAATCAGGTTCTTCATAATAAACTTGTATTTCATTCATATATTGTTATTTGCCTTGGTAAACACTCTGGAAGTGAAATAAATTGATGCGCCTATCTTTCCTGGACATTCTCAGAGCTTATTTAGAGTTTATTTATTTATTTTGAATTTATTAGCAATTTTAGAGAGAAATCGCAGCTTTTCATATTAATGCAAAAAACCACAAAAAAATTCAAAATACACAAAACAAACAAAAATCAGCAACTCAGTTAGGGTTTCCGGGTTAAGAACCACCAGGGTTCTTACACAAGCCAACAGCATGGTGACCCCAGCCATGGTTTATCATAACAACTATCAAATTACTTACATGATGAGCAGAGGCAATCCTTGATACGGATTGTACTACAAAGACAGCTATCAAGTTCTTACACTAAAAGTATTATAATGAAGTTTGGATGTCCCATAATTATAACAAGCAATCAAGGGAAGCATTTTGTGAATGAAATAATTGGAGAACTTTTAAAATAATTTATGATTAGCCACAATAGAGATAGCTCATATTACTCCTGAGCCAATGGAACAACAAAAGCATTTAACAAAATGGTAAAGGTTGTCGTGACAAAGGTATTTGACAAGGGGAACAGATGGGAACAATAAGATCCCAGTGGTACAATGGGCTTACCACAGCAAATATAAAAGATTGACAAAATTTTGCTCATTCCATCTTGTTTGTGGATTAGAAGCTGTTGTAACTTGTACCAATAGAATATTCATTGCCTAGTTCACGACTAGGCATAAAAACAAGAATGAATAAAGATGAGTATTTGGAAGAGAGCTAATAGAACTTTAGAAATTAGATGAGAAGTGATTCGTTGTAGCATATAACCAAATGTAGAAAAAACAGAGGCAGAAAGCATGGCATGAGCACAATTGTAAAACTAAAGAGTTCAACTAGGAGATATTTGTTTTGCTATCAAATGCCAAATACAGCAAACCAAGAAACTTGAAGATTCGATGATGGCATCCATATACCATTGATCATATTCTATCCATAGTTACAAGACTTGGCAAGTCCCAAGGTAGTTCACACCAAACGGGTCCCAGGGACTCATGACCCCACAAGTCAGGCCAAACTCACCAGACCCAACAAGTCTTGAGAGTAAGACTTAGCCACAGCAAGAAAAATAAATAATTATAAAAAGAAAAGAAAAAACATAAAGACTTAAAACAAAAACATTTAAAATGACCTCTCACACTCTAAAAGTGCATTCATTTCATTTTCAAACACAAGGAGATAAAAAATAGTTTTTGAGCAAAAGATACATGCCATTGAAGAAAAAATCAACACATAGGTTGAGCGAGAAATAGTGATTGAAAACCATTTAAGCAGGTTTGTAACAGCCCTTGGTGCACAAAGGAGCCTATGGAGGATTCGAAAGAGCCCACCATTAATTTGGAACAGCCTGCCATTGATTTGAAACAAGTTTCAAGAGGTAATTTTGTATTCTGAAGTCTTTTTGTTTTTTTATTTTTAAAATCCATTGTGTCCTACATTTGTTTTGTTTTTTCACTTTTAAGTTATTGGAACAAAGAACAAACCCTAGCTTCTTCTTTTTTATTATTATTATTTTAGCTGAAAACCCTGATTGTTTTAATTTCTTCTAATTGTTTTTTTTTTTTTTTAATTAGAAACCGTAAATGTTACTTTATTTTCTAAGTTGTTGGTTGTTATGGGATCGGGTACAGGTACGGGGTTCTGCATTAAAGAAGGGAAGCTGCCTCCATGTGAAGCTTGGGAGATGTCAAGTTGCATTTCAAGGAGGTTTTGTTTTCTCATTGCAAGAGACCAACACACTCTGCAGTAGATTGCTTAGCTAATTGTGGAGCCAATCAAGAACCTTAAACAGCTTTATACAGCAGCCGTACTTTTGCATAGGAAGAAGTTGGTCATTTCTTAAATTATCTCCCCACATAAAATTTGAAAGCATACAGATTTTAAGGGATCTTTTAATGGTCCATTTGGAAGTGGCAGCTTGTGATGTTAATTACCTCAATGAATGGTACATCGAATATTGTGAGGAAGAGATTTGAGACTGAGAGTTTATTGCCATTACAAGCTATGATGTGGTCATGCATGGCTAGATAGTTATTTCTTCATATGTGAAGGCAAATGGCTATTGCAGTTCGCCTTCAGTCGTTCCAGGAGTCTTGGCACTTAGCATTGTTTATGGTGTGGTGTTTCCAATCTCCTCTATGTGGTGTTGTTTAATATGGGTAGCAAGAAGAGCTCTGGGAAAACTAGAGATCCTAAGCATAAAGGAAAAGTGGCAAATAAGCATCTGAAGACAATTTTTGCTTGTGACAATGATGAGGCAGTAAGGTTTGTTAAAGGAGTATTAGGAGAGAAGGGTCTAAGCCTAATAGGGGAACTGAAATCTAAAGCATCCATACATGTTGATTTTATGGCTAATTTGGCCATGGTTTAGTTTCTTCTCTCAAACCACTTTGGAGATATGGGCTGGAAAAGGAAATGGAAGTGCTAGTTTTTCATTGCAAAAGAAAATGATAAGTCATAAAGAGCTGCGTCCATTAATTCTCCTGTAGCTAAGGGTTCAACGGTTTGGACCCAAAGGAGGTGCCACAAGCATATTTTTGCTAGGGGCTTACTGCAATGATGTGGGGAAGATTGTGGCTAGAACATATGTCACACACAATTTGAGCCACTTGGAAGTATCTAGTGATTTTACAGTCCCTGGCTTCTATGGTAATTCCATTCATCATGTGTGGCATAGGAGGGAGGTGAGTCAAGGTGTTCATTTCCTATTCTTGTTAGGGCTTTCCAAGAGAAACATGCAGCTGGTGTAGAGCAGTTGAAGGGTGATTGGGTTGAAGAGGTGATGGATTGTGGGGGAGATGGTTATTGCAGGTAGGGCGCAGTGGGGTGTATGTTGAAGTTTCTGGAAAGAAGGGGTTCTTTTGCTGGTGTTTGTATATTTGCAGAGAGTTATCTCAATGGTGGAGCTGTTATGCTTGCTCTTTTTTGTCCTATGAGGTGTTAGTTACTGGTATAGTAGGCTGTAGGTTTTTCGGTTGGTCATTTGTTTATAAACCTTACTGCTCTTTTTGATGTACTATATTGTGTCTCATTATTATGGTAATGCTTAATTTTTACAACCATTTTGGTTGTTATATTTATTAAGCTGATATGTATTTCTTATGTTTTTCCAAGGAAAGGGGACCCAATAGATCCCCTAAATTATAAGTCCAAAAACAAAAGGTTTAGAAGCTACATGCTGATAGAATTATGGAAACTCCAACACACAAGTTCTTTGAAATCTTTGAAATGATAGGTATAAAGTTGTGTTGATCTATTTCAAAGGCTTGGGAAATGATAATAATAATAAGGCGGAGGCTGATAATGCTTAGGGGCATTCATTTTTGGTTTTAAAGGAACAAAAATTATTATCATACGGTAGAGCCATCAAATTATCATTCAAGCATTGGACAAACCTCATAGCACAAAGTGGTCACTTAGTTCCAGCTTGGGGAAAGAAAAAGATCTCCCTAAGAAAAGAGAAAATGTAAGTTTCAATAACATAAAAAGGATAGTAGCTGATTCAAGAGCTAATTGTGGTTTAATAAAAAAAACTACGTTACCAAATTGTCACATGTACAGGCCAATTCCAAGTATGAAATGTCCCAAAATCGGATCCTAGCTTGAATCACCTATGGATTTAACCAAAATACATCCTTTTGCCACCAGAAACATTTTGGCCTCTTTCCCATCAAACCCAACCATTTCCATTGCTGCATGGCATTTCTAAAGCAATTCTAGAACAATTCCAGCAGCAAATGAGTTTTTTGAAGCATTTTTTTTACTTTGTTGACTGACAAAAACCCTAAACAACAGCACGTTATGTATACCTTGAGTTTTGGCTGCCACAGGAGGTAAAAAGGAAAGCAGACAGTGATGGTGGACAAGTTTTTTTCCACGCAATTTTTGGATTTTTAAATCAAACCAGCATTTTTCTCTATTGGGTTGCATGTATTAGTTTATTTATATTAAATTATATTAATTAGTATTAATTGATTAATAGATTATTTATTAAGTTTAATGTTAGTTAGTGTTAATTTCATTATTAATATTATTTATTATTCAATTGTTATATTATATTAGGGGGTTTTGAAAAATAGTTTTGTATCCATGTCTATACAACTCTGATTTAATTATATTTAATATTTATTATTAATATTTAACATGTTAAAAAAATAAATTTAATATAGTAGAAATTTAGTCTATATTAATATAGTATAGTTTTTACTATTTTAGGCTAAAAATATGTATATATTTGTGATTTTATATGTTTTTTACACGGATGTACCCAACCACCTCCCAAAAGAGTGCCGCACTAGCATATCATACCAATGTACCCACACCTGATTCTGATTCAGTAACTGAGTAAAAATATAATGTATGCCAAAATAAGATGTTAAAAGGGTGAACAATTATTATTATAAGTGGAGACCTTCAGTGAGAATTGAAATTGACATGCCTTGGTCTTCTCTTGCTTTCATAATTGAACAATTTGAACATATGAGAAAAAAATATGTTTTAACTTCACAAAAAGCAAAGAGTAGAGCACCATTGCAAATCTCAAGAAAAAATGGAAAATGGAAAGAATTAAAATCTATTTGAACATGCTCAATTGGAAGGTTACTAAGGCTAGGGATGGGAATTGAGGAAAACAAAAGTGTGTTTAGCAAGGACCAATATATTCACTGAGACTCGAAACACAAGATACATAAAAAGAATGCTATCTTGTTGGTCAATGGATTGAGAACAAAAGAAAGAAATATACTATCTTGTTGGCCAATTGGTTGAGAACAAAATAAATAAATAAACTATATTAATGTCAATAAATAATCAATACAGGTCAATACAACTCAAAAACTACAATCTGTTATAAAACAAGTACTACTGTGGAAAGGCCCTGTGAAATGAAAAATTAACTAAAAACAAAGTACAACAAAAGATGAACAGAGCAACCTATAGTGGCTAAACCCCAATCCAAAAGACACAGTACAAGTAGCCCTGCAAGGGAAGGACCCCTCAAAGAAAAATGGAGCTGATGAAGAAGATCAAGTAAGAGACCATGAAATGTGACCAACACCATCACAAGTCTGCAGGACCAAAAGAACCAGCAACATTGTCATCTATTACCATTACTGGGCCTAAACAACAAGTTATTAAACAAGTACTACTGTAGACAGACCCTATGAAATGAAAAATTAACTGAACACGAAGTACAACAATAGATGAGCAGAGCAATCTATATTGCCTAAACCATGATCCAAAAGACATAGTACAAGTAGCACTGCAAGGGAAGGACCCCTCAAAGATACATGGAGCTGATGGAGAAGATCAATTAACTGATCATGAAATGTGACCAATGCCATCACATGCCCGCAGGACCAAAAGAGCCAACAACATTGTCGTCTATTACCATGACAGGGCCCAAGCAAGATCTGAAAATACTCATATGGAAATGTGATGTTTCTAGGGCTAAAAGGACCAAGCTGGACAATCCTCGAAGCAAGCCAAGCACACCCCCCAAAGTCTCTCCTAATATCCAAGACCAACGAACCTTTGGTCAGAGAAAAAACTGATACTGTGTATCTATCTTAATGATTTAAGTTGTGGATGGAAAGATCCTCAAATGAAGTAGACTCATTTGGCCTAGAATAAGGGTGAGGATGGTGGGGCATTCTGGTAAGTTGGTAACAGTAATCAAAGAGGAACGTCATCTTGTTGATCTATCACTCTTGTGGTATGAATTGACAGTATCAACAGGGTGCTTAATGCTCCCAACAACTATTGCAGGTTCAAAGATAGAAGTAAACAGCTTGAAAGGTGGATAAAGAATAGAATCTGCATCTGAGAATACTAGCCTCTCAAAGAAAAAGGACCATACTCCTTTTATTATGGTACTCAAAGGTGGATAAAGAACTGCTCAAGTACTTGTGTGGTATATTCCTCGGATTTCATAGCATATGAGACACCTGAAAATCAAGCAGTCTTAAATGTCATCCTTCTGGAGAGGGCAAAGACAAAAGATCATGTCACTCTGCATGATATGGTGGTCAATCTCAATGCATAACTGTTGGGAGAACACCCTCAGCTAGCCAAGGGAAATTCTCAAGCCATATGGCCAATGATGTTAAAGATAGTCAGACTGAGTGATGGTGTCATCTGAATGAACGAGAGATCAAAGACACAATGCTAAGTTTTGGGGATCTGTTTGATAGAAATGTATAATTTCAAATAGAGAGAGCACAAAGGAAGAAAGAACAATTAAAAAATTGAGGAGAAGATGGAAGAAGGCTAAAAAATCACTAGTTGACTTGCTTTAATAGATTATATAAAGATCATCATGTACTGCTAGGTTGGTCATCTTTTTCACAAGGCCTTCACTACTGACTATACACTTAGGTTTTAGCCTCAAAAAAGCATGTAAGGACATTAAAGAATTGCTCTAAGCAATGGTATATAATATCCCCCCCCCTGTTCTAAGTTTTCTTTTTGTTTTAAATTTTTTTTCTGATTTTTTTGTTTTTGCCAAGTAATACGGAAAATACAGGTAATTGCAAAAGATAAACACTAAGCAAATGCATGAAACAAGAATCCAGATTTATTATTGCTAAAGCAAATACATGGGAATCATACTCAGATGAGAAATGCATATAATGCAGGTCTGAAATTGCATTAACAGCAGACTGGAAACTCATAAATCTGGACGCCACCCTTTAATGCCTCAAAATCCCACCTTGGAATTGCTGCTAACCCATCCTCCTGCACAAGACACCACCATAGAGAGTGATAGAGGCTGCAAAAGCTAGGCGTTTTGCCTAGATTAAAGCCCACGTGGCCTCCTGTAGCTGTACGGCTGGCTGCAACTCCCACGTGCCAGCTAGAGACGGTACGGCCTACCTTTATGCCCCATGTGCTAGCTTAAACAAATGGTCCAGCATTGACAATCAGCAGTATACCTCTCAATCTGCAATATTCTTCTCTGAATGCCTGATTTGAATAGTTTTCTCTGATTTGAATAGTTTTCTAAATTCAATGAAGCTCAATGATAACCCCTAAATGAGATTATCCAATCTAGTGTCCTTGGGTGATCTTCCGCACCTGCAAACACTGCACTTTTTGAGGGATTTCATCCTCAAAAAAGCTGTAGTTTTCAACCAACAAACCCTCGCTCAGTTCTCAAAATTTGTGCAAATAACAATAATGAATCAATAAAAAGCTTTAAGTGTGCTTTTTATATCTCCTCCAAATCCCCATGTCCCACTTGGCCAAATAATCCCTTTTTATTAATATTTTCTTTTGATGGCATGTAAATACATTTGCTTTTGATGACATTTCATAAAGTTGACATTAAAATATAATACTTTACTTAAATGCCTTATATCACCCTTTTAACTCTTTATAACGCCATATAATAAAGTCATCAATTAAATAATATTATTAAAGTTAAACTTAACTTTAATAATATAAATTAAACCATTAACTCCCTAAATAACACCAACACCAACTCATGGGAGTAACCTATCAACATTTTCTAGCTATAGGCGTGATGACAACTGACCAAACCTTGACTTACTATAAATAGTAAGTATGAGCAATACAACCAAGTGACTTACTAAAAATAGTAAGTGTGGGTAAAAACGCCCAGAAAAGCCTCCAGAAGGCACACCACAAATAAGCTGAGACACAGAGCTAAAGAGTACTGAAATGAATACCAAAAGGCCTGCTGAAGAGCCACATATTACCCTCAAAGGGGTCCCCTAAGCACCATGTTAGCCTACGGGGACCAGTTGATAGACTAACCACCACATCTGTCAACTACCTAGGAAAAGGGGACATTACAGTCCACCCTCCCCAAGATTGCTTGTCCCCAAGCAATCCTCACTTGAATACCCAAGCCTGTCACTTGAATGTCGGGATCCCAAATCAGTATGTAGAATGCTCTGCCAAAACCCCACTGCATCCACTAGATAATGATAGAGCTAGACTTGGCAGCTTTGTAGGTCACTCCCTAAAAAAGAAGCATTCTGCCAAGCATAGTGAATCCTAGGTCCCACATCCCAACTAGAAGTCCGCCAAACTCAACACCCACTAACTTCCACTACGCTTCTCTAATATAATCTTCACCAAGCTGAGAGTGGTGAAGCAACTCATTGGGATCAATGGAAAATAATGTGCCTATTACACCAATCCCTGGATCCCAAATCTAAAAAATCATCCTCATATAAATTGCACACAAGGTTCTTCTCCCCTTGTTGTTTCTTGAATTCAATCATCCAAGAACACAAAATTTTTTGGGTGCCACAATTAGTGGTCTCACATTTGGGTACCTAGTCAAACAGCTTTGAATAAAACCAATAACCTCATCATATAAACTCCAAGTACTGTAGTGACAAACTTCATGTATCATAACCTTCCATGGGTGTACTCCACCCGGATCCCATGGACAAATTGGGAGTTTGTCATTCCCGATGCCTGATGACTCTTGTTGCACCACCATGATTACAATTGGATTGCCAAACCGCCCAAACTCTGCTTCTTTATCATGTATCCTAACAGCATGACCATCCTGTAGAAGCAAGTCAGAATACCAGTAAGATTTGTCTCCTTCTTCAATAGAAGAAAACAACTCACACCAACCATCCATCCCACACTTGTGTGTCATTCACAACATAGTCAAATCAACTGTGAATGGGCTAAAAGAAAAACAATATACATACCGCACAATGTACACACTGTGGAATGTATCAACAGTCTCCATTGGGAATCCTGAATCAATACTAGGATCCCAAATCGTGTGATTATCGCCAATCTCCACATAGGAATCAACAAGAGCTCCATCATCCAACTCGAAGAGTGGATTATCATAAGTCACATCAACATCTACCCCAAACAAAGGATTATTAATAAATTGAAGACTATCCTCTTGCTGATCTAGATTCTCTCTTTCTAATTTCTTGGGGTAATGGACAAGATCAGACTCCTCCTAAATGCAATCAAACTCCTCCATTACCTGTTCGAGCCCCTTTGCTCTTCCTCTACTCTCCTTCCCCCTAAGGGAAATAACATGTAGACCACCATCCAACATTCCTATCAACACATGTTTCCTACCACCAACCTCAAACTTCATTTCCATTGTATGCAAGTTGAGGGTAAACTCTCCAATCACATGAAGCCACTTTATGCCTAAGACAACATCCATCTCACCCATACTAACAACATAGTAATCAGCTTGGAACTCATAAACATTCAACTGCAAGGTGAGATTGGGAATCCTCCTATTACACATGAGAGTGAAGCCATCTGCAACCCTCACTCTGAACCCCTCGAATTCCTCTGTCTTAAGTCCACATTTAACAACTAGCCCCTCATCAATGAAGTTATGAGTGGCTCTTGTGTCAAGCAACGTGATCACACACTGTCCACTCAAGACTCCTCTAATTCTGAAAGATCCCTCTCTTTGGATGCTAGAGAGTTGTGTTGTGGGGGATGCTTCTGCTAGATCTTTTTCTGACTCACTGGATGCACTTTCCACCTCATTTTCCTTTGAATCAGATTGCTGTTTTGAAATTTCAGAAGTGGTTTCATCAGCATAATAGTATTCCATCTGATTTACTTGGCCCTGCATAGGACACTTATGACCCGGTTCCCAAGAACCTTTGCATTTGAAGCATAATTTCTTCCTCCTCAAGTCATTTATGGTCTCATCATTAAGTTTTGGTGTTGGTTTCTTTTGTTGGTCTGAAACTTTATGATGAACCTCATCTTTTGAAGGGGTGAATGTCTTTGATGGGAGCTTACTCTTTGGGGCAGCAAGCTCCATTTTACGTGCTTTCTTCATTGCATCCTGTAAAGAGGGAGGATCAAATGCTTTAATCCATCCACGTAAAGGCTCCATGAGACCTTCACTAAAAGGAACCACTAGTCTTCTCTTAGAAATGTCGGGAATCATTACGGATAACCTCTGAAATTTAGAGATGTAGGACTCCAATGAACCATATTGCTTTAGTTGTGCAAGCTCACGAAAGAATACCTCTGGATCCTTTTTATCAAAATGGTCGATGAGTTTATTAGTGAAATCATCATAAGTAGTAATTGATTTGTGCTTAAGCGTGACCAATCCGTGGTACCACCACTCATGAGCCAAACCGTCCAGATGTAGGGTGGCCAATCTAATTGCCTCTTCTTCAGGCATGGGTCTCAGGGAGAGGTAATTATCTAGTTTTTGTACCCAAGAACGTGATGTACATCTATCACTACCATCAAAATGCTCCAAGTTTATTTTATTCACTGCCTGCTGGAAGTCTCTCGATACCTGCAATGCTCTAGCCTCTGCTCTGCTAGCTGCAACTAACCTCTGCCTCTTCTGGTCCATAAACTACTCAAAGGTCAACATACTCCTGATATCAAGAGGAAGAGAGATATACTCTCCAACATAACTTTCCTATAAATCAAACCTGTATATTTAATGAATTGAAAATCTCTGCTCATAGACTGAATTGAAAAACTCATCAATAGTTGCTGATTCAAAAATTTCAGGGTGCTCAAAACCCTCATTAATTTCAAGTGAAGCCCCTTTCTCATGCACGTCTCTCAACAATATCATCCTGTAACTCTACCTCATAAAGTGGGTTATCATAAGATATCTTTGCTTTCATCTCAAAGAGTGGATTATCAAATTCTTGAAAGTTACTTTCAACATTTGGTTTAGGCCAATCATCCCCATGATCTAACTCTCCTTCACAAAGAGGCTCTATGTTATCTTCTTCAAGAGGACTCAAGTACTCTTCCTCTACAGTTGCTTTTGAAATTTCAACTTCACCATCATTTGTTTTTGGTTCTAGCATCTTCTTTTCTAACTCTTCCTTTGTGCTAGTTTCTTCATATATTGCAGTTTCAGGATCCACTTGAGTTCTTTGATGTGGAGACTTTTGCTCATCTTCTTTCACACTTGGTTCCATATGTTTGGGTTTTGCAACTATCTTTAGATACTCCCTTTTAATGTTTGGGTCCTTCATCAAATTAAACAATTCTTGCATCAACTCACATATAGACTTATCAATTGTAGGCATCTTTTAACTCTGTTCTAGCAACTGTCGAAAAGAAGCACGAAGATAGATATGCAGGTGTTGGTCACCAAATGCAAAAGATGTGAACCAACTGAATTTTTATGATTCACCCAACAAGATGGCAGGATAAACGGTGCTCTCATACCACTGTAATATTCTTTTTGTTTTAAATGATTTTTATGATTTTTTTGTTTTTGCCAGGTAATATGGAAAATACAAGTAATTGCAAAAGATAAACACTAAGCAAATGCATGAAACAAGAATCCAAATTTATTATTGCTAAAGCAAATACATGGGAATCATACCCAGATGACAAATGCATATAATGCAGGTCTGAAATTGCATTGACAACAGACTGGAAACTCATAAATCTAGACGCCACCCTTTATAGCCTCAAAATCCCACCTTGGAATTGCTGCTAACCCATCCTCCTGCCCTAGACACCACCATAGAGAGTGATAGAGGCTGCAAAAGCTAGGCGTTTTGCCTAGATTAAACCCCACGTGGCCTCCTGTAGTTGTACAGTTGGAGGCAACTCCAACATGCCAGCTTGAGACTGTACAGCCTGCCTTTATGCCCCACGTGCTAGCTTAAACAAATGATCCAGCATTAACAATCAGCAGTATACCTCTCAATCTACAATATTCTTCTCTGAATGCCTGATTTGAATAGTTTTTTGAATTCAATGAAGCTCAATGATAACCCCTGAATGAGATTATCCAATCTAGTGTCCTTGGGTGATCTTCCACACCTACAAACACTGTGCTTTTCGAGGGATTTTGTCCTCAAAAAAGTTGTAGCTTTCAACCAGCAAACCCTTGCTCAATTCTTCTCAAAATTTGTGCAAATAACAATAATTAATCAATAAAAATCATTAAGTGTGCTTTTTATATCTCCTCCAAATCCCGACGTACCACTTGGCCAAATGATACCTTTCTATTAATATTTGCTTTTGATGACATTTCATAAAGTTGACATTAAAATATAGTAGTTTATTTAAATGCCTTATATCACCCTTTTAACTTCTTATAATGCCATTTTATAAAGTCATCAATTAAATAATATTATTAAAGTTAATCTTAACTTTAATAATATAAATTAAACCATTAACTCCCTAAATAACACCAACGCCAACTCATGGGATTAACCCATCAACATTTTCCAGATATAGGCGTGATGACAACTGACCAAACCTTGACTAAGTATGAGCAATTAAACCAAGTGACTTACTAAAAATAGTTAGTGTGAATAAAAACGCCCAGAATAGCCTCCAAAAGGCACACCACAAATAAGTTAAGACACGGAGCTGAAGAGTACCAAAATGAATACCAAAAGGCCTGCTGAAGAGCCATAGATTATCTTCAAAGAGGTCCCCTAAGCACCATGTTAACCTATGGGGACCAGTTGGTAGACTAACCACCACATCTGTCAACTCCTAGGAAAAGGGGACATTACATGGTAAGAATCTAAGAAAGATTTTCTAAAGCAGAATTTTGACTGCACTCCCAACCAGCAGAATTTTTGTGTCCATTCCCTAGCGTTTTGTTTTATGTGAATTTTCAAACTGATAGAGAATCATCTTTTCCAACGAAGAGAACATGTTAATATTAATCATTTAAGCACAAATTGCAATTAAACAATATTTGTCTTGATTTCCAAGAAATATGCCTGTTCTCCAAAATTTATGTATAATATAACTTTATATTTACCAAACACATATTACCATAAAAAGTGAGGGTTGCAAAATGCTGCAAAAAATAATATTTGTGACACTTAAACACTATCTTGTGCAAATTACTCCTATTTGAGCTACAAACGATAATTCAAAACAATTTCCTTTTGAGAAGAAAGTAGCTTATTACCACCAAATTCCCAGCTTTAGGCAAGCTGATGCTTTTTGATGAAGCTGTTGCTATAAAAAGTGATACAAACTGACTGACAGTGATTGCAACCAATGAAGAGAGGATAAAGATGCGATATCTGTGGCTGATGGTGAAAAGCTGCTGACGAATTCTCATATGCTCCTTCAAGATGACTGAAACATCAGGCACGCCTTTGAAAAGATTACTATAGTCCTCAAACCGACAAAGCATGAGAGAGCACATAAGCCGAAATAGAACACAGATAATAAGGAACAGACTCATCCGGTAAAGCCATGAGAGCAAGACAGTCCCACACAAGATAATTCGGATAACAATTGTATCCTCAATAAATGGTAATTTAACTGAAACTTGTGTAAACCACCAAATTTGACAGATAATCTCACCAATGAAACCGGGAAAAAGAATCCACGCAACTAGTGACACAGCAGCCTGCTCACACAGCAACATCGGTAGTTACAATTCAAAATCTCCAAATAAGAATAAATTCATAAGGACATAAAAAAAGAGAGCTCTTATGATTTGATTGCATATATTGATACCGAAGACGGTTTCCTGAATAGAACTTATTTGAATCCACAGAGCACTCGCTGTCAATAAATTGGCCATAACTGTTCAAAGACTTAATAACTAGTGATTTTCCAAAAGACTATAATTTCATGACACATAACGGTTGAAGTATACCCAGAAATACTAAAAAAGGGCATCTTATCAAACGAATTAACTTCCAACAAAAGACAGGCACTTGGGTCAGAGGATGAAGGATGAAGGATGGAAAATACTCTAGAAAATAAGGTTTTAAGACTGGCAAAAAATATAAATACTGAAACCGTTATAGCCTGTGAAAGAAATACAAATTTGATACACTTGGTTAGCTTTGCAATACACAGATTTGGTGCACAGAAATATAATGACTGAAACCGTTATAGACTGCAAGAAATACGAGTTTGATACCCTTCGTTACCTTTGCAATACACAAAGAATGGCAACTAAAGATCTGCCGATCCTGAAATGCAAAGGTCAAACTGTAATGGCAATATTTAAAAGATGTACAATTGAATCACCGTGGAATAACGAATAGCTGAAACCGTGTCTTTCAATAATATCTGAGTATCATTGAACCCGTATAACTTCAAAAAATACAAATCAGACAGAAGAAAGATTAAAAAAACAGCGAAACAAATGTTACCTATGGTAAGAAAGGTAAAGAGATCTTACGGTGAGCTCCCTCTTGAAAATGATTTGAACTTTTTCTGATTCACGTTCAATTTTATCCAGGAACAATATTTTTTGTAACCCATGCTGCTTAAGATTGTGAGAGAGGAACAAGAAAGAAATGACTGCTAAGGAAGACTCAGATATCTGAACAACTGCATTGAGCTGAATCTGTTCGGTATCAGAGTTACTGAAAGTAACACAGAGAACTAATACGGTTGGAAATATTACGGTAAAAAAAGAAAACAACGTCCAAGAAGCAATTAAACTTGCAGCGCACGAGTTAAAAAGCCCAAAACAAGCCAATGCCATTTTGAATCTGTGTAGACCGTCTCGGTAAATGTTGTGAAGACTTCTATAATCTATTTCGACATTATTGGCAGAATGGTGTGCCCTCCTCCTTAAAAAACCATCTTCCCCTGAAGTCTGATTTATCAAGCTTGCACCTGCACTATCCTCACTCCTACGCGACCCACTATTCTCATTGATCAGCAGGGATTGGGATTCTTCATGTTCTTCACATATGCCAATGTCAATACAGTCCATAAGAAGACAATATATAATATATGAAGCTGGAGTAAGGAAGCAATGAATTACCCCAAATGTTTTACCCCTCTCTCTCATGATAAAATTTCATGGTGCCCACCGGGCATTAGTTCAATCCATGCTCTGTTGCAACTAGTTTCACATTTATTTTATATTTGATCTTGATTGGGTGAAGCTCAGAGCTCAAACACTTGCACCCTTATTCGAACCTCTACCTGCCCAAAGAGAAGGTTTTCCTTACCCAGCTGGGCGTTGACTCAGAGAACCAGGATATGGAGAATCTGTCTATCTCCAATTCATGGAGGCTAGTGCAAACTGTGCAGCTACCGATAGGAAAAGGCAGTCCTCCCATGGGGTGCTTTCTTTCAAAGCCTAAATCTCTATATATCCCCACAGCCCTGTGCTTTAATAAGCTCCAGACCATAAATTAATAAGTGATGTTAAGTTGATTTTAAGAATCTGAACCGGAGGGAAGTATTACAACGTTCTTTCTCTTCAATTCTCGAAATAAATCAGCAGGCATCAGTGTTTTTATCATTGAAATTGGCAGACGGCTGTCGATTTTCACAATAAACAGGAAATAGTCTACTGTGAACAAACATACCATAAAATTCCAGCAAATCTCAGCCACTAGAAACACCGTAAACCCAGAACAGAAAGCGTCATTTTGTCATGAGCGTCCAGAAAGGGATTCCCTCCTGAAGCCGCCAGTGGTCAAACCCAAGAAAACGCTAAAATTGGAATTTGGTTCCGTATATTCTCCCTTGCCATTCCCTGCGAAATCCCGAGAATGGGTAATCCTTACATGGACGTACCATTTGTCCGCTTGTGGAGTAATGAAACGCTTACGCCCGCAGATCCTGGGAAAGTTTAGTCGACAATTGGACAAGCGCAGGGGCAGCCATCGATTCTGTCTATTTCATACACGATACCCAGCATGTCAGGTTAGATCTGAAGGACTGGTAGGCCCTCAAAAATTAAGACTCTACGAGATTTTATTGGTTAAAATGAGTATATTCCTTTCAAAATTATTCGCTATGGCCCGGTTGTTAAGTTATCTTGAAAAAAAGGCTATGGAGACCAATGCGGGTTGGGTTGGTTGATGAGAAAGAGTTACGTAGAAGAAATAACACAATGATACGCAGAAGAAATAACGCAATGAAATAGTTCAATAAGGAAATTTAAAAGGTATGTTAAAAGAAAAATATAGGAATGTCTTTTGGATAAAGTAAATTGAGAGAAAAAGAGTATTATATTAAAGAATTTAATTCTATATTATATAAGAGCTTATATTCAGCGGAAAACAAAAATGTTGATAGATCAATGAAGGATTAGCTTACATCATTTTAAGTGTGAAATTATAGATGGTCTAGGAGTGGGAAACGAGAACATACCTATATTGCAACATGGGCGTGGTGAAGATAAAATGACATTGCATCATGGAGTGTTCGGCTTACAATGATATTTGTATCAACTACAAAAATATCTTGATAGTAGACAATCAAAACACCTTATTTAAAGAGGCAAGGTTAGGCAAATTGTAAACTTTTTTATCAAGATCCACTACAGAAGATCTAACCTCAAGAAAAATTTACAAATCTTATAGAACTTTGGAACCCTTGTGTCTTGGGTGAGGCTTGTGATCTACTCTTTCGTTGCTCCTCTTGATCCCATAGATTGCTTTGATCTTGTGGATGTTTTTAAATATTTCATCCATACATGTAATCAAAGAAAGTAGTTTGAGTAATGTAACAATATAAATTAGGTGCCCAATGAAATGAAAGATTTTCAAAATGTACACATCTCGGAGGTAGATTGCATCTAATTGTTATCATTATGAAATAGAAGTGTTTGGTTTTCTAAAGAAAAAGTGCACATTTCATCTTTCAAGGTTATTAGTCTCTCTATACTATTTGATTTTTTTTTATTAATTTATCTTGGAGTTTGTGTAAATGAAAAAGTAATGTTTTGTAAAGTTGATTTTTTATGTTTTAAAATATAATTGATTTGTAGCTTAAAATTGTACGTAGTGATTTAGTTTAATTAATAAAGAAAGAAAAAACACGCATCCAATCAAATGTTATCTAACAAAAAATTAAAGTATTTTGTAATGCTTGTGTATATGCATATTGCTTGGTGATTAGTCAACTAAATGTCATCTAACAAAAAATAAACTTTTTTTTAATATTTATATTTATGAATTATATGGTGCACAACTTATTTGCAGTCAACCAATCAAATGTCATCTAGCAAAAAATAAATTGTTTTATAATGTATGTTTATATGCATATTGCATGCAACTTACCTAATAGATAGCTAATCAAATTAATGTTAGGTATTCAACTCATGAAATTAATGATTTCGAATAAGTCTTCCTCTATATCCATGTGTTGTAGTTTCCACTATTCTAGTAGATATGAATACAAATGTGAAGGCAAGTAGAAGGTTCAAATGGCATGCAAGAGGTTGAAATTATTAGTAGAAGATCCATTTTAAAGACATTAGATTTCCACAGTCCATAATAATAAGAGAGACTTTTTTGTATTCAACTGTGTGTTGTTTTTTTATCCTACAACTCTCTTTCATCCCGATGATGGATCACGGAGTGTGATTCGAAACGTTGATGCAACAAAACAACACACGGTTGAATACAAAAAAGTCTCTCTTAAGATCCATTGTGTCCAAGCCACGTGATTGTGCTAATGGGTATTTGTGTTTAATATTTGTTTGAATCTATTCTCTCCAACCTTGTGTGAGAGGTAGTCTTACGTCTATTTATGGTTTTAAAAAAACTAAAGTACCTGGACATGGTTGGTCTAAAGCACAAATTTTGTTTTCTTATGGCATAGTGGTTGTGTTTACTCTAAAGAGCAAGTTTGAGGCTTTGCACCATGAGTTTTTGAAGGTTTACTATCATTTTATATCATTTTTATTTTCATGTCATTATTGTAAAAATTTTTTAGGTATGTATTCATTTTTTAATAACTCCGTTATTTACGCTTTTAGTTATGAAGACTGTAGGAAAATTAAAGTATTTTTCAAAGATTAAGCATTAGGTTTCAATGGGTATTAAGTAGTAGCACAGTTGGTATTTGTGATTGTCCTCATAGGCATGCCAATATTTTCTACCCTAAGTGTATGGAAAATATATTTTCATTTCATGCTTTACCTTATTCAATTGTGCATGTGATCGTAATTCATTATTACCATTGTTGTGAAAGAGTGTAGAATGCATTTGATTGATTTTAGAATTTAGTAGCTAGACTAGTTTAGAACATAATTAAAAAGGGCGGTTTACCATATGGTAACATTTTGAGGTGATATTTTTAACTATAGTGTTTAAATGGAATTGATATGAAGGCAATAAGGTTTACCAAAAGTGAAAGTGTAATGCCCACATTTTTGTATTCATTGAGATGTATGTTATTGGCATCGTATTTCCAACTATGTATTAAGGGATGTGAAGGTCATGCTTCTATATATGTTGTATTGAGTGTTTATTAGTTTTTCACCTTCAATATTTTCATTAATAGATATAATGTAATAGTTAAATCTATTGAGCATTGCATTATTGTTGATTATGTACTTTATTTTTTGTATCATGTTAGTCATTTATGATTTATAATAGAGGTGATGATTTGATATCATGTTGCGATTTACACCACACTGGGGTGAATTATGTTGCTTTGACTATTATTATGTGGAGTAAATACACCTAAAATTTGACTTGAGTGTGCATGTACAAAGTTATTCCCTAATTGTGGAACTTATATATTAGAGTTGGTCGTCTTTGGATTAACCTTGTGAGTCAAACTCTATCTCACTTGGTTTAAGTGTGAGATGATTCTTTTGGATCCTTGTGTGAATCTAAATTTAAATCAATGGTGATTTTGGAGTCTACTTGCTATGCAAACCCATAAAGTATGTGTATAAGTCATTTTTGTGTTGTTTGATATCATGTTGCATTACCTTTAAATATTACTTTGAAAGGCATATTTATTGTGTCTACAAAATGCTTATTCATTAAGGTTGAGAATACCTATTAAATTTATGCATTTATAGTAAAATATATTTAATAAATTGATTACCTTAAAAATAGAAATATTTGGTTATATGAATTAATTATTGTTATCAGTTTAATTTAATTGATTTTAAATTCCTAGTTAACTGGGAAACATTAAATAAATGTAATTAGCTTGTTTATTTGAATAAATATATTATTAATTATTATTACAATGTTGTTTTAGCGAAAAAAAATGAAATGAAAATAGAGAAAGAAATATTAGAAAAATAAGTAGAGAAAGGAAAAAAGAGTTTTAAAAAGAGATAAAAGTAAAAATAGGCTTGTTTTTTTGTTCACTCTTTGCATTTTGCAATTTTGCTTCAAAACCCTCTTTTGCTTCATGGATGAAATGAAAATTTGAAAGAATAGAAGGGAAGGGAGAGCAAAATCCTTGGAAGGAAAATTTTCAGACTTGGACAAGGGAATGTGTATTGTATTTTCTTCTATCGGGATTCATTTTTTTGTTTATGTGTGTATTTGAAGGTAATTTCCCCCTTTGCATTTGATTTTTAATTTGAATTTTAAATAGATTTTCTCCATTCACATGCTCACATTAGGTGGTTGCATATGACCTCCTTAATATAGAATAGAAATTGCATAGATGTTACTCAATTTTTAAAAATATGCATAATAGAGTCATGTCTGTGACAAAAAAAAAAATTACAAAACCATGTTTTCCTAATTTTATTTGAAAAGTTTGTTGTTGGGCTCATTAGGAACAAAAGGGTATGCTTGGAATTTATAATTTTTATTTCATTCAAAAATTAGAAAATTCATAAGGTTTTTCTTCAATTTAAATTTTAAATGGATTTTCTCCATTTGCATGCCCACATTAGGTGGTTTCATATGGCCTCCTTAATATAGGATATAAATTGTATAAGGTTTTTCTTAATTTTGAAAAATGTGCAAAATAGAGCCATGACTATGGCAAAATAAAATTACAAAATCATGTTTTCCCAATTTTATTTGAAAAGTTTGTTGTTGGGCTCATTGAGAACAAAAGGGTATGATTAGAATATAATTTTTTTCCATTAAAAAATTAAAAAGGTTTTTCAATTTGAATTTTAAATGGATTTTCTTTATTCGCATGGTCACATTAGGTGGTTGTATATGGCCTTCTTAATATAAGATTGAAATTGCATAAGATGTTACTTAATTTTGAAAAATATGCAAAATAGAGTCATGATTATGGAAAAAAATTACAAAATCATGTTTTCCCAATTTTATTTGAAAATTTTGTTTTTGGGCTCATTCAGAACAAAAGGGTTTTATTAGAATTTATGATCTTTATTCCATTCAAAAATTAGAAAATTGAAAAAAAAAATCTTAATTTTTTTTAATATAATAGGGTAAAAGCACAAACCCATGTCACACTTTATAAAGGAATCGGCCAACAGCAAAAAAAAATCTAAACTTCGACCACATAAAAGTGGTCTTTATGTTTTGAATTTCAAAATTGTGTAAACTAATGAAATGTAGAACTTTTGATGAAGTTTATTCTTGTAATTTTTCAAAAAAAATTAAAAAATGTTTTTATTATGTTTTTATCAATTTAAGGACAGATTTTAGAATACTGAAAATTTGAGAAAAACACGACTTCACGGGCCGTCAAGAAAAAAATTGAAAAAAACTTCATTTCTCCCTAATTTTTTTTCTCCAAATAGGTAACTTCAATATCTGTGCATGAAAAAAAAAATCAAATTTTGATGTATATTTTTCTCGTAATAATGTTTTAAAGTCAAACTTGTCAGAATTTGACAGTTTTCACGGGTCGTCAACTATTTTCAATTTTTTTAATCATTTTCAAAAAACAAATTATACCTTTTTGAAGAAGACTCTCTCCTCTTTTGCCCCATATAATTTTAAAAAAAATATAATATGTTTTACTATTTTTTTAAAAAATTCTAATCAACCTCTTTTTTTAATTTTAACAACCTACTTGCATTATTTTTAAAAATATATATATATTAAAAATAATCAAAATATTTAAAAAAATTATATATTTGGATTCCCCACTCCAAGCTCTACAAAAGGGTTTTTTTTTTTTGCAAAAAAATCATTATGACTGGAGAAATACTTAGTTAAAGTTGAAAGTTTCAGAAAATTATGAAAAAATTTGAGTTGGTTGCCAACTAGACAGTTTCGGCCGAAAGGGTTTCTATAGAAAGGGTTTCAACGGAAACCCTTTCGATAGAAACCCCGCACATAAAATAAGCCAAATTCAAAGTTTCAAAGGGAAAAAAAATATATAGTTTCGACCAAAACCTATTCAGTTGAAACCTTGTGTGTCACATATACGCCACATGGTTTCGACCAAAACCTACTCGGCCGAAACATTTCTAGCCGAAAATAGTTCACTCATAACTATTTATTTGGCCGAAAGCATAACACAGGTTTGTGCTTTTACCCAATATTGTAAATATTTTATGATTTTTGATGCTTGGAAAAGAAGAAGAAAATGCATTTTAGACAATAAATATATGAATAATTATGTTAGATGATTAGTCTCCCTAATATTTTAACATTCTACATCCTTTGTGTATGTGTATGTATATATGGGTAAGTGCACAAAGATGGAGGACCAAAAAGGGGTCTTAAGTGGCCACTTTTTTTTAAATCGAAAAAAACTAGCCTTGGATGAGAAATTGAAGATAGTTACACTCAAAACTTGAAGATGCAACGAAAACAAGTCATAGTGCTCTAAATCTACTTTCTAAACTACTACTTTTTTAAATGATAAATATTAAGGGGTCCAAAAAGGGGGGCCACACAAAGTGGTCCTATTTTTTTTCAAAAAATATAGCATAGTGTTTGGTGTGGCTCCCCTAAAATGTTAAACCATTTTTTAGTATTTTAAAAATTACTTCGATGAGAAATTAGCTAACACCATGTAGTTTATGCATGATTTTTATGCTAAATTTTTAATGAATATATGTATTTTTACTAATTTTCAAAGTGGACACATCCTGAAAATTAAAAAATTAAGCATACTCCCTCCTAAAAAATTTGAAAATTGATCAAAAATCATTCTTTTTGTATGTGTAGAATGGGGTCTAGGTTCTAAAAATGTAATTTGTTTGAAATTTCAATGCACGATTAAAAAATACAATTAAAAATACCACACATTGGTCTTTTACAAAAAATGGATACACTAACAAAAGAAATTAAAGATGAAAACCATAACTTACTCTAAATGTGAAAAAAATACATGGTTAGAAAGCTAAGAGAGAGCTTAACATTATCGTGGTGCTTTTTTACTTGACAGTGAAACATGTGCAAACCTAATGGGTAGCACACTTGAGATTATGTCATTTTTTACTATTTGCAAAAACATGTCTTTGGACATTGAAAATTCACTCCAAACCTTTGGGTTGGAAGCCAAAGGCTTGGAAATTTCCAAATAAAAACATAACCCGACCATGTTATAATGTGGTTCCATTATATTTTTCTTTGAATATCCATCTCCTTCATGTTCTCTCTCTCCCTTCTCTTTAGGTCCATACCTCTCTACCTCTCCCTCCCTCCTTACCCCTCTCTCTCTATTCTTTTGTCCCTGTCTCTTCTCTCTATCCCCTCTCTAGGTCATTACCTCTTGCTTTTTCAATTGAGGGTATAGATTTTAGGATTGAGGCTATAGATTTTAGGGTTGAGGGTATAGATTTTAGGGTTAAGTGTATAATGTTTATGGTTGAGAGAGTGTAGGGTTGAGGGTTTAGAGTATAGGCTTTAGGTCTTAGGGTTGAGGGAGGGTGTTTAGGCTTTAGGGTATAGGATTGAGTGTATAGGGTATTGAGTATAGGTTTGAGGGTATAGAGTTTACGATGGAGGGTATAAGGTATAGGATTGAGAGTGTAGGCTTTAGGGTTGAGGGTATAAGTTTATGGATGAGGTTATAAGGTATAGGGTTTAGGGTTTAGGGTTTATGGTTGAGGGTATGGGGTTGATGGTTGAGGGTATAAGGTTTACGAGTAAGGGTATAAGGTATAGGGTCGAGGGTATAGGTTTTAGGGTTTAGGGTATGAAATTTATGGTTGAGAGCTCAGTGTACATTCCTTAGGGCCTAGGTTTAAGGGATCATGTTTAGGGTTGATGGTATAGAGTTGAGTGTATATGGTATAGAGTTAGAGTTGAGGGTATTGGGTATAGGTTTGAGGCTATAGGGTTTATGGTCGAGGGTATAAGGTTGAGGGTGTATATAGGGACATATATGTGTATTATGTGATATGTGATTTTATCTTGCATACAATAATAAAGAATTTATCTATCATTTAAGTCTTTGGTGGATAGATATCAACAAATAGGATTCATGTTGAGTATAATTGAGGCTAATTGTTTATGTAATGTTTACAAGATACCAACATAGTTATCAAGTTTATTCATTGGAAGCCAACCCATTTAGTTTACAACTTTATTTGTTCTTCCTTCTTATGATGAATGTTGAGATGAAAATATTTAAGCTAACTAGACACCTTTGATATTGATCATTATACAAAATTTCTTATATTTATATCAATTTAAGAGGCTTATGATCTATGTGAATAATAATGTCTTTCCCCAAGATATAGTAATTTCATGCTATTTGCAAGATTGAACAATGCATATAACTCCTTGTCATACATGGGGTGTCTATACATAGCATTAAATAAAATCTCACATGTTAGGCAATTAGATGACCACATTGAGTCAAAACTACTCCAAGTGCATATTTGGAGACATCAAACTCAATTTTAAAGGACTATTTCAAATCAATAAGAACTAGTGAAGGTCTTAAATAAATTCTCTACTTCAATTGTGTCAATGGTTTTTATAGTCTCTTTATCCAAGGAAATTGTTGTCACATGAAATTGTACCCTATTGAACATGAAGTTCAACATTCCAATGACACAATGGAAACAACCTCAAGGTGTGGGACCTTTGCACGCATGAGGTTGAATCTTTGGAGAAGGTTAGCTTCCTCTTTCAATCTAAGTGCAATGTGTTGGTCCAACCCAACACATGAAAACCTACCACTATCCTACTCTAACAGCTCATAGGGGAAAAGGGGAGAAAGAAAGCATGAAAAGGAAATGGAGGTGGTACGCCAAGATGGAAAGTTGTTTCTTCCTAGCTGATATTGCACAAAAACACGTCGAAGGACCAAGGAACTCACACAGATCTCTATTTGGTCAATTCCCAAAGGTAAGCATGGAGGTTAGGGTTTGATAGGGTGTTGGAAGGAAAGGGATATTCTCAAGAAGCATATGTAAATGATTTAACTCAAACATACATACATGGAAAGAGAGAACAAACACTTAGATATGCAAGTAATGAACTTACATAAACATAAACAAGTTGAGAGAGGAAAGCTTGATCAATTTCATTGATGTAGAGGCAACAAGCCAATCTTTACAATTGTAGAGTACAAAATGCAAGTTTGCCAAAGAAAAACCCTGGAGGATCTAGAGAAAGAACCCTTGAAATGAATACATTTCTTGAATTTATAGATCAAGCATAACTTGGAACCACATACTGAACCCTAACCCTAACCAAGGTTAACAATGAAGTATGTGCGTGAAAGAAAGAACCCCTCCCATGAAAATTGCGATTAGGGCATGGATTTGTTAGAAAGGTCAACAATGAGCATGGGAGCCCATAAAATCCACTTGCAGAAGTCAGGGGAGAAATAAATATCATCCTTGAAGCCCTTGAAATCAAAATAGGCTATCAAAAAGTGATTCAAGCATTAATGGTGTCACCTAGAAAACACATCAAATCTACTGAAAGGTTAGGGTGTTGGGCTTGAAAGAAAACCTTTGCTAAGAATTAAATGGTCTGGAGCCACGAAAAGGAGCACCTTGTTGAGGATCGAGCTTCGATCCTGCTTCATACCTTATGCAAATCTTGGCATCAGACCATCAAAGATTGGGCTTTAGGAGTTCACCATACCACATACCAGAAGAAAGGAAGAGAGAAGGTTAAAGGAGTGAATATTGAAGGGAAAAAGCAGGCATGGATCTAGAGACCCAACAGTGCAGAATACATTCCCTTAACACTAATACAACAGAGGAGAAGAGCATAAACCGGTTTCAATAGCATTCTAAAACTACTTGAGATGAATACATGCATGTAAAATAAATAATAGAAATTAGCATTCACATATTGACACAAGATATACGTGGGAAAACCTTTCTAGGTAAACAACCCACCACACAAAGTCCAGACTATTTGTATTACAGTAACAAAACAATTACATACAAAATTACAGTCTTCTCTAATCAGCTCACAACAGTCACACTCAAATTATCTCATTGTTACCATGTTATCTCTAACATATAGTTCGAACTTAATCATCTCATGCAATATGCCATCGACTTCCTTAAGTCTAACGTTGCATTCAATTCTGTCAGTCAACCATCGATCACAAGGTACATTCATGTATGATTCAATCGCACCCATGATCTACCCATATCAATCTTCCTGCATTGAGCCACCCAAGCATTAATGCCTTCACCCAAATCGGGTTCTGTTTCGCCACCCTAAGTTGACCTGCACCTGCTACAATTACTCTTTTGGTCTTCGTCCAATCATCATTCAGACATCGAGCCACGTGTCCGCATTCCATTCGCTATCTGCTTCTGACACTGAGTCCAACTCGGTCAAACCAGTCAACGAGCTCAACTGAGCTCTCCACAGTCCTTACCGCGCTACCGTAGACCCCATCCTACCAGCTCGCGGTATGGCGATAAGACATCCGAGTCCATCCGAGCTCTGTCGCTCATTTTACCGTGCTACCACTTCCAGCTCCAAGACTCACCGTGGTACAGTGGTAACCAACTTGGCTGACCGTTGGCGGTCTTACTGCAGCCACCGCGGTCAGCCTCTTGGCTGACTGTGGTATGGCGATAACCGCCAGCTAGGCCGCTGGCGGCCTTACCGCGGCCACCGTGGCCACCACGGTCAGCCTCTTGGCTGGTCGCGGTATGGCGGTAACCGCCAGCCAGGCCGCTGGCGGCCTTATCACATCCACCGCGGTCAACCTCTTGGCTGGCCGCAAAATGGTGGTAACCGCTAGCCAGGTCGCTGGCGACCTTACCGCGGCCACCACGGTCAGCCTCTTGGCTGGCCGCAGTATGGCGGTAACCGCCAGCCAGGCCGCTAGCGGCCTTACCGTGGCCACCGCAGTCAGCCACTTGGTTGGCTGCGGTATGGCAGTAACTGCCAGACATAGCCATAGGTGGTCTCACTGCGCTACCGCAGTGAGTGGACCCACCACCTGCGGTATGGCGGTAACCGCCAAGACTGTCACTGTCAGAGCCAGACAAAGCCGCCGCGATAAAGCAGTAAAGGCCGAAATGAGAACAATTTAATGCCAAGGAACAAAGAAGGGGCAACAAACTAGAAATTGAGACATAGATTCTCAACAAGCTCCCACTTGGCGAACATTTCCAGCAACCCCATTTCAACAAAAATCACTGTCTGTCATTGGCCCTAAGGCCCATTGATTCTGTGCACCATCTGAACTTGTCTGTGCTAACTAGTTTTGTCAAAGCATCTGCAACATTCTTCAAGGTGTCCACCTTTTCCAGACTGACCTTACCATCTTCAACCATATCCCTTATGAAATGATATTGCACATCAATGTGCTTGGTCCTGGCATGAAAAGTTGGATTCTTTGCCAAACAAATGGCACTTTGACTGTCACAGCAGATTGAAATCTGCCCAGCATTGAATCCAATGTCTAAACACAAATGGTTTAACCAGCCAGCCTCTTTACAGGCGTGAGTTGTAGCCATGTACTCTGCCTTTGTCGTGGATAAAGCAATTATAGCCTGTCGCTTGCTCATCCAATTGATTGTTCCACCATTAAGCATGAAAGTGTATCCACTGGTGGATCGCCTGCTGTCAATGTCCCCTGCCCAATCTGAATCAACATACCCAAGGATTTTGAGAGTCCTCTGTGATCCAACCAAATTGCCATGGTAACACAATGCATAATCTAAAGTCCCCTTCAAATACCTAAATACTCTTTTCACAGCATCCCAATGTGATCTTCCCGGATTTTCGATAAAGCGACTTAGAACTTCCACTGCTTGGGCAATGTCCGGTCTTGTACAGACCATAACATACATCAAACTGCCAACAACACTTGCATAAGGCACACTGGTCATGTCCTCCATCTCAGTAGCAGCTTTTGGGCAGTCTTCAACAGACAGCTTAGTTCCATGCATGATTGGAACAACAAGCTGCTTGCAGTCATCCATGCTAAACCTTTCCAGAACTATCTTCACATACTTACTCTGATTGACCCAAAGTTTTCTGCTTGTTTTGTCCCTGGTTATCTCCATTCAAAGAATGTACCTTGCTGCACCAAAATCTTTCATTTCGAACTTTGTAGACAACTGAGATTTAAGATCAGAAATCATAGTCTTGTTATTTCCAATGAATAACATATCATCCACATACAGGGTAATAACAAGCACACGGTCATTCTTAGATTTATAATAAATGCAATGATCAGATTTTGATCTCACAAATCCAATTGACAACACAAACATGTCAAATTTCTGGTACCACATTCTAAGAGATTGTTTTAAACCATAAAGAGATTTATTTAATTTGCAAACCATATTTTGTTTACCTCTTTCAACAAAATGCTCAGGCTGGGACATGTAGATTTCTTCTTCCAGCTCACCATGGAGAAACGTTGTCTTCACATCCATCTGTTCAATTTCAAAATCATACATAGCTACTAAAGACAATAGAAATCTGATGGATGTCAGTGTTGCTACAGGGGAAAAAATCTCTCCATAATCTATTCCCTCAATTTGAGAAAAACCCTTTGCAACCAACCTAGCCGTATACTTCTCAACACTTCCATCAAGGCCTATCTTCTTTTTGAATATCCACTTACAGCCAACAGGATTTTTCCCTTTAGGCGGTGGTACCAAATTCTAGTTATCATTCTTTTTCAAAGAATCCATCTCTTCATTAATGGCCTCCAGCCAAGAATTTGAATCAGCCATGCTGATTGCTTCTTTTACAGTCCTAGGTTCATCAGTGCTGGTTAATAAAGCATAGGCACAATTTGAATCTAACATAGAGAAACCATACCTATCAGATTGCCTTTTTTCTCGTGCAGATCTTCTTACAGGCTGAGGTTGTTCTTCATCATCAGAACTTCCAGAGCTGCTTGAGCTCTCCTCAGTCTCAGGTACACCATGCAACTCTTCCCTTTCTAGAGTTTGGGGAATCTCAACTGCATCATTCTTCTTGTCATTCTGATTTGTCACAAGCTGTTGATCACTAACTGAAGGTTTTAGCTCATGAAATATCACGCTTCTGTTGTACAAAACCTTCTCAGTAACAGGATTCCAAAGCTTTTATCCTTTCACACCAACTCCATAGCCGATGAGAATACATTTGACAGCCTTGTTATCCAATTTAGATCTCTTTTCATTTGGCACATAAACATATGCCTCACAACCAAACACACGGACATGCCTCAAGGAGGGCTTCTTACCAGACCATGATTCCAAAGGTTTCTTGTCAACAAGAGCTAAACAAGGAGATCTATTTATCAAATAACATGTTGTAGCCATAGCCTCAGCCCAGAACTTCTACTCCAGACCAGCACCACTCAGCATACTCTTTGCCTTTTCCATCAGTGTCCTGTTCAACCTTTCAACAACTCCATTTTGTTGTGGAGTGCAAGGCGTTGTCTTGTGCCTTTTAATTCCATGATCAGTGCAATACCTTTCAAAATTTGCAAAACAAAATTCACCGCCATTGTCTGTCCTTAAGCACTTAATTTTCCTTCCAATCTGATTTTCAATAGAAGATTTAAATTCTTTAAATCAACTGAACACTTCTGATTTACTTTTAATGAAGTATACAAATTCCCTTCTCGAACAGTCATCAATAAAAGAAACATGATATCTAGACTTCGATAACGAAGGAACATTAACTAGACCAAACATATCAGAATGAACATAATCCAGTATACCAGAAGATTTGTGAGGACTAGAATAAAAAGAAACACGGTGTTGTTTTCCATAAATACAATGTTCACAAAAATTGAACTCAAGGTTACAATCATCAAGCCCTTCTACAAGATTTTTATTCTTCAAAGTTTTTAAACCTTTCTCACCAATGTGACCAAGTCTATGATGCCACAACATAGTCTTCTCAGCTGGGAGTTTTACCTCCATAGCATTTGCAGCCAGAGAAGAGTCTTCATCTTTCTCTACAGGTGCAGCATTGCATGGCTTTACAGAGGCACTGTTACAAAGAACAGGACATGCATCCAGCTTTTACAGAGTGCCAGTACGAACACCCTTAGCCAACACCATTGCACCTCTAGCCATTTTACATCCCTTACTAGAAAAATAAACTTCTACACCAGCATCATTTAACTGACTGACAGAAAGACGATTTCGAGCCAAACCTGGTATGTGAAGTACGCCACCAATACCTTTGACTCTCCCGTCAGGAAACTGAATTCTGACTCTTCCTTTGCCAACTATCTCCAACGTTGAATCACTTGTCAAGTATACCTTTCCACCATCATGCTTCTCTTATTTAGAGAACCATTCTCTATTGGACGTCATGTGAAAAGAAGCACCTGAGTCAACTAGTCAGACATCATCAGATGCCTGAGTTGTCAAGGCTACTGCAATGAAGGCATCTGCATCACTTTGAGAAGATTTGTTGTCATAAGCATTCTTCTTCTTCTTCTCCTTGCAGTCCTTCCTGATATGACCAGGTTGCCCACAGTTCCAGCATCTCACCTTGAACTTTTTACTAGGAGACTTTGATCTCCTTGCAGATTTGGATTTCGACTTCTTGTCTTTCTTCTTGCCTTTCTCCTTTGGTCTACCTCGAATAGCGAGAGCCTCTTTGGTCATCTCTGAAGACTTCCTCTGCAGCTCTTCAGATAGCAATGAGGCAACAACGTCTTCCATCTTGAAAGAAGCAGTAGTGCTTCCAATGGCCATCACAAGATGATCCCAACTATCAGGTAATGAACACAATGATCCTCCTCCTCAATCTTTACTCCTATAGATGCCAACTGAGTAACACTCATATTAAACAAGTTTAGATGGTCTGCAACAGATGCACCTTCTTCCATCTTCAAGTAGTACAACTTCTTCCTCAGGAATAAATTATTTACCAAAGACTTTCCCTGATAAATATCACCAAACTTCTTGCATAATGAAGCTGCAGACTACTCCTCATGGACGTTTAGGAGAACAAAATCAGCTAGACTTAGTCTTATCAAACCTCTTGCTTTTCTATCAGCAAGATCCCAAGCTTCTTGCATTGTACTTTGTGGCTTAGTTCTAGACACTGCAATTCAGAGGTCTGTATCCACAAGCAAGTCTTCTATCTTGAGTTTCCATAACTCAAAGTTACTGCCATTGAATTTTTCAATGTCTACTCTACCAGATGTACTCACCATCTCAAATAGAAACAAGTTTCAACAATGCAAGACTCCCACTGAAACAGTATTAGCACAAAAAACTAATCTTTCCTACAAGGATAACACAACTGGCCAAGCTTTGATACCACTTGAAGGGAAAAAATAGGCATGGATCTAGAGACCCAACAGTGCGAAATACATTCCCTTAACACTAATACAACAGAGGAGAAGAGCATAAACCGGTTTCAATAGCATTCTAAAACTAATTGAGATGAATACATGCATGTAAAATAGATAACATAAATTAGCATTCACAGATTGACACAAGATATACGTGGGAAAACCTTTCTAGGTAAAAAACCCACCACACAAAGTCTAGACTATTTGTATTACAGTAACAAAACAGTTACATACAAAATTACAGTCTTCTCTGATCAGCTCACAGCAGTCACACTCGAATTATCTCACTGTTACCATGTTATCTCTAACATACAGTTCGAACTTAATTATCTCATGCAATATGTCATCGACTTCCTTAAGTCTAACGTTGCATTCAATTCTATCAGTCAACCATCAATCACAAGGTACATTCATGTATGATTCAATTGCACCCATGATCTGCCCATACCGATCTTCCTGCATCGAGTCATCCAAGCATTAATGCCTTCACCCAAATTGGGTTCTATTTCGCCACCCCAGGTTGACCTGCACCTGCTACAATTACTCTTTTGGTCATCGTACAATCATCATTCAGACACCGAGCCACATGTCTGCATTCCATTTGCTATCCGCTTCTGACACCGAGTCTAACTCGATCAAACCAGTCAACGAGCTCAACCGAGCTCCCCACAGTCCTTACCGCGCTACCGCAGACCCCATCCTACCAGCTCACAGTATGGCGGTAAGACATCTGAGTCCATCCGAGCTTTGTCGCTCATTTTACCGCGTTATCACTGCTGGCTCCAAGAATCACCGCGGTACAGCGGTAGCCAGCTTGGCTGACCGCTGGCGGTCTTACCGCGGCCACAACAGTCAGCCTCTTAGCTGGTTGCGATATGGCGATAACCACCAGCCAAGCCGCTGGCGGCCTTATCGCAGCCACTGCGGTCAGCCTCTTGGCTGGCTACGGTATGGCGATAATCTCCAGCCAAGTCGTTGGCGGCCTTACTGCGGTGAGTGGACCCACCGTCTGTGGTATGGCGATAACCACCAGGACTGTCACCGTCAGAGCCAGACAAAGCCGCCAAGGTAAAGTGGTAAAGGCCGAAATGAGAATAATTTAACGCCAAGGAACAAAGAAGGGGCAACAAACTAGAAATTGAGACATAGATTCTCAACAAATATGAAGTCCAGAAGTAACCATCAAGGGTCAGAGAGAAGAGTTGCCTCTTACCAAAGAAAGGTAAGACGTAAAGGGGAAGGCTAAAGCCTGAAGTCTGAAAACTCAACACTTAGTCAAATTTTTGAAGGAAGGAGTGAAAGTGAGAAGGAAGAAGGAAGAAAGCAGAAAGTGTCAGGAAATATGGGTCGAGCATCTCAAAAAGAAACATTTGAGATCAATAGTGCCTTCGATAGAAGACACGTACTACTATGTCATAAAGTGGAAACAAACATAGTTCGTTTCCCACATTAATCCTTTTGAGAGAAACTCATGCTTAACTAGTTTCAACAACACCATTAACAGATTCAACAAACAGAACCAACAACCATGAAAGATGAAACAAAAGACATGGACAAACAAATATATGTGGGGAAAACCCTTTCGGGTAAAAAACCCCACACTCCAAAAGCCCATATTGCCATTGTATTATTCAACAACAAAATACAATTACAATACAATATTAGGCTCATGGAATTTACAAGAGATTTACATCTTGTTCCATCATGGAGAAAATTCAACAGCATAACCCATCTTGACCACCTCCCTCAGCGAGAGACATCTCATTCGGCTACATAGCCTCACAGCTCAACCACTGGCCTCTTGCCCTCTCTATCACACAACCACTTAGCCTTCACCTTCTACAAGATCTGTCTCTCTCTCGGCTACCCGGCCTCTCGACCAACACCCAGGTAACTACCACTCTCTCTCGGCTACCCAGCCTCTCGGCCAACACCTAGGTAACCAAGACACTGAGATAGTCTTTCTCTATCACCTTCGACTCTTCAACTATCGCACCCCTTTAGGGTTTCACCTTGAGCAACACGCCATCATCCAACATTTAATTATGGTCATTGGATAAGCAGTTGAACAAATCTCCATCCTTGAACTTAGGGTTATCCACCTAACACCATGTCGCCCAGTCGAAGAGACATTCAATACTGTAATGTCCCTTTTAGGGGTTAGCCTAAATCTATCCTAAATTATCAATTTCCCAAGCAAAAGGTCCTAGAAGATGCTTTAAATTGGATAAGTCCCTGTATATAAGTTAAAGATTCAACACTCAAATAGCCTAACAATCAGGATATTAGTACTCCACATTGAACATTAGAATTAAGTATGAGTAAACCTATATTAGACATCATAACCAACATTCCCATAATTGATCTCCCCTCTCATGTTGCACCCTAGTAGGAAGGTAGTATTACAATGGTGGATCTCATGCTTGAACTAGACCTAGGGGCAATACCTTGATTAATCAGGCAGAAACCCCCTTGCCCTCATGGGCTCATCATGTCCCACACCCGGGTGGCGTATCTAGTGGAGACCAACCTAGACCCAAAGGCAGTACCCTGATTAATCAGGAAGAAACCCCCTTGGCCCTTGTAGGCTCATCATGTCCTACCCCCGGGTGGCGTATCTAGGTGGCTCTGTTACACAAATTCCCCCTCTTGTGATCCTACTTCCCTACCATGAAGGAACATGGACATAATAGCACAAGGAAAATGACTAATTACAGATATGCATATTAGAAGTATATATATATTCTATGTAAAAATCTATATGTACATTATTATTCCTACTTGATTTACAATACTTACCCTTGAATTAATAAATATGCATATATATGTATGTATAGATATACATTTTATAATTACATAAACATACACACACACATATATATATAATTATATTTAGACTTCCCAATATATTTTTGGTTAATAACATTTTAAGTCCAATAGACCTCTCATAGTTGTTGATCCTTATATTCTCATTCATATGTCTGCTGTTATACTCACAGTTATATGTCTGATGTTATACTCATAGTTATGTCCAGATTTCTTTTATATTCCCTTTGCTTGGAAGCCTTCCCCCTTAAAATATCATTGATTAGACCAAGGGGCATGTCCTTTGGTGGCAACCGCATCACTTCAAGGGAGCACACCTATTTATTTATACTAATTGATACCTTCACTTAATCATGGCTTTTTTACTAGTGCATGGCTTCCCTTATTGGAATTTAATTATATTTATTCCCTTATTTGTTGTGATAGGAATCGATGCTTTTAACAAAGTCATCTCTTTGTTGATTGGTGCTTATTAATAAGGATTGTTTATTTGTTAGTAGTTATTATGATTGCTGCATTGTTGGTATTATTAATAATTATGATATTTTTTGCTTTTTAGTCTATGAAATATTATTATTATTTATATTAGTTTATCTTTTAAGTTATCAATAATAAATTGTAATGTATTTAATTGTAGTATATCTATATATTACATTATTTAATGGTATTTAATTTCTCATATTTACAAATAATATTTAGATTTCTAATATTTAAATGGTGTTTATTTGTATCTTCATAATTATAATAATGATGTTTTAAATGGCAATTACTTATATTTATATTTTGATAGCTATTCGATTTTGTTATTTGTATTTCAATATCTCATATTTAGCATTACAATTTTGGGGACATGACAATCCTTCCCGCCCAAGTTTGCTTGTCCTCAAGCAATCACACAATATTCCATTTTGTATCACAAACTTGGGGGAGTTACCCCTTTTTACTTCAATAGTCACAACTCTTTATTATTGCATTTGGATACTAATAACAATTCAGTTTTAGACAAGTTGATTTGTTAGTGCCTCCCCACCCCCAAAAAATTTTCATAGCTTTTAAGCATAAAGTAAACACGATGATGAGCTCCATGTGAATAAAAAATTAAAGCAGGAAACCTAGCAGGCAAGTAGCTCAAGCAAGATAACAACTAGCTTAAGCACATAGGAAAGTAGCTCAACGAAGAAAGCAAGTAGCTCAAGCAAGCAAGAAAATAGCTCAAACACACAGGCAAGTAGCTCAAGTAGGCAAACAACCAACTCAAACAGCTCAAACACACAAGCAAGTAGCTCAAGTAGGCAAACAACCAACTCAAACAGCTCAAACACACAAGCAAGTAGCTCAAGTAGGCAAACAACCAACTCAAGCAAGCAAATAATCAACTCAAGCACACAAGTAAGTAGCTCAAGCACACAAGCAACTAGCTCAAGCACACAAACAACCAGCTCAAGCACGCAAGCAAGTAGCTCAAGCAAGTAGGCAACTAGTTCAAGTAGACAAGCAGGTAGCTCAAGCATGCAAGCAAGTAGGCAACTAGCTCAAGTAGACAAGTAGGTAGCTCAAGCATACAAGCAAGTAGCTCAAGCAAGTAGGCAAATAGCTCAAGTAGACAAGCAAGTAGCTCAAACACTCAAGCAAGTATCTCAAGCACAAAAGCAAGCAGGTCAAGCACAAAAGCAAGTAGCTCAAGCACAAAAGCAAGTAGCTCAAGCACACAATCAAGTAGCTCAAGCATACAACCAACTAGCTTAAGTAGCTTGAAAAACAACATTTTTAACATTTTAATAATTTTAAGCATAAAATAATAAAAACAACAATGGCGAGTTCCAAATACATAGCGACTAGCTCTAACATTTATCACATACACAATGACTAACTGGCACACATATCCATAATGCATCTTAGATAGAAAGAATATTGGTGCATTACGCACTACACCGTGGGTCCTATCCATTCCTCTGGCATACATATGAGCACACCATATACACTTAAAGTCACAAAGTATATACAAGATATACACAGTCTCATAAATATATGTAGGTAACATAATATACACACGAAAGGCACACACATATGGAGATACATCAACACAGGTTGGCAAGACCATGCTCTAATACCACTTGTAATGTCCCTTCTAAGAGTTAGCCTAAATCTATCCTAAATTATCAATTTCCCAAGCAATAGGTCCTAGAAGATGCTTTGAATTGGATTAGTCCCTATATATAAGTTAGAGATTCATCACTCAAATAGCCTAACAATCAGGATATTAGTACTCCACATTGAACATTAGAATTAAGTATGAGTAAACCTATATTAGACATCATAACCAAAATTCCCATAATTGATCTCCCCTCTCATGTTGCACCCTGGTAGGAAGGTAGTATTACAATGGTGGATCTCATGCTTGAACTAGACCCAGGGGAAGTACCCTGATTAATCAGGCAGAAACCCCCTAGCCCTCGTGGGCTCATCATGTCCCACACTCGGGTGGCGTATCTAGTCATGGAGACCAATCTAGACCCAAAGGCAGTACCCTGATTAATTAGGTAGAAACCCCCTTGGCCCCCGTAGGCTCATCATGTTCTACCCCCAGGTGGCGTATCTAGGTGGCTCCGTTACACAAATTCCCCCTCTTGTGATCCTACTTCCCTACCCTGAAGGAACATGAACATAATAACACAAGGCAAATGACTAATTACATATATACATATTATAAGTATATATATATATTCTATGTAAAGATCTATATGTACATTATTATTCCTACTTGATTTACAATACTTACCCTTGCATTAATATATATTCGTATATATGTATGTATAGATATACATTTTATAATTACATAAACATACACACACACACACATATATAATTATGTTTAGACTTCCCAATAAATTTTTGGTTAATAACATTTTAAGTCCAATAGACCTCTCATAGTTGTTGATCCTTATATTCTCATTCATATGTTTGTTGTTATACTCACAGTTATGTCCAGATTTCTTTTATACTCCCTTTGCTTGGAATCCTTCCCCCTTTAAATATCATTGATTAGACCAAGTGGTGTGTCCTTTGGTGGCAACCGCATCACTTCAAGGGAACACACCTCTTTATTTATACTAATTGCTACCTTCACTTAATCCCGGCTTTTTAATTACTAGTGCATGGCTTCCCTTATTGGAATTTAATTATATTTATTCCCTTATTTGTTGTGATAAGAATCAATGCCTTAAACAAAGTCATCTCTTTGCTAATTGGTGCTTATTAATAAGGATTGTTTATCTGTAGTAGTTATTATGATTGTTGCATTGTTGGTATTATTAATAATTATGATATTTTTTTTCTTTTTAGTCTATGAAACATTATTATTATTTATATTAGTTTCTCTTTTAAGTTATCAATAATAAATTGTAATGTATTTAATTGTAGAATATTTATATATTACATTATTTAATGGTATTTAAGCTGTCATATTTACAAATAATATTTAGATTTCTAATATTTAAATGGTGTTTATTTGTATCTTAATTATTATAATAATGATGTTTTAAATGACAATTACTTATATTTATATTTTGATAGCTATTCGATTTTTTTATTTGTATTTCAATATGTCATATTTAGCCTTACAACTTATATTTATATTTTGATAGCTATCGATTTTTTTATTTGTATTTCAATATCTCATATTTAGCCTTACAATTTAGGATAGATAAGCAGTTGAACAAATCTACATCCTTGAACTTAGGGTTATCCACCTAACACCATGTCGCCTAGTCGAAGAGACATTCAATACCGTCTCACCAAAGTTCACCGAGCGCATGGGCCCACATGCCATCTTTCCTCCACATCATCGCCACCTATCGGCCTTCGATCACGATCCACCATCCTATCGGGTCCCACATCCGTTGGCTTCCAAGTCGCTATATTGCTAAAAAATTGAACTTCAAAACCTCATGTCGGAGGTTGTGAAGTTTCCAGAACCTGCAACTCACCAACAGTAAGTGGATCGCCCTGTCACCCAAAACTCAAAATTTTGAACCTCATGTCGAAGGTTGCAAAGTTCTCAAAACCCATGACATGCCGACAATAAAGCGACCGATTTATTGCTCAAAACCTGAACTTCCAAACCTCAAGTCGGAGGTTGCGAAGTTTGCAAAACTCGTGACACATTGACAACAAAGGGATTAACCTTCACTTCATAGTCGTTAAGTCGGGAGGTTGTGAAACTTTAGAACCCCGCGACTTCAATTAGAAAAACTTGAAAACCAGTTACTTAACTCAGGCCGATGAAGGAGGAAAACACAATTGCTTTAGGAAGTCGATCAAACCAATAACTTGAGTCACATTTCTCAATAGAAATTCGAATGACCAAAAACCAGAGATAAGATTCTGGGGATTGGATATCGAGAGTAAGGATTACACCTTAGGAGGAGAAAGTGGTAAGGCTAAAGAGGTAAGATTGAAGGCCAACACCCGAAGACCAATAAAAGAAAAGGTGAGAAGATGGAAGAGGTAAAAGGGAAGCCTGAACCCCGAAGTTTGACAAACCAAGACAAACAAATATTGAAAAGAATTTTTGAGACTTCGGTGATTGGGGGCAAGGCTTAAGGCTTGCCAAAGCAAAGTGACAAGGGTTAAAGTGTAAGGCTGAAGGCTAAAACCTGAAACACTTAGAAGGAAAGGAAAGGTAGAAGGGTGAAAGAGAGGAGCGAGAGTGATGAAGAAGGTATGCAGGTAAGTAGAGAAGCGAAAGCCCAAAATCTTGAAAATATAGGACTTAGCCAATTTTAGGACCCTTCAAGGAGAATTCATGCAAGATCGCCCATGTAGGATTTCTTAGATTGGTTATCAATGATGGGTCATCAGAGGGTGGCATGAAATGAAAATATTTATGGAAATTTCTACATGATGATTGCCTGCTAATCATGGAATCCAGAGGCCTTATCAATCCATTGGGTATGGAGTCATAAGGGAGAAAATTCAACAGTTGGGCCTCCTCAAAGCAAAACAAGACATGTGTGGGCTACACTTGGAGGAAATCATGAAACTAGAACATGCATTCCCTTAAGGAGAATGCAGGGGGTGCAAGAGCACTTCACGAAAAACAAAGCAACTACAATATGTACATGAAACTAACAGAAAGAAAAAAATGGAAATTTTCCTTTGTCAAAGATGAACCTTCTAAAGGAGTTGATCTCCCTTAGACCATATTTGTAGACTTCACTAAGATGCAACCACTAAAAACTACTACCAACATTCATGTAACTATACAAAATTCTTGCAAGGTGAAGGATCACTTCACTGTAGTAAACTTTGCCATTATAGGGGAACCATATGATGCAAGTGTCAGATTCATCTAACACTGGTGCCTCAAGTGAACATATAGCAGTAGGGGTGAACATTTCTAAAAATAGGCCAACATCCAAAAGAAAACCTTATGTAGAGGGAAGAGAAATCACCTCACAAAAGGATAGGTCATTACTATTACCTTTGACCTTTTGATTGCATGAACTGAAACAAAAAGAGAAAGTTTCTAGTTCACATGGTGATCTAAAAAATATGTTGAGCCTTTTTGTTGATCTGCACAAGGAATCTCTTCTTCATGCACCTCAAATGAAAATCTTTGAAGCTCAGGCATGTTATCAAATTGAGAAACATGAGCATCACTCTCCAGGAAAATATGTGGTTGCTCAATGGTTTATTTTTCAGTGTGTTGGTTCCATGGGAAGTATTCTAACTCAGTCACATTATCCCTAATGCCAAAGGTCACATCGTCATCTTTAATGAAGACCTCATATTCAACATTGCTACATTCAGGACAACAAAAAACCAATAGACATCATAATTACTTGCATTGATGCACACTTCATCAACACATACCTCAGGTTTGTGAGACACTATAGGAGAAGAATTGAATTCTTTATATTTTCTCTTTATTTTGATTTCTTCTTAGCTACTAGCTGCAACAAAATTAGACTCTTGGTATGTAATGGCCACCACATCCTCTTTTGTTTCCTCACTCTTATGTTGCTACCCACAAAGCTCCTCTTCTAGGGGTGATGATTTGATGTTTAAACATGAACAAAAGGTTTCTATAACATCCCAAAAGAGGTCCTCCACATCATAATTGCATACCTCAACAAACTGGGGATCTTCATCCACTATAGCAGGGGATGAACATGTTTGTTGTTGCTGCTCCAAAACCATGGAGTTGTCTTCCTCCATCAAGTTGGAACCAAGCTGCTTAGAGGCTTCTTCTGATGTAGGTATATGCGATCTATCCTCCTCATCTTCAAAAAAATAGGGGAGGGCATCAAATGAGAGGATTTATTTCTCTATTGTATCATTTTTTTCTACCTTTTTAATGCCTTACTGTTGCAACTTATTATTGTCAATTGTTTCTTACAGCAGATCAAGGCACTCATTGTTAAGAGCATATGAATTCTCCTCGGGAACAACCTCTTCACTCCTATACTAGAATATCCCCCTCTTATGTTCTTCTGACTAATTAGGATCCCATACCACAGGCCCACCTTTACAAAATGAAATAACAATAGGAGAGAAAAATGATAAATAGGCCATTGAAAATCTTGTTGGCATTCTAGAAGGGGTTGCTTAATAGGAGTAAAAATTTGAGCCTCCTCAAGGATTGGTTCTTGTGAGGAATGGAGGCTCTCAAAACTTGGGATCTCCAACATAGGAGATATGTTGATGGCATAGGAGGTTCAATAGGAGTTTCAAGGGCTTGATTAAGATTCTTGAGACTAAAATTTTTGTGCTTGCATACCTCCTGCACAATAGGTTTTTTTGGAACAAAAGGAGGGCTAATGAAAGTTTCAAGAGGTTTATTAGGGTTCTTGAAACTTAAAAATTTATGTCTTCATACCTTCTCATTGGCAGGTTGTTTTGGAACTAATGGAAGTGTTTGTTTGAAACTAGGCACACAAGGGGTTGCCTGAGTCTCGAGCATTTGTCCTAGATCAAGGGTGAGCCTAAGTTGCTCTTTCCTAGAAATAGTATATCATCTTGTTGTACACCCCTCTTATTGTTGCCTTCTTTGTGCCTTCAACTATTGCTCATGCCTCCAATGAGCTTGTATATTTTATCGTTGAGGATAGTGAGCTTGATGAGTAAGCTTATCTTGTTGTGGGAAACAATCTTGCCACCCTTGATAGGATTGATTATCCCACTCCTCCTATTGTAGATCAAACAATTATTTCTCCTTAAGCTCACAAATATGCCTATGGATATCCCTCAACATAGACATGAGTTCGCTCAAATTTTGGGGTTGAAAGGAAGAAAAAGGTTGATTTGCAAAATGATGAGTCTCTTGGGGTTTCTGATAGGAATATACATAGATGTCCAAGAAGACTAAGCATAGGGGTGGGTGGTAAGCATTTTGAGAAGATTGAAAACCCACAATAGTAGGGTTATGTGGAATGAAAGGGGAGGCACAACTAGCTTGATATGGTTGATTGGAAGGTGCAAAGTTGGTATTATTAGGAAAATGGGGGAGTATACATGTGGTTTCCATAATAATTTGACATTATTTAAGCATGGAAAAGCTTTGAAAATTATAAAAAAGAAAGAAAGAAGAGGACTACCTGACCAAATATTTTGGGTACATACCAATAGAGTCACCAAACAATGGATATTGCAGAGTCACCAGGTGCTTGTAGGACTACCTACAAAGGCTAAAATTTTGAAGAAGGCACCACTTCCTCAATAAAATGAAATAAAACCAGCACTGCTTAACCGATATATTTTGGATGGAGTCGCCATGGTGTTCAAAGATATGCCTCAAAAGGTAAGGTGTGTTGAAGAAAACACCAAATTCTTCAACAAAGAGAAAGTAGTCCCACCAGGCGTGCCAAAAACTATTCACATGAAATTGCACCTTGTTGAACATGAAGTTTGGCATTCCAATGACACACTAGAAACAACCTCAAGGTGTGGGAACTTTGTACATATAGGGTCGAATCTCCAGAGAGAGTTAGCTTCCTCTTTCAATCCAAGTGCAATGTGCTAGTCCAACCCAACACATGAAAACCTACCACTATCCTACTCTAATAGCTCACAAGGGAAAAAGGGAGAAAGAAAGCATGAAAGGGAAATGGAGGTGGTACACCAAGATAGAAATTTATTTCTTCTTGGCTGAGATTGCACAACAACATGTTGAAGAAGGACCAGGGGACTCACATAGATCTCTATTTGGTTGATTCCCAAAGGCAAGCATGGAGGTTAGGGTTTGACAGGGTGTTGGAAGGAAAGGGATATTCTCAAGCAGCATCTATAAATGATTTAACTCAAACATAGATACATGGAAAGAGAGAACAAACACTTAGATATGTAGGTAATGAATTTACACAAACATAAACAAATTAAGAGAGACAATCTTGAATTATTTCATTGATGTAGAGGAAACAAACCAATCTTTACAATTGTAGAGTGCAAAATGAAAGTCTGACAAAGAAAAACCTAAAGGAGCTAGAGGAAGAATCCTTGAAATGAATACATTTCTTTCCTTTATAGATTAGGCATAACTTGGAACCATAAACTAAACCCTAACCCTAACCAGGGTTAATAATGAAGTATGTACATGAAAGAAAGAAGACCTCCTGTGAAAATCATGATTAGGGCATGGATTTGTCAAAAAGGTCAATAATGAGCAATAAATGAGAATGGGCACCCATAAAATCCATTTGCAGATGTCAGGGAAGCAATAAATATCATCCTTGAAGCTCTTGAAATCAAAATAGGCTGCTCAAAAAGTATTCAAGCATTAATGGTGTCTCCTAGAAAACACGTCAAATCTGTTGAAAGGTTGGGGCGTCGGGTCCGAAAGAAAACCTTTGCTAAGAATTAAATGGTCTGCAGCCGTGAAAAGGAGAACCTTGTTGGGGATCGAGATTTGGGCATGCTTCATACCTTATGCACATCTTAGCATCAGACTATTAAAGATCGGGCTTTGGGAGTTCACCATACCACATACCAGAAGAAAAGAAGAGAGAAGGTCGAAGGAGCGAAGCACGAATTCTAGAAGGAACCATTAGGGGTCAAAGAGAAGAGTTACCTCTTATCGAAGAAAGGTAAGAGGTAAAGGGGAAGGCCGAAGGCCAAAGTCCAAAAACTCAACACTTAATCAAATTTTCAAAGGAAGGAGTGAAAGTGAGAAGGAAGAAGGTGAAAAGTCTGATGACCAAAAACCAGAGATGAGATTTTGGGGATTGGAGATTGGGAGGAAGACTTACGCCTTACAAGGAGAAAATGGTAAGGCTAAAGAGGTAAGGCCAAAGGCCAAAACCTGAAGATCAATAGAAGAAAAGGTGAGAAGATGGAAGAGATAAGAGGGAAGATCAAACCCCAAATTTTGACAAACCAAGACTTAGACAAATCTTGAAAAGCATTTTTCAAGACTTAGATGATCAAGGGTAAGGCTTAAGGCTTACCAAAGCAAACCAGTAAGGTTTAAAGGGTAAGGTCAACGGTTGAAACCCAAAACACTTATAAGGAAAGGAAAGGTAGAAGAGTGAAAGAGAGGAGTGGGAGCGATGAAGAAGGTATACAAGTAAGTAGGGAAGAAAAAACCTAAAAGCCCAAAAAATCTAGGACTTAGCCAATTTTAGGACCCGTCAAGGAGAATTCATGCAAGATGGCCCATGTAGGATCTCTTAGATTGGTTATCAATGATGGGTCATCAAAGGGTGGCATGAAATGACAACAATTTTTTTCTTTTACTCTCACCTAAATGATTGGTTCATAGGTCATGCCAAGTGTGAGAATCCCTATTACACAAAACTCTAATAAAAGTTGGACGATCCTCAAAGTCTATAATTTTCTATGATATTTTTATGAGGTGGCCAATCTCTAATTACCTCTATATTTTTAGGGTCCACATAAACACAATCCTTGTTCATAATGTATCTAAGGTACTCAATCATTTACATACTAATGGAATAATTTTCTAAATTGTTATCATAGAGCCTATGTTGTTATAGAGTTGAAAGTATCTATTGAACATTATGTAGGTATTCGTCCTATGTATTTATTAATATAAGTATGTTATCTAAATAGAAAAATTAACAAAGAAAATAGTGGGAGGCCTTAGTGCATCATTCATCACTCACATGAAGGTGGAAAGTGTATTGATAAAACCAAAGATCAAGGCTATCCATTTGAAAAACCATTTGGATTTGAAGGTATTATTTCACACATCTAATGACTCAATGGTAACTTGGTGGCACCCAAACTTTAGTGGAAAAAAAATAGCCCTCTTAAGTTGATCTAAGATACCATAAATGAAAGGATTTGGATACCTATTCATTATAGTGATCTTGTTCAAATCTTATATATCAATGTAGAGGAATGAATTTTCATCCTTCTGCTTAGAAAGAGTAATTAATTTTTCATATGGCGAAGCAATTGGTGAAATGTGCCCCTTTTGAATCAATTCCTTCTATATCTCGTGGCCCATTTGGTAATGGTGTCCTTAGAATGAGATCCATAAAATATTGTATGTGGTAGTGTAGGGTTTCCCTCATTAGTGAGGTGAATACATCTTGATTCCCTTTAATAATATCAATTCCATATACTTTCTTTGGGTATTCAGAATGGTTATTTGGGGCATGAGTGGTTACTATAATTGATCATACCTCCTTAGGTTAGAACAACAAGAATATAAATGCTCCAATTTGAGAAATAACATGTTGAAAAATTATTTTAAAATAATTAAAGATATAATATTTGCAAGTTTACTCTACTATTTGATACTTCTATTCACCCAAATTATCTACCTACCTAAATGTTTTACCCTTAGCTTACTCATCCCATGGACTGTCGTTGTGGGTGAAATGTTGTCTATAGGTTCAATCTCTTAAAAAATAGTAGATATCAAACTCTTTTTACTTCCACTTTTAACAATAAATTGTAGATCTTCTCATTCACCCACATCTATGAGTGGAATAGGATTTCCTTGTCATCTTCAAGTATCACTTCTAGGTTGAGGGTATAAGATATAGTGTTGAGGGTGTAGGGTTCAGGGTTGAGGGTATTTGGTTTACGATTGAGGGTATAAGGTATAGGTTTAGGGTTGAGGGTATAGGATTTAGGATTTAGGATTTAGGGTTGAGGGTATATGGTTTAGGCTTTAGGGTTCATGGTATAGGGTTTAGACTTTAGGGTTGATGGTATTGGGTATAACGTAAAATGTAAAAGGTAAAAGGTATAAAGTTTACAATTGAGGGTATAAGGTATAGGTTTTAGGGTTGAGGGTATAGGGGTTGAGGGTATTGGGTATATAGGGTCGAGGGTATAGGGTGTACGGTTGAGGATATAAGGTATAAGGTTGAAGGTATAGGGTTTATAGTGGAGGGTATAAGGTTCAGGGTGTAGGGTTGAGGGTATAAGGTATAGGGTTTAGGTTTGAGGGTATGGGGTATAGGGATGAGGGTATAGGGTATAGGGTTAAGGGTTAAGGGCATTGGGTATAGGATCAAGGGTATAGGGTTTAAGGTTGAGGGTTTAAGGTATATGGTCAAGGGTATACGGTTTAGGGTTAAGGGTATTGAGTTTAGGGTTGAGAGTTTGGCATATGGATTTAGGTCCTAGGGTTGAGAGATAGTGTTTTGGGTTGAGGGTATAGGCTTGAGTGTATAGGGTATAGGGTTTAGGGTTGAGGATATTGGTATAGGGTTAATGGTTGAGGGTATATGGTTTAGGTTTGAGGGTATATGGTATAATATTTAGGGTATAGGGGGTGAAAGTACAAAATGTGTTAGACTTTCAACCAACTAAATAGTTCTTATCGAACCATTTTCAATTGAAACTAGGTGGCGATGACATGGAGCCTACGTGGCGTAGAGTATTTAGTCAAAATAGTTCCATTCAAAACTATTTTGATTGAATATATTTCTAATCAAAATGTCCAAATAAAAAATTTTAAAAAATCTAGGCACACACATTTCAATTGGAACCTTCTTGGAGCAAGAATATTCAAGTGAAACCCTCACGAGTTGAGTTGGTGATTCGAGTGAGACACAAGTGCAGGTACACTTTATTTTTAAAAAATAATGTGCTCCCTTTTCAATCAAGTAGAGTTTATAGGAAAATCACATCTTTCCTATTTGTTTAAATTTATGTAGAAATGAGAAAAAAAATTTACCCATTGAAGGTTTCACAAGAAGCGAAAATCAAGGTTTGAACTATAAATGAACATTAACACAGTGAATTCAATTTTTTTGCACCAGTTTGTGCTTTCTTGATGGTTTGGCATGGCGGGGGCCCCAACAGGGCTCCCACACCAAAATATTATGCTCCCTCTCTTGAAACAACTTCTTTTTCTCATGATGGGGGCTTTAAACATACATCTGGAAATCTCTTGCCTTAAACCCATTGGAAAAGGATGTTTTTCTATCTGGGGAAGACCCAATTTCCTACGTGGACAAACTTGTGGGAGGAAACACGTTGAAAAAGGCATCTCATGGTCCTTTGTCTATTTTTTGTATAGTGAAGGGTGATGAAGTGGACATCCCAGATTAGCTTTTAGATGAGGCTATTGAGGGCCTAAGGGTATGCCTAGTGTGGAAATTCTTTGCAAGCCATCCAAATATTGACTAGGTATGAAGATGGGCTAATGATACTTGGAATCTTAAGGGTAGTGTTTCAGTAAGTGCTATGGCTAAATGATTATTCCTATTTAGCTTTTTTGTTCCCAAAGACATGATTAAGGTTCTTATGGGAGGACCTTGGACCTTTGATTGGGGTTTTAAGAATATCTTGTCCCTTAGCAAGTGGAAACCTAGATTTGATGCCTCTGTTGACCTTGGAAAGGTGGCTCCTACTTGGGTTAGGCTCCCTGGTTTACCCTTGGAATTTTGGAACCAAAATATCTTCAAAGTAATTGTAGAGTCCTTTGGTACCCTCTTGACTATTGAAAAAGTAACCCAACTCAAAACATGACTGGTTTTTTCTAGAATCTATGTGAATGTTGTTGTTAACATAGTCCTCCCGACCTATATAACCCTAAAGTCAAAATTTGGTAAATAGGTTCAACCCTTGGAATATGAAAATGCTAAAGTCTATTATTAGATTTGCAACAATTTTGGTCCCTTACAGGATTTTTATAATAAGAAAATTGAGGAACCAAAGAAATACCAGTCGAGGGTGTAGCTAAATCCCCTTCTAAAAATACTAAACCCAAGGATTTGATGAAGGACCTAGTCACTCCTTCGTTCCCCTCCTAAAATTACTAAACCCAAGGATTTGATGAAGGACCCAATCACTCTTTCGTTCCCCTACTTGGATTTTCCTATTCCATGTAAGGTGATGGAGCCTCCTCAGGGTCTCTTGATCAAAAAAATTACTGAGGCATCAATGAATTTGGTGGTGTTGATCGCTTCACCCATAAGGCCTGAAGCTGTTGATTTGCATTTAGAAGTAGAAGAGGGACCTTTGTTCCACAATTTAGAGTCTTTCCATGATATTCTTCCCAAATTAGCCCTGACATGAATGGTCACAATCAAATGGAGAGCAATAAGAAAAACTAGTCACAAGAGGGGGGAGGAGAAGAAACGATATCCCATAAAGAATATATAGAAGCCCCTGAGAAAGGAGAGATGGAAAATCAACAAGAATGGAATTTTACCTCTTTCCCTAAGCCCCCTTTGGTGGAACAACAACATGAAATGGTCCAAATTTCAGCTATTAACCTAGAAACATAAAAAAGTATCAAGAACGAAAAGGGTCAGCAAAATATTTCTCCTCCCCACTCAAAAAAATTAGGGGATGAAGATGGAAACCAAGTCGATACTAAATCAAGAAAGAGGAAGAAGCCAAATGTTGGAGGAAGCAATAAAGTTGGAAGGCCACCTCTAAAGGAGTCAAGGAATAAAGATACATCTCAGGATGTTGCTTCAAGAAAACAAAAAACCCTTGACTCTCTTTCAGGAAATAAGTCAAGAAAGAAGTGGGGGGGTCCTCCCCCCTATTATTGCAGTATCAAGGTGATATTGATTTTCCTCTATTCATAATGAGATTGATCTCCTGGACATTAGGGGTCTAAACAACCCCTTCAAACAACATATTTTGAAAATGGATATCCTTTTAATTCAGGAAACTAAAATTAAAAAGTAGTTAAAAGTTTATGGCCTAATGCTAATTTTGTGGTTAGTGATGTTGAAGGTGCTTTGGGTGGAATTTCTACATGCTATAATCTTGCTAGATTGTCTCGCTTCATAGGATTCAACAATAAAAATTGTCATATGGTCTCTTTGGAAGACATTGCTACCTCTGTTAAATGGGACCTAATAAACACTTATGGTCCCGATTTACGTCTAGACAAACTTAATCCTTGGAATTTCTTGGACAGTAATATCAGCAATAGGAAGGAGGAATTATGGATGTTGGGAGGGGGCTTCAATTCTCTGTTGTATCCTTCAGAAAAGCAAGGAGGCCTTGATGACTTCTTTTATAGTATGATGGATTTGGCAGGATTCATTAATTCTACGGGGCTAATGGATATTCCTTTGACTAGGTCTCTCTTTACCTGGTTGAATAGGTGACAGGGTAACCGCCTTATTCAAGTAAAATTAGATCACTTCCTTATTTCTTCAAACTAGAGCATCCTACAAGATATCACTCTTGCTGCTCTTTCGAGAATAGGTTTGGATCACAACACCCTCCTCCTTAATTGGCATGAAAAAATTGTTAAAGGACATTTTACCTTTAGATACAATATAATGTGGACTCACCACCCTGATTTATGAGCCCTTGTAGATTGCTGGTAGAATGAGCCATGTATTGGTACTCCTATGTTATGCCTGGTTCAGAAGCTAAAAAAATTTAAAGAGCAAGTCACAGGATGGAATAAATACTTTTGGGAACATCTTCAATATCGAGAAATTAGTAGGATTAAAGATCAAGGAAATTCAAGACTTGATGGAGCAGGGTGAAGTTGATGAAACTATTTGCAATGAAGAACGGGATCTAAGAACCCAATGGTTTCAAATAAACAAAAAAGAAGTTTTCTAGAAATAGAAATCAAGGATACAATGGTTAACGAAAGGCGGTAGAAATGCAATTTTTTTTCATCAATCAACCCTAAAACATAGATGCATAAACTGGATTGAATTTCTAAAAACTGATAATGGGATAATTTTGCAAATAAAAGATGAAATTACAAATGAAGCGGTCTCATTCTTTTCAAATTTTCAGAATATGCCTAAGGTCAACCCAATGGATTTGGATGATATTCTACAAGTTATTCCACAAGTTATCACTGAGCAAGATTTAAAAGATTTATCTAAAGTTGTTTCTCTTTAAGAAGTTAAGAATGCAGTCTTCTCCTTTGGTGCCTATAAGGCTCCGGGCCCTGATGGCTTCCCCCCAACTTTTTTCTAGGAATTTTGGGATATCATATCATCTGATGTCTTTAATGCAACTTGAAATTTCTTCAGATCAAGTATATTATTAAACCAACTTAATGCCACATTTATTGCACTCATCCCTAAATCTGAAGAAGCTTCATCAATGAATGATTTTAGACCAATCAAATTATGTAATACTACCTATAAAATATTCTCAAAGATAATGGTCAATAGATTAAAGTTAGTCTTGAACAAGATGATAGTTGTTAACCAAAAAGTCTTTGTTTAAGGAAGACACATATTGGATGTGGTAATTTACACAAATGAGGTATTACACTCTATGTATTTAATTAAGAAACAAGGTATGACTTTGAAACTTGACATCTTGAAAGCTTATGATAGAGTCTCATGGGCATTTCTCATTGTTGTGCTCAAAAAATTTGGATTTAAGGGAAGATTTCTTAACTTAATTATGTCATGTGTGACTACTCCAAAATATTCAATTCTGGTTAATGGTGTTGCAAAAGGTTTCTTCTCCTGTGGAAGAGCATTAAGACAAGGTGACCCTCTTTCACCATCTCTTTTTGTTATAGTGGTTGAAGCTCTGGGAAAAAATATTAAAAAATAGTTTGATACATAGCAACTGAAAGAGTTTAAAGTTGCTTCCTCATTACCCTCGCCCTCCCATCAACAATTTTTAGATGACATTATTATTTTCGGGGAAGCTTCAGTGGCGGAAGCTAGACAATGAAAAGACATATTGGATAAATATGCAAAATTTTTGGGACAGTACATTAATTATCACAAAAGTAAGATTTATTTCTTCAACATTGCCCAAATAATAAAAGAGAGAGTTTTGAACATTACACTACAACAAATCCCTGTGATTTGCTCCATTTTTTGCTCCGCTTTTTGCTTCCACCCAATGTTTTAATGTATTTGCCAATTGTTAGAAAACGTTGGCACTATTTATCAGGATGGCGCTATTTTTGGTGTTTATTTGCACCGATCAAGACTAGTCGACATTAATTTAGGCGCTAATGAACGCTGGAATTATCAACGCCTTTAGTGTCAATATTGGCTTCGAGTGTGGCGGCGCCATTACCGCCTCCTTTGGCTCTATGTTTAGCTTTGAGTTTAGCTTCAGGTATAGCACCGGTTTAGACACCCCTATGTCAAAGAGACTTATTTATATGTCTCATCGATGATGTAAAACAGTGAAAGTTCAACAAGATACAGGCATATCGAGGAGAGAATCACTTATGTCACATCAACAAGGCATATCTACAAGTGCTCGACGAAACACAACTCTTGGATATAACGAAGTAATGTCGATGAGACATTGAGATATCAATAAGACAAATAAGATTGTCTCATCGACACTCTTCAAGTAATGATCAAAATAATACACCGCTAGACCGTTGGGAGGGTGAGAAACATATGCAATAGAATGGTATACACTGCAACCCCACAACAAGAAGCCTTGAGCAAGGCGGTAGTACGGTAAACAACTGAAGAGAAGGGAAAAACACCACCATACCACAACGATAATCATGAGTCTCCCCGACATGGAAGAGTTACACCGATACTAAGAAATGCTCTCGAAGGAAAATATCAATGAGATAGTGGCATATCAACAAGAGATATTAACTTGTCTCATTGACATCGACAACCAACATTAGAGGAACATAAGATCTAATGTCGATGAGACATTGAGATATCGGTAAGACAAAGAAGATTATCTCATCGACATTCTTTAGGTAATGATCAAAAGCATACACCGCTATACCGTTGGGAAGGTGAGCAACATATGCGGTAGAGCGGTATACATCGCAACCCTGCAACAAGAAGCCTTGAGCAAGGCAGTAGTGCGGTAAAAAATAGAAGGGAAGGGAAAAAAACCACCATAACACAGAGGGTATAATAAGAGATAGAGGTAGTATGATAGTCGTGGCAGAAAATCACGTCAGTCACAATCCATTTGAATAAATCATTTAAGGAGTCAAGAATATAGCCCACCAAAATACTCTAAAACTCTAATAAACATACTCTATTTTTTTTTTCAAAATCTTATTTTCAAGCATAGCTCACCATAATGGAGTTTTCATTTTAATAAACATACAATAAAACCTTTGTTGAAACCTTATTTTCAGTCGTAGCCCACCAAAATGGAGAAGTGTTTCAGTAAAGAATGACAGAGAATGGTAAGGAGATGTGCGTGATAGGAGGCATAGGATTCATTATTGTTTATCAATTCCAGCTCTGATCAACAAGGGTTACAATGTTTTCGCTACTATTTGTAATCTAGGTATTTAATTGACATATGTTTGCATAATCTCAAATTCCTTCAGATGCTTTTGAAGTATCAATGTATCCTAAATAGGGTTTATAATGACTTCTTTTAATTTATAAAAATAAATAAGATGCTTTTGAAGTATGAATGTGTCCTATATAGGGTTTAGAATAATTTCTTTTAATTTAAAAAAATAAATAAATGATGCATTTTCCTGTGACTAGATAATGTGGAGATCTCCTAAATCTTCTCAAACACACTGTCCTCTTTCGCACTATGTTCATTACTCCAGCTGCTAGGGTTTTGCATTTGACATCTTTAATATCTTCATGATAGTGGCTTTTAAATAGATCTCAATATTTTCTTTAATCTTTATCATGGTAACCCTTGAGTTCCCTAATCCACCTTCAATCTCTTCTAAGAACTTTGTCTTAAGCTAGACTACATAGTATGCATATAAAGCAAGTCCTTCATACCTACCATTGTTCCAAACCACCACTCATTGCCTTGTTTAAAATTTTGCCTCCATAAGCACAATACCATGTTTTAAAATCATGGTTGCCAGTGATTGACCATTAAGGTCACTACTTTCATCAAGATACAATGAGATTTTTGTCTTCAAACTTAAGGCATTATGCAGGATAACATTGTGAATTGTTTGTTGTGTACAATTTAATTTTCTTGCACATTTATTGCTTTGCTAACTGCCTTTAAGACTGGATATTGCACCATCAGTTGCAATCTCAAACAACTCACTCATTGTCACTTGAAGATTCCTTTCATGAGAATCCTTGTATAAAATCAAACTATGCCCTATAGACTGCCTACTTACTTACTAATATAGGGGACTCATTGTTTCATGGTATTTTGAGTTTTATTTAGAAGGGGTTAATATGTGGCATTTTTAATTGTAGGAAGAATAGATTGTGATGCAACGTTCGGGTATGGATGGTTTAGGCAAAATTGGATTGCTATTAGTGTCATAACTAGGTTGGATTTTACCTTGAGCTGGTGTGAAATAATTCCAAGTGTTCTCTTCAAACTTGCTCTTTTCGCCCTAGTATGGTTTAAAGGATGGTTTAGTGCCATAACCAGGCTGGATTTTACCTTGAGCCGGTGTCAAACACTTCTAGGTGTTCTCTTCAAACTTTCTCTTTTAGCCCTGGTATGGTTTAAAGGATGGTTTGGATCATCCCGTCCAAATCTTAATAACCCAGTTGGATCTTGGGTATTAGTATGTGATTCATCAAAATATTCTACCTATCAAAAAACGCAAGCATTATTTAATGTTTGGCAACAATTGGAAAATACCTATCTTTTTAAGTTTCTATGTTATGTTAATTATGCTTTAGTTAAGAAACAATGTAACTTTTGTGAACGGACCTGAAGCTTGTTGCTTCCTGTACAAGTAGGGAAACCAAGGTCCAATTTTGATCATCATATCATCATCATTTCAATCCATTAGAATAGATACTAGACTATCTCATCCACTTATTCATATCAAAAGAACTCATGTTATGTATGTTTATATTTTGAGCAATATAATGGAGCAGATACATTCTAACTCATAATCCATCTTCAATGTTCAATTGTTGTGTTGATTTTCATGCTTATTTATTGCTTTGCTATCTCCAAAGTGGTCTTTTCAAGTTGTTTAAATCTGCAAGATTTATCAGGGCACATTTATTGTTGTTGTTTGGTCCAATTTGAGGTGCAATTGTAAGGATTTGTCTTTTTAATTATACTTTCTAAAATTTGTCTTGATACAAATTGTTACTTTAGAATTATGGTATTCCTATGGAGGAAATTTATCCGTTGTAATTATTGTAGGAATGAGTTAACGCTAGCAAGTAGAGGAATGTGTTTTAAATTTACAAAGGACTTGAAGCATTGATGAAGGTATTGTTGGTGGCGTTGGACATACATTCGACATTAATGGTGAAGGCTGACAATAGGATGTGTTTTAAAGACACACAAGGCATTTCGTCTAATGCTTCTTGGTTTGCGGTGGCAAGGAATGTAACAGGTCTGCGGTGTGAGGCAGTTTGGAAGCTAGTGTACCAAAGAAGAAATGGAGGCCAATTTCACTCTACATTCGAGGAGAAAATTGGACCCTTTTGTTGGCAAAGCAACTATGAAGAGGCTGAGAGGATTGTTCCTCTCCAATGATGTGAAGGTGGTGCAATCTGTGCAAAAAATCCTAGGTACTGACTTCGAAGATTTGAAGCACAAATATCGTACTAATATAGATATTTACTCACTGATCATTGCATGGGGGCTAGACTTAGGAGAGTCGGTGGAGGAAGTGAGGAAAGTAATCAAGGCGTTGGTACAAAAGGATTTCTTAGTGAATATGGAAAGTATCCTAGAATGGGCTATACCAGGAGAAGGCTTTGATGTGAGCGAAGGCATGGAAGATCATGTGGACCCTGAAGTAGCAGAGATAAACTATCCCTTCATTATGTGGCCAAAAGGAATCACCAAATCTATGTGGAGAGGGGGAGCAGAGCTAGGATGGAAAGCCTTGAAATTTTGTGTAGAAATAATGGAGGTCGAGACGGTCATTGGGGGACTCAAAGATGTCGCCAGAGAGGAGCTACGAGAGAAGAAAAGTTTGTGCCCAAGGAAGAAGATGAAGCCAATCAAGGAAATATGTCCAATGCAATTGGGTAGCACATCAGACACTTCCACGTAAACTGAAGCTCAATTTCTGTTAAAATACAATTTATATCTTAGTTTTTGTTGTACGTTTTCTGGTGTTAAGCCCTGTTTTTTATTTGAAAATGTAAACAGTATGGGGTATGGGTAATAGTAGATAAGGTTGTTTACAGGCGGATTCAGTAGTTTTTCTCTAGTTTGTTGGGAACTGTGGTGGTTAAACAGACATATTTTAGAAGCTTTTGGATGGACTTAATTTTTGAAGTTGATGTAAATTCTGCATTATTATTAATGAAATCAAATATTATCACCAATAAAAAAAAACACATTAGGTTGAATGTTAAATTTTAAACATTTTCTTTGCATTTTTTTGTATATATTATTTTCTCAGTGCATCATTATGTAACAACAATTTCACTTTTGAGATATACAGTAAAAATAAATGAAAGCACATGTTTTCTTTGTCAAGGGAAATGTATGGTGAATACCCTGTGTCTTTCAGATAAGTGTGCAAGCGAAATAAGACATAATTGATTGAATCTGATTTTATATTGCACAATTGTTTTTTTATGTGCTTTTTACTTTTTGCATGTGGATTACCCTCAGAAAGAGACTAATCTTTTCTTAAATGAAGCCTTTACATGAACTTCATACAAATTAAGATTGGTGTAAAAGGCCATCCCCACAAATGTTGTTTGGTCTAGAATTATAATGGAAAATAAAAAATCTTGCTAGGAGAATAAAACAGGTTTTCAATTGTCCAAGTACAACATATATTACTGAAGAATTTCAAAGTTTAGGCCATAAGAATCATCCTTTTTTAAACATGGATTGCAAATAATTCTAAAAATTTACAAGTCTTGGTCATTAACATTATTGTCTGCTACAATGTCCACCCACTTTCCTCTCAACGATTTAGTATTTCTACGTCGTCCATGTCCTCTCTCCATGGCCTCCTCTGTGAATAAAAATTTTGCCATAGAAGCTTTCACCGCACGATCGTTGAGAAGGAAGAAGAAACTTGTGGGACCACGGTAAAAACCGCTCTACCGCACCGAGCTGATGAAGGAGCCATGGGACAGCGGTGGTCACTGCACTACCGCACGCCATTGGTAGAAGACTTGTGGGAGTCATCGCAACACTACCAAATCCTTAAGGAGGAGGAACATCAGGAGGACGAGGATATGTTTATGCCTTAGTATTTCATGGATTTGATGGAATTGTGATTGATTTTCGTTGTAGCGGATCAACGGAGGTTCAAATTTTTTTGAGTAATGGATTTCTGCGCTTCAAAACAAGGTCTGTGGTGCTCATCTTGGTTCATAATTTACTTTTGTTTTTTATTTTCTTTTGTATTATATTGCAATTCCCTATGTTTGTTTGTGGAAAGTGTTTAGTGCAAAGGCTAGTCTATTTAAGCCTTGAAAGGCCTTGCATGTATATGTTTTAAATTGATGCTCCTTTTTAAGAAGGCTTTAGTAATAGTTGGGGTTTCAATGAAAGCATTTATTTTTAATCTGCCATTAAGCTTATGAGGATCTGTTAAAGAAAGAAAAAAATGCGAGACAAGGTAGTGAAAATGAAATGAGCTCCGTGAGTCTCGATATCTTGACCTCTGGACACAAATATGTGGTCGAATACTTTTGTTCCAGAAGCTTCAATTTTATGTGATTCTTTTTTTTCCTTTTCTTCTTGGGTTTTAGAGGAGCCTGATCTTAATTTTGGTGTTTGAGCATTTTATGTTTTTAATTTATATCCATTTTGACTGTTAAGAATTTTGGGTTTTGTCTGTGAAGGATTCATGCTTTTTGTGATTGTAAGGGAAGGAGGAGGAGGGGGTTGTAGAAACAAGAAACCTCGACTAATTGTAATGAATATGATATTTTTTTTTTTTTGCAAGAGCAGCTTGAGGTGAGACTGGTGGTCATATAAATGAAGAGAGGAAGGGAGGAGAGCTACATGGGGGATGCTCAAGTGAAGCGCCCTTCTACATCTAGAGGCGAATCATAAGTTCTTGTTCTTATCCTTGTTAATTCAAAGCTAATTGTTTTATCATTGTATTTTTTTGAGAGAATTGTTAAAGGAATTTAATCCCTGGTTACTATGTATGCTTGCATTTTAGTGGGGAGACTATATCTCTATTTTGTTTTTTGAATTCCTTAAAATGAGTGCATGGATTATGGATAGCATGATCTTATTTGTGGGATATAATCAGTCTGCAATTTTAGCATCTTTCCTTTTTTACATGTTTTGTTTTTTTGCAGTCCATGATTATGTAATCTAATCTTTTAGATGAGGCTGCTCCCATAGCTCTCTTACATGTTTTGTGTTTATGCAGTCCTATCCCTCTCTTGTTGTTCTTCCTCAATTTCATCAGGATCATGCATTGACCTTCTTGTCCCTCCTAAAGTTTGGACCACATCCATTACCTCCACATAAAACTGGACATCCTTGGTCTTCTTGGTTCCCATGCCATGATATGGTTATGCAAATGAAATTGAAGCAAAGTAATCATCTCCTTCTCTACTGGTTGGAAGAATGCATGCTTAATGTTTTGATATGTGATATCAGCTCTCTCTTCTGCTCTCATGGTTGAATACCAAAATATTTTAGATGAGGCTGCTCCCATAGCTCTCTTACTTGCTTGAAAAATCCTTAAGGAGGAGGAGCGGCAAGAGGACGAGGATATGTTTATGCCTTAGTATTTCATGGATTTGATGGAATTGTGATTGATTTTCGTTGCACCGGATTGGCGTAGGTTCAATTTTTTTTGAACAACGGAATTATGTGCTTCAAAACAAGGTCTGTGGTGCTCATCTTGGTTCATAATTTACTTTTGTTTTCTTATTTTCTTTTGTATTATATTGCAATGCCCTCTATTTGTTTGTGGAAAGTGTTTAGTGTAGAGGCTAGTCTATTTAAGCCCTGAAAGGCCTTGCATGTATATGTTTTAAATTGATGCTCCTTTTTAAGAAGGCTTTAGTAATAGTTGGGGTTTCAATGAAATCATTTATTTTTAATCTTCCATTAAGCTTACGAGGATGTGTTAAAGAAAGAAAAAAATGCGAGACAAGGTAGTGAAAATGAAATAAGCTCCGTGAGTCTCGATCTCTTGACCTTTGGACACAAATATGTGGTTGAATACTTTTGTTCTAGAAGCTTCAATTTTATGTGATTCTTTTTTGCTTTTTCTTCTTGGGTTTTAGAAGAGCCTGATCTTAATTTTGGTGTTTGAGTATTTTGTGTTTTTAATTTATATCCATTTTGACTGTTGAGAATTTGGGGTTTTTTCTGTGAAGGATTCATGTTTTTTGTGATTGTAAGGGAAGGAGGAGGAGGAGGTTGTAGAAACAAGAAACCTAGACTAATTTTAATGAATATGATATATATATTTTTTGCAAGAGAAACTTGAGGTGAGATTGGTGGTCATATAAATGAAGAGAGGAAGGGAATAGAGCTACATGGGGGTGCTCAAGTGAAGCATCCTTCTACATGTAGAGGTGAATCATAAGTTCTTGTCCTTATCCTTGTTAATTCAAAGCTAATTGTTTTATCATCATATGTTTTTGAGAGAATTGTTAAAGGAATTTAATCCCCGGTTACTATGTATGCTTGTATTTTAGTGGGGAGACTATATCTCTATTTTTTTTTTTGAATGCCCTAAAATGAGTGTGTGCATTATGGATAGCATGATCTTATTTGCGGGATATAATCAGTCTGTAGTTTTAGCATCTTTCCTTTTTTACATGTTTTGTGTTTCTGCAGTCCATGATTATGTAATCTAATCTTTTAGCTGAGGTTACTCCCATAGATCTCTTAAATGTTTTGTGTTTATGCAGTCTTGTCCCTCTCTTGTTGTTCTTCCTCAATTTCATCAAGATCATACATTGACCTTCTTGCCCCTCCTAAATTTTGGACCACATCCATTACCTCAACATAAAACTGGACATCCTTGGTCTTCTTGGTTCCCACGCCATGATATGGTTATGCAAATGAAAATGAAGCAAAGTAATCATCTCCTTCTTCACTGGTTGGAAGAATGCATGCTTAATGTTTTGATACGTGATATCAACTCTCTCTTCTGCTCTCATGGTTGAATACCGAAATCCATTTTGGTGGGCCTCTAGAGTTCCAGTCATCTTTCATCCTCTTCCACCAAATGTTGGCCTGATCCACACATTGGCCAACCTAATTGGCTTTGTTTTTGAAAGCTGAAGTTTCTCTCGAGTCACCAGTGTAGCTCTCTCTTCCTTTTCAGACTCTTATTGCTATAGATCATCTCTAGGATTTAATCATTTGTACCACATGGTTGATGTGCTTTGAATACTTACATCTAAAGGAATTTTCCTTAACATAAATACTACCAGGGAATTTCAATGTCGCCATTGTAGTTGGCATTAAAGCCAATACCTGCAACATTGAAAATTATCCTAATATAAGAATTCCCTCCATCTTGTTGGCTTGTAACACTCTTGATGGTGGCTACATGAAATCTGATTCTGATTCCTCTTCTACATCAGAGGGTTCATATCCTTGATTTGACTCTTCTGAATTATCAGAATCAGAATTACTAGCTTCCATATTAAAAAATTCCCAACCACCATCTTCAATAAATATATTTGGATCATCAGTAATAGTCTTCAAAATTGGCCACCAGTTCAAGTTCATTTTTCTTTCATAATACTTTATATCCATGGAGTTCAACCATTCCTTGATACCATTAAGCGATGATTGAGGAATGGCATACATTCAGAGTACATCCCGTTTGAAGTCTTTGAAAACAATAGCCATATCAAATACCTTTTTCCCAAGTCCTACTCTCTCAAAGTTAACAATTCTCAATCTCACTAATAGCGATTACTAAGAAAGGTAATTCCACCAACTCTACTAGACATTTTACCGTAGGAACAATAAAAGTAGAGGCTTTAAAAGTAACTCCATGAAAACCAAGCTCTCTAAATGGTATAGAAAACTCTAGTTCAAAATATTTTAGATGAGGCTTCTCCCATAGCTCTCTTACTCGCTTGACAAATCCTTGAAACTCTGTATTGATTTTATTTTTCCTGTCCCTCTCTTGCTATTCTTCCTCAATTTCATCAGGATCATACATTGACCTTCTTGACCCTCCAAAAGTTTGGACCACATCCATTACCTCCACATAAAATTGGACATCCTTGGTCTTCTTGGTTCCCATGCTGTGATATGGTTATGCAAATGAAAATGAAGCAAAGTAATCATTTCCTTCTCCACTGGCTGGAAGAATGCATGCTTAATGTTTTGATACATGATATCAGCTCTCTCTTCTAATCTCATGGTTGAATACTGAAATCCATTATGGTGGGCCTCCAGAGTTCCAGTCATCTTTCTTCCTCTTCCACCAAATGTTGGCCCGATCCACAAGTCTGCCAGCCTAATTGGCTTTGTTTTTTAAAGCTGAAGTTTCTCTTGACTCACCAGTATTAGCTGTAACTTTTTTAAAATTTTATTATGGTATGTGCACTTTGATATGATGTAATATGATTATGGTTTCATCTCATATGTTGTAATATTAGATATATAACAGAAAAATAAATTATTGCATGAAATAAATAATAAATTTTCATTTTAAATGTTTTTTTTTGCAGAACACGAGTCTTCTAGAAGATCAAGATGATCCTCAACATGATATAGATCCACAAAATATTGGTTCTATTGGTACAGATCACATGGTAGAGGATGATGATGATGCAGATACGGAAGACACCTAGGTCGATGACAATGATGATGAGACAGTTGATGATAGTAACCAGTGATATTCATGATCATATAGATTACATCATGGATCATTGCTGATATATCGTTATGATGACTCTTTTCATGGTTACTATCATATGTATCATTTTCACGGCCTACAGTACTATATTGTTGAGTTGTATCATATTGCCATGTATCATTTTCACTATATTATTTGGACATGTATCATCTTGACTTGTATAAATTTCAGTTACATAATTTATCAATTTTATTTATATCATTTGTACATGTATCATTTTCACTTATGTCGACTGTTGGACATGTATCATTTTGACATGTTTTTGATGTACTGGCATATTTGACTTTCACTTGTTTTAGTTATATATGATGATGATCTTATCAGTATTGACTTGTCAATTTATATATATTAAAAGTGATCGATGATTTTTGGATGGATATTTATTAAGTATGATGATTTTAATTTACTGCTCAGGATGGATGTTATCAAATTCAATTAAATTATAGATATTTGACTCACTTGTTAATTATAGATGATGATCATGTTACAATAATTATATTGTTATTTAATCATATGAGTTAAATAATTAAATTACTTACTCTATAATCATATGAGTTATTTAAGAGTCACGATATATTTAACTAATCAAATTGAAATAAAACATATTAAATTAATAAATGGAAGCAAAATAAGAAGCATTTTTAGAAGAAAAAAAGGAAGAAACAATGGAAGCCAAACTAGAAGCAATCTTGAAAGCGAAATTGGAAGCAAAACCGGAAGCAAACCTGGAAGCAAAATTGGAAGCAAAACCAGAAGCAAAACTGGAAGCAAACCTGGACGAAAAATCGGAAGCAAACATGGAAGCAAAACAGGAAGAAAAATCGGAAGCAAACTTGGAAGCAAACCCCAAAAGGAAAATCGGAAGAAAAACTAGAAGGAAAACTAGAAGCAAAACTGGAAGCAAACCTGGAGGTAAAATTGGAAGCAAACATGGAGGCAAAACTTGACGTCAAATTGGAAGCAAAACTAGAAGCAAAACTAGAAGCAAAATGGGAGTATACATGGAAGTAAAATCGGAAGCCAAGTTGGGCACCCATTTCAGCGCAATTTCTGATGTTACTACTCGATGCCATTTTAGGCACCAATAGAGGCACTATAATGTCCTGACCCTAAAGTTGGTGCTATATACAATGCAAAATCCGACACAAAAATTGGTGCAAATTCCAATGCCGAGCTGACCATGCCTGTTTGCGTCGATTTTGGCGCCAACCAAATTGTTCAATTCATGCACTCAAATACACTAAAATATAACGCAAAAGTCGACACTAATTTCTTGTTGTGCTGTTGTGATTATTAGATGTCAGGAACCTAATGTTTCGGCTACTTACCTTGGCCTTCTGCTCATACCCAAAAAAACCTCATAGTAATTGGAATTGCTTTTATAAAATATTCAAAAGAAATTGGCAGGCTAGAAAGGAAGGTTGTTAAGCAATGTAGGGAAACTACATCCGTTGAAAGCATCTTTACAAAATATCCTTGTCTATTAACTCTCTATTTAACATCCCAACCTTTATAGCTGAAAATATAGAAATGATACAAAGAATATTTTTATGGTCTGGATTGGAGGAGAAAAAAGGTTGGCTCTTGTTGGATGGTATAAAGTCTATGCTTCGAAGAGGGATGGTGGTTTGGGAATTCGAAAGATAAAACTTTTCAATAAAACCTTAGTGGCAAAAATGGGGTGGTTCCTTTTAGAAGCAGCTAAAGAATGGGTCACGATTCTTAGAGAAAAATACTTGTGTAATAAGGATCAAGGTTGCTTCTTGTGGGAAAAGATCTCCCCTATGGTTCTATCTTCTGGAATAACTTGATCAATATTAGAGGGACCCTGAAATAGAGAGTGAAAAAGATAATAGGGAATGGTCAAATAATTGATTTCTGGTAAGATGCTTGGACAAGTTGTGCTCCATTGTCATCAAATAACAATCTCCAATATATTAAATTCAAGTTGATAAGAGCTATAGGAAAACATATCACAAGTTATATCAATTGGGATGGCTTGAGGCCCCGATGGATAAATTTCAACAATCATTTTAATGATGTTGTTCTCAGAGGGGGTAGACAACATAATTGGTAGGTTGGCTTGTGTCTTCTTCTTCAACAGGTTGGTGAAGCTGATCTTTTCTTGAAAGATAGGGAAGATGAATGGATATGGACCAAAAGTCCATCGAGAAAAATATTAGTCAAATTTATTTATGAAGTTTTGGAATATCTGTTGATTCCTAATGGGGACTTTGACTAGAAAATGGTTTGGAATAAGAACTTAATACCTAAATTTAATAGCTTCTAATGGACAGTGGCTCATGCTAATATTCTTACTCTAGATAATCTAAAGAAAAAAGGTTTCCACTTGGTTAATAAGTGCTACTTATGTAATGAAGCTGAAGAAACAATCATGCACTTGTTGTTTCAATGTACATACTCTCAAGATGTTTGGTATTTTTTCATGACAAACCAGATAATAGATTGGGTATTTCCCCCTTAGTAAAGATGTTCATAGAATGTTTGAATTTATGCCCCTACTCTCATAACATCATTATTGATCTTTGGAAGCAAGTTCCCCCATTTCTCACTTGGGGACTGTGGAAAGAACAAAACAATAGAGTCTTCAGGGATACATCTAAGAACAATAAAGATCTATGCATGTCCATAAGACAACAAATACAATAAAATATTAACAACAATAAATATACTCCTTCTAAGAAAATGATTTCTTACAAATAATTGTGAATTCAACAATTGTGGGGAATTTCACAGGACCTAATGAATATCAACTAGACAAAAGAACTAAAAATGAGGAATACCAGTTGGACACCTCTAAACCTAGATTGGATGAAATGCAATTTTGATGGATGTTCAAAGGGTAACCTAGGACTGGTAGATGCAAGAGGAATAATCAGAAATCACCAAGGTATTTTGTTGTAGGATGTGGCAGAGGTGTGGGAGTTGCAACAAACAACATGGCCAAGGCATATTCTATATGGGCAGGCATAAATCATATGAGGGCTAAAGGTTACACAAAAGTCTTTTTTGAAGGAGACTCTAAACTGATTACTGATTATTTAAATAATATTATTGATGTGCCTTGGAACTTGAAAGATATTCTGGATAAGTGTAAGAGAACTTTAAAAACCTTCCAACAATATAAAATTGGCCATGTGTATAGGGAAGGTAATATGGCTACTGACACCATGGAAAATGCAAGTCTAAGACAATCAAAATAGATGCATTGGTGTTTTCATCAATTGCCAAGTCATATCAAAACAATTTTATTTAAAGAAAAACTTGGTTCTTTAAATAATCCTACTAGGATTGATAGCAATTAGCTTTTATGGAGAGTGATATGAGTTATTATGTTAAAATTATTTTTTTAATTGCTATTTTTGTCATAATGGCTATGGGAAATTTGGAGGATAGGGAAATGAATACCCCTAATGATTATCCTAGTACGAGAAATCTTCAAAATTACAAAGCTAACAAGACAAAACTATTTTTTTTTATAAAAGGCTCGTGCTTGGCTAATAAAGGAATGTAGTTTAAAATATTTCAAATCATGATTTCACCCACCTAACCCATTAAAAATCTTTTGATAGATTGGCGACATGACATTTTTGTATCGTCCAAGGTTGATAGCATTGAGTATAATCAAGAAGGCTTAATTATGCCTCATTATGGCGGGGGTGTTATCATTCCCAATAAAGGATGGAATGGAAGGCATGATTTATCCCTTTTTGATAAGTCATAATTACTTAAAATCATAACCAATTGGTTTGAACCGTTGCCTCTCCGAAAGCAAAGCCCTAACATTATCCTCAATGCTAAAAATTTCAAACTACCGGTGATCTCAACTTTAGATGAGAAAGGTATAAGGGCGGACTACTTGCTTTTGTGCAATGACAGTCTAACTAGTGAAGAGATAATGGAGGCCCAAAAAAGAGAATGAAGTTGAGCAAGCATGACTCTCTGAGATAGAATGCTGAGCTGTGGAGCCTCTTTGAATGCGTGGGTTTCACCCCATGATTTGAAGCTATGTAGGGTTATAGTGAGGAGCTCAGTTAAAAATTTGTGAATTCTTAGAGGGATGGTGAGGTAAAATTGGGAGGGCTTCATTTCACTATAGACACAAAACTTATAGCTCAAGCTACTGGTCTCAAATACGAAGGAAATAAAATTTCCAAAAAAATCACGAGGAACTAACAAACTTACATCGCTAAGTTTTTTGAGGCCAAGGAGAAAGCTCAAAGTTTTTAGAATGACTATTCAAGGTTGAAGCTCCCAACTCCATACCACAATGTAAGTTTTTTTGCAATGAAATATTTCACTCTAGAGGGTAGATTTTAATCCATTCATGGGTACCATTTTCCTATCCTGAACCACATTCGCCACCTTGAGAAAATCAATATGCCCTTTTTTCTCCTTTCGTCATTGCAGCATAGTCTAGATAATGGGGAAAACCACCTTTGCATCAGGGTTTAATTAGGGAAAGTTTCAAATATGTTCTTGCCACCACCCCCACAAAATAATTTAGCTCATAATCTGCTTGAGAACCCTCATTCCCCAAAAAGCTCTGTCAAAATCGAGTTGATAAAAAGTTGACCCCACTCCCCAGATTAAGAAAATGTTACAAAAAATCATCACACCCCCCCACCTAAAAATGTAGATCCCTCTTGGAAGGAGCTCCTAAAAAATGAAGCACATCCCCTTTCCTCAGGTATCATAAAGAAAAGGAAGGTGGTGATAAAAGAGCCTCGCCCTGAAACCCCTACCATCACCATCCCTAATGATAAAGATATTAGCCTTGAAAGTGGGTTCACTCCCCTGGGGGTTGTAGGTCTACCTGCCTTGCTTTAGTTGCTTCAAAAGGACAAGAGATAAGTAAGAAAAGAAAAAAAAATGTTGAAAAGAGGAGTGCAGCCCCTCCTGAATCTAAGGATTAAAAAGGGAAAAAAGTGGTAAGGGAGGAGAAAGAAGTCTCCTCCAAGGAGGAATATGTCCCTAATAGCCTTGGGGAAACAAATTTCTTGGAGGACAAGGGTGCTTCAGAGTTTGATGCACTCAAGGACACCAACCAAGAAGCAGAAGAAGAGAATAATCAACAGGATGAGGAGCAATGCGTTGATGAAGGGATTAAACTTGGTAAAGCAGAGGAGAAGGAAAAAATAAATGATTGTTTGATTGATTTGGAAGCCATTGAGTTGACTACCAACACGCCTCCTAACTTTGAGAGTTCAAAAGAGAAAGAGACTGAAATAGAAAAGACAAAAATTGACATGCTCATGGAGAGGGTGGAGAAAATTGAAAGAATGATGGAAAAATGTGAAAATTCTAATAGGTTCCATACTATTGAGGAGGCCATCAAGAACATGTGCAGATTCATAGATGGAGTTATGAAAATAGCAGTAATGGGTACTATATCAGGCCAGGGAAAGATTAAAAAGCAGCAAAGGAAAAAAGGAAGAAGGGTTGAAGTGGATTGGTTCAGGATGATGGAGCTGAAGGACAACTTGGAAGAAATAGTGGAAGATCTTGAGAAGAATTGGAGTCTTATAGAGGACTCCTAATTTTCTATCTTTGTTTGGTTATGGTTCTTGGTTTTGATGGGTATTTGGTCAACTGGTATTTCTGGTTTCCTTTATGTTAAGACTGATATTGGCTTTTTAAGCCTGAACTTTTACTATATTTTGTTAATCTATGATATTATGGTTATGCGCTATATGGGAACTTATGATAGGTTTTTCTTGCCTTTTGATAGTTTTTGGGTTAACAATATTATGGTTTGGTTAAGTTTATATTGGTACTTAGATAAGGATTTTTGTAATGACCCATGAAACTTGGTTGATATTGTTCTCTGTTGTTTGGGGTGAGGAGATGTAGTGCTATTTCCTTGGTTGTCTCCTATCTTTTGTTGTTCTTGTCTAATTTTTGTTTGCTCTGGACTATTTTGTTGTTTTTGTTCAGGATCAGGGCCCTAACCCCTGCTTATATAATAAAAAACATTAATGCACATGCATATAAATATTATCACACTCAAAATATATTGTTTAGAATGATCAAATAAACAACACTTTAAGATTTTAAAATTTAATATAGTCTTAGTCCCTTCACAAACTAAGGCCAAGGTGTAATAGAAAAACAAAATCTGAATCTAGTGGATCTCCAACACACAAATGCACATTATTAACCATATCTCAAATAAAAAGGGCACATTACTAGAAAATAACACTAGGTGACAATAAGTTATCTTTCTCACATAGAAGACCAATTTATATAACTAGGAATTACAATCAAGTCTCATCTTACTTCATGAGGTAAAGCGTGAATAGTAATTGGGGTTCTTGTTTGATCTCTAATTCCTCTATTTTCTATCATCTACATACATACTTAATCTATTTAAGATATGTGAATATATCTAAAACAACATGATTGGAACTATGATAAATTCACTTGCAATAATAAATCCCAATTATATGCACAATAACTAAGAATTTTCATAAGATTTCAAATAAGAGACTGTAGTTGAATGATATTCTCATATGCATTATAATAAATAGTCTATACAATTTTTTGTATATCTCCTTTTAGTTCATAGTCATAATATCTAATTCTCAATATTAATTATGATAACTTATAAACCAAATATAAAAGTAAGGTGCCTAAATAGTATTACCTTTTTTACATCACACTAAAATAAAATAAATGTCTAATTTATAATTAAAGGCATATGCAACATTAAGGGTTAGAGTTCCTACATTCACACACACACATACATAGAGCTCAAGAATAATATAATCACAAGTGATAACCATCATACCATAAAAAATCTAAGTCACCTTAAACTAAAATGTATATAATGTCAACCTATAATTTTATATAAGTTATTTCACTTCTATTTAAAGTTTAGCCTTAGTATCTAAACCATTTTCATCACATATTTATGTTTCTCCAAAAAAATTCTATAAATCTAGATTATTTCCCTTCCAAGAACAAAATCTAGAGTATTACATGCTAGATATACAAACAAGTTGTTAACAAATTTAAGATTGGGCACTTCTTTTCTTGCTCATTCTTATTTCTTAACTTTAAGTTTCTATGGAATAATGGTTATTCAATGTATGATAGCTTCTTGCTTCAATTTTCAAGTTGTTCTTTGCATATGAAATTAAAATTTTTGTATTGCTTTCAATTTTGTTTATTTCCTTTTCTCTTGTTTGGCATGTTCTTTCTGTGGTTCTTCACTTGCATCCTCCTTTAATGTTTTGTGACATGAGTCTCAATTATATACTCATCTATTTTTGGAGGATAGGCATGACATTTCAAGAATATTTCAAATATCCAAGCATCTCATTCAATTGAAACTTATATCCATTATATTTGATATCCTTCCTCTCATAAGGTACATCATCTATTCTCTTAAGAAATGTGTCAAATGTGAATTGACTAGAATAAAATAGTGGCTGATCACATGAGTCCTTTCAAATTTTATCTTTTTTTGTTTGTGTATGAATTTGACACTGATGTAAAACAAATTGTACAATTTTACATTGTTCTATCCAAGGTTATCCAAATAAGGCCTCAAATTTGTCAAATGATGATATAATATGGCATAAAATGGTAGCTATTTAGATCCCACTCTTAATACCAAGATAATAAAACCCAATGTGTTGATCATCATTCCATTAGTCATTTCCAATAAGACCCTAAAATGTGTGTAATTTTGATGTTTAATATTAATGATGAATGGGAAATTCTTAGTACATATTTTTTATTGAAATGTGGTACCAAGTAGGAATTGGGTTAGTAATGTACATTTCAAACCACTTAGTGCATATAATGGGACATAATCAAATTATTTTATGGGATCTCCTCATTATTTTAGTATGTCAACATCAACCTCATGTGTATCAAGTGCCTCAAAATTATTCGAATGATGTGAAAATGGATTTGTGTAAATTTGAAATCTAATATTGAGAAGTATAACTAATATATTTCCATTTTCATAAATACCTTCAAATTTTATCATGTTGTTTTTTATGAGATATTGTACCTTATTTTTAAGACCTATAAATGATTGAGCATGATGACCCTTAAATAAATGGAATCTACAATGTGATTAGTCATTATACAATTCAAGGTTTTAAAGTTCAACTTGTATAAATTAAAAATGTTTTAGTTTTGAAAAATTAAATGTAATTTTTTTTGTTTTAATTATATATGCAAATCTCTATTTATACACATGGTTGATTAGACTTCTCATTAGGATGATCAAACTTCTCATCACTATAATCATCTTCATAAGAAAATTCGTTCTAGGTCTACTCTATATGATGAAACCATTAAGAGATTAGATGTTGCCTTGAGATGTTTAGAGAAAAAATACATAAGACCCCAAACTTGTCAAATAAAGATAGGTTAGTTACTATTAGGGATGAGACATGTATGATTAGATTCATTCGACCATACAATCCCTATGATGAGATTAGGATTGAGAAATTTTATATTTCCCTTTCTAGGAGTGTTACTAGCCATAAAAAATGGTCATCCATTTCCATGAGAGTTCCATTAGATAGCGTTTATAGCATGTTCCCATTTTATCAAGGACGAGATAGAGTGAGAGTCTATGCACTCACTAGGTGTTCAGATTAGCTTGTGGCTCCTTTTATTTATGCTAGATGGTTGGCACCACATCAAAAATGGCCTTATAATGATGAGTTTCCACTTTAATTTTATAAATAATTATATCTTGAGTTTCATTTATAGTTAGATGTGGATTATACATCTTTTCCTCAGTATGTTAGATAGGGGAGAGGGAGGTTTATTGACAAACCTCAATTTAGACAAGCAAATTTTTCATCGCCTGTCAACAAGAGGGAATTAGTTGGTCCAAACCTTTTGGTTCTTCCAAAACATTTGGAACTAATAGAAATAACAAAGCTAGGAGTCACCCATGCTAGATGTGAGATTTTTGACAACATTGCCACTATTGCTACTTAGATTGATTAGATTCCATCTGATCGTCTTGGTAGATATTTATTATGTCCATGAATTAGCCTTCCTCCCACTGAGGCTACATCTAGTAGTTATGATCCATACATTCATGTTGATCTACCATCACCATATGACATGATTGTGCATAATGTGTGTGCATGCTCCATCAATGATTTACTAGCAACATACTAGTTTATTAGTGATGACTATGGGATCCCTCTGGATGCTATATCAACACATATTAGACAGTATTCTAGTAGAAAGAGGAGTCGAGGTGAGAAAAATTCATGGGGTGTAGGGGGACATTAGGATATTCCAGATCATCCTACAACCCCCCCTCAACATGTTCAAATTGACCCTGTAGCTTGTCCCCTCATCATGTCACATATCAAGTTGAGGTTATTGCACTTGATTTTGTTCTTAGCACATATAGTACACTTATTTTTGGCACTGACACTATACCATGTACAAGTGTCCCCATGTACATACATATTCTGAGATCAGTGGGATTGGTAGATCCCTCTAGACTGTAGTACAGGTACAAATAATTTATATATATGTATAGTTCAATAAATTCATATACATATATAAATTTAAAAAATAATTTTAAAATAGTTCTAACTCTTGATTGAAATCATGTATTTGAATATTTATAGGAGTATGATACTCTTGTGAAATGATTTGGAGATTTGCAGCATGTTGGTGATCCTATGCATCATAATGAGGTATTTATAGTATTTATTGCACATTCACACATTAAAAGTACACAAGTTTTCTTTTAATTTTATATATAAGTACATGTACATTAAATTAAATCTAAGGAAGTTATAATAAATATATTAAATTTATATATGCATACATGTACTTCTTGTGTAGGGCTTGGGATAGGGATTAGGATACAGTGAGGCAAATTCATCTATTCGTAGACATATTAGACATCCTCATTTTTGAGTTTTTTTACATGCACACACATGTGTACATTATATCTTTAGACATGAACATTCTTATTGTGACTTGTCACATTATATACACTTATATTTTTTACATACATACATGTAAAAATTAATTGATTTATGAGGTTTTACATATTTTATGCACACAAATTAGGACATAAATTAGATATCATGAAATTTATATATGTTTTATGGCTTAAATAATTTCTTTAATGATCTCTAGTTATAATGAATTGTAAATAAAATAATAATAATCTTTGTATACATGTTCTTATATTTAAAATGGGTGAACCTTACATAGAATGTGTTAAATTTAAAAATAAATATTTTTATTCCAAGTATGGTGATTTATTTGTGTAAAAGAGAATTTTATGTACCTTATTGAGACTCATATATGGGATTTTGGTATCATAATTTTTTTGAACCAATAAATAACTAGCAAATTCATATTAAAATTTTAAATAGGATTGGAAAAGAGAGGTTCTACAAAAACTATCTAACTCAAATTGTATCAATATTATATAAAAAATACTGCCATATAAAGAGATCCAAAAAAAATCTATAAATCAAACCACAACTAATATAAGTCCATTTACCAAATGGGCGTTCCAAAGTTAACTTTTATTACATTATTCTTCTCTAATAATCAACACCATATAGAAGATATCTAAAGATAAAAGTTGGGAATGTAGATCCTTTCATTGGATTTTTTTGTTTATGCAAGGGAAATTAGACTTGACTATAACTAACTATAATGATCTTAATAAAAAATGCTATGATGAAAAAATAACATAAAGTAAGAGAGGGGCCCACAAAAGATGCAAGAAGTACTAACTTATGATATTTAGCCTTGAGAATCCAAGTGACACATCCTAGTACAAAATGAACATCATTGTTGCATCTAGAAGGCATTAAAACTCTAAGATCTCATAGATCCAATTGTTAAAATTAGAGTAGAAAAAACAAGGTGCTTTTTGAGGTCTTGAACTTCACACTAAAAATGTACATATGAATTACACATTCATATGACCATATATAGTCTACATGCAATAATCACACATCAATGCACAACCATTTAAAACTAGCACACTAGTCCCCTTTTTTAATGCATACCAAATTTGTGGAAATGACCTTATAAATGGATATTTAGGAGAAATCATTTTTTAGATATTAATCACACAAGATCATTAAAAAAGACATCCAAGTTGGAACCCCAAGAAGCAATGTTACATCCAAGATCTAATGGATAAAGGAGAAATCAATATTAAAGGAAATAAACCCACCCTATAAGGTGAAAAATTAGTTATGCAAGAGATCTAAATATCCCACATGATCAAGTCTTCTTATGGATGAAAATTTGAAAATCTCATTAGCTATCTAATAATGTATTTGCATATTCTTTTTAAAGTAACACAAAGCCTATCAAAATTAACACGTTCCTTAAAAATATCTCTTACCACCAATTACTCTTTCATTGACCCTATGATTCCTATCACTTTTCATAAGTACACTTGAAATTCAAATATCTAAGATTTTTTTTAACAAATTGGTTTAAATAAATTCAATCTAGCAATATGAATAAATACCCAATCCAAAATATAAATTCATAATGTCTAGAATTATATAAAAATATATGACATATCCTAATCTAAATAACCAAGCCTAAAAATTAAAAATCTAAATGTAGCACCATATAATCCAACAAAAAATCTAAATTTAGATCACAACATGGAATGAAATTATTTGAGTTCAATATATAATAAAATATTTTAAAAATTAGGTCCAAATGTTACAACACATGTATATATGGTCATAGAAAATATGCATAAATAACTTAAAGATCTTGGTACATATAATCTGGATCCTCTCTATCTTTTATTATCTCTACTAAAATTTCATGATTTTCAATAGACAACCTCCACTTTTGTTGGCCACATCCTCTTTCTAGTAAAGTTTCAAAATTTATTCTTGTTGCTATAACTAAGTGACTATATTGTAGAACCTTTTGTCATGACATATAATCAATAAATATAATACCATTTTTATCTATCTTTATTTGTTGATAATATGTGCCTTCAACAATTACTGATCTAGTGGGATACTCTTGTCTATCATCATCTATCATTGATTGTGATAATTTGAATTTTGGTTGTGTACATCTTAGTAGATAGTAATCTACACCTTCTGTATTGTTAGGATCTGCAACAACAACGAAAATATCTCTTGTACACCATGTAGTAAATATACACATGATCAAATTAGAGTTTTAACAAATCATTCTAATATTTAGACAAGCATGCTCAAATTAGGTAGAATATAAATCAAATTTAAGTTAAATTTTTAAAATTTACTTGTAACAACTAAATTAGACACACGTTCATAATCAATTGAATATAGAGGATCATAGGCATCTACAATTTCATTATCTTCAAAAGGAGGAATTGATACTTATTGTTTTATTTCCCATTGTGAAACATACCCATCTTAGAATATTCTCACATTGTAGATTGTTTTCATTGTTCTTGATGCAATCAACACAAAAAACATGATTTTTCTCTCACTTGAATAGCAAGAGGCTTGTTATGTCTTGTATTAATGATTTGATGCAAACTTTTAGTACCATTAATTGTTTGACAATTATAAGGATTTGATCGATTAATATATGTAAATTTCAAACATGTCCAATTAAGAACTGTATTTGAAAATTCAATTCATGTACACTTTCAAATTATTTTTTTTTAAATTTGATTATGTACCTTTAACTTCCCAAAAATAGTGTTTGTTGTATATTGAGTTGCGAGCACCAAAATAACTTTTGCATCATTCAACAATTTTATTTGCATTCTATATGGTGTTACCTACAAGTTCATGTTGGAAAAATGTCGAGTTAAGAGGTTTAAGAATTTAAAAAGGAATGGAACTATTGAGATTTAGGTTATATGAATAAATCATCACAAGACAAGAAGTACATAATAAAATTTTAAACAAAATTTATATTTATATTTTGTATGGTGTTACATGCAAGTTCATGTTGGCAAAGTGCATGCTTCGCACATACTCTTGCTCCATCTTTCTCTCCTTTTCCATGTCCACTCTCATGAAAATTCCACAAAAACTTTATGTTACGTATAACATGTTGCCGGATTAACCAATTAAAAGCTTTTGCATACTTAAATTGTCTTATGAAGTTACAAACAATTTTATTCAAACCAAATTAGTTAAAAAACTATATGTGTAACATATAAGCTCTAGTCTATTTTGTTGTCCTTCTTTGTACGAGATTAGGGCTCTAGCCCTACTTACTTAGTAAAAAACTAAAAAATTCTTCTTAAAGTTAAATAAATTTAATTACACATTTTTTCTTTTAAAAAATCAACACTTACTAGCACATCCATCAAACCATATCCAATGTTGTAAGCCATTTATGTCACGTCATCTATCATGACCTATTTTATCATTGATATAAAAGTGAACCTCCTCGATGGTAATTCGTTCATTTTTGCTACTTTCAACACCATCCACATGTAACTCGACATGCCTATAGAAAACTTGTACAAAGGTTGCAACTTTCTCATATGAATGATAATATTGACTTTGGATCTCAATTTGAGGACTAAATGTATAGTTCTCATATAAATCTAGAATAGAGAGAATACAACCCATTAAAAAATTGAGTCACAAAATTTCTTAGCTTTCCATCTTGCACCATGACAATGTTGGATATGTGGATATATGACATTATGAATTTTATTTATAGAATCATTTTAAGACAATTCACTCTCTTTCAGAATAATTTTTTGGCCTCAACTCCTAACTTCGTTGAGTATTTCTCATAATCAAATCTCTTCCAAATAACTTGCATTGAATGATCAATATTATTAAATTGTAAGAGATTCTTCAAATTCCACAATCATTACATATATTTTTTATACATTGTACATTGAATTCATTTGAATCTTCTAATTTTCACATACAAGAGACTTCAAAAATTATGTTGTACTTTTAGGGATGGCTACATTTGGATGAATTATTTTCATACCTTTTTTATATGACTTTAGGTGTAGATGAAATTCAACATGATTTTGATAACAAAAAGTTTCACATACTTTATTCATACGAACAAAACATGGTCGTAATCTCTCAAACATCTTTTGATAAATCTTCACCTATAAAAATGCTTGCTTGACTTCTTCAAAAAATTCACTTTGTGTTGTATCTATAAAATGTTTTGGATGAAAAAAATTGGGACCATCTTCACCTATTATTTGTATAGCGTCCCTTCTATTGGAAGAAATGCGAGAGTGGTTGGTCCAATATTCAATTACCTATTTCTTTACATCTTCTGAAATTCTATCTTTTCGGGGAACCTTACAAATATTTACCCAATTATTTTTAATATTTTCATCTAATCTATTATCTTCATAATATATATCTTTGAACAATTCTTCTAGATACATTTAGTAATTGGGAAATTTCTTGAACTTGTCTTCTATGTGATAATTTCTTACTAGAAATTACAGTCATCAATTCTCTACGTGCAACACTTAAATCAATAGCCTGACTTTTGCTTTCAATACAATTCAATGCTTCTTGTAGGTTTTCAATAATTGTTTCTTTTAATAAATTTGATGGATTTTTCTTATTATCAACCCCTAACAACTTCAAAACAAGGGTCATTTATTTTTGCCTAAATAAATTTGCACATAATTTTGCTCTTCCAAAAATATATTTTTCTTCAAATTTTTTATCCCATATTCTTTTAGAGTGTAATTTTATTGTGCTTTCAGATAACACATCTTCAGGTGAAATCTCCTTGAGAAGAGAATCCTAATCCATCTCCATCAAATTGTCCATACCATACAAAAAGTTTCTATCACTACTATCAATTTGTTCTTGTACCCATACATTAACTTGGTTATCAATAATTTCAATGGGTTATTCTTGAGTAGATGTCCCTTCATCACCTTTTTTTGTCTCTTTTTTTTTTATCATACAACCTTGATCTATTCCTTTTATTCCCCATCACAAATTTCTCAAGTTTTAATTCACCTACATACAAATATACACATACATATACTTCCCAATTTAAGTCAAAGAGAAATATGTGGTTTTTTAAGATCATTTGGGAAATATATATGAAAAACTCAAAAAAATTAACCTAAATTCTATTTGAATATAGAGAAAAACCATGCTTTAGAAAAAACTCAAAAAAATTAACCTAAATTCTATTTGAATATAGAGAAAAACCATGCTTTAGAAAAAAACTAAGGAGATAAAAGGAGAGGAAGAGAGAGAGAGGGTAGCACTACATGTATGATAGAAGGAGAGAGGGGTATATAAGGATAGAGAGAGAGGGTATCACTACATGGTCATGACCCTAAGGTAGAACCTAAGAGAGAGGTATCTAAGGAGAGAGTAAGGGAGAGAGAAAGTAGCACTATGGTCATGCCCCCAAGGTAGAACCTGAGAGGAGAGAAGAGAGAGAGAGGTATCTTTAAGGAGAGAGAAAGAGAGAAAGATCTAGGGTAGGTATCTAAGGAGAGAGAGAGAGAGAGAGAGGTTAGCTCACTATGGTATAAGGAGAGAGGGAGAGATGAAACCAACTCATAGTTCTAATTTATTAATGTAAGATATGACTAATAAAATGAGAGAGAGAACTTAGGTATCAAAGGAGATACATATCTAGAGGGTATAAATTATACATGTATGGTAGAAGGAGAGAGGGAGAGATGAGAGAGAGGGTCATGGATATAAGGAGAGAGAGAGGGTAGCACTACATGGTCATGCCCCTAAGGTAGAACTTGAGAGAGGGAGAGAAGAGAGAGAGGTAGCATTATTAATGTATGGTAAATTGAAAATGGTTTATATTGTTAGCTTCCTTTAAAGAGAAACCAACTCACCTAGAACTCCAATTTCTTAATATAAGATAATCTAAGTATTAATAAAATGAAAAAAATTCTTGCTAAATTTTATAACACAAAATAGTAGTTTTCACTACCTTATCAAATATTTAATTTACCTAATTAAAACACATTGCATATTCAAACCACTATCTTGGCTACTAATTTTCACTCATATTGGAGAAAATTGAAATATTTTATGTTGGTATCCTATGTTGCACATTGTGATCTTAGGATTGTCTAAATTATTCAAGTTATTCTCTAGAAATTACTTTGCCTACACACTAAGAGACCGAAGCATACAAAAAATATGATCTAGAAACTAGAATTTCTGAAGGCACATGTAAATTTCAAAAACTAAACCCTAAGCTAGTTCTATTTAAATGAAACCTACTTTAGCCTAAATTTTCTTCCATTGGTTATCAATGTGATATCATAAATTGCATCCTATGCAATTTCACATTACATACGCCTCCCCTTTAGTTACAGTTAAGATAATTATGCTTTTTAATTTTGATTTCAACCTAAACCATTCTTCAACACCTTACATGACCAATTCCTTGACGCTCAAGTCTATTTTTTTCTTAGATAGGTGCACATCACATAGATGTCCATACATCGCGCTATCATCCCATAAAAAGCCACAACTATGTTAGTCATTGAGACGTTACACTTGCCACATTTTGGTAGTGTAACACCTTTTTCAACCTGTACTCTCACTGAGAATCATTCAAGCATTCTATTTGGGACCAAAATACCTTCCTTCTTGGTCTAGAATCTTGATATTTTTGGAAAAGGGACACAATTCTTGAGCATTCTATAACACTTTCTATCTCTTCTCTCATTCATAACTTCCTACAAATATATTGTTCCACCATTGCTATGATCACAGTGACAACTTGCAGAACTGCATTTCTATCACTTGAAGAAGTCATTTTCATCTTGAGGACTCTTGCCACTCCTCCATTGCACCAGAAAGCTACTTCGCTTATCTATTTGAGGGTGGTAACTATTTGATATTTTCTATTGAGCATACTATATTTATTATTGTTAGAATATTGTTCTTTCCATTGTTTTATGTCTATTTATATCATCTTGTCTAAGATTGTCTGTGGAGGTGGGAAAACGAAAATGGGGATTTGACTAAGGAAAAATCCTATATAGGCACCCAACCCATCTCTTTGGTCTTGTGTGTGTAGCTACATGTGAAGGAGCTTCTTGGAGAGAGTCTTTGACCTTGTTGGATGTCTTCAGTGATATTCTAAACTATTTCTTGTCATTTTCATTTAAGTTCATTTAGTATTTTCCTTTCAGCTACTTTATATTTATTTTACAACCATATTTCATATCCTTTCACATCCGGAACATTGCATAGAGTATTATGAGTTTCTCTGTAAATTTCCATTTTCTACTCATACGAGACACTGGTGAGGCATGTTGTTATCCAATAGTCACACATTAGTCCTAGATAGATAAATTTATAGGTTGTCCAAGAAACCTTTGTGCTCTATACTTTCAGTTTCTAAAGCCTAAAGAGTTCATATAATTTATGTGTCCTATTAAAAAACATATTCAATTAATTAATAGGTAAAATTGAAGGTTACAACTACTTGAAGGTTTATATGAGTGGAGGGTTGAAACTTGAATCCTTGAAGGAATTGATTATCCTTCATATTGGTTCACTTTTTATACTCTACGTTTTAGTGAACCTAATGTGAACTCGCTTTTTACAAAAAAAATTCCAAAACAACATTTACAATCTTCAAAAATTTTTGCCCGAGCTCTTGCATTATCTTCTCTCATTTTCTAGAGTTTGCAAGGTTGTGTGTTGTGAATACTCTTCTATGATCTTCACGACCTAGTCTAAAACTTTTGGATACATAGTTAGAAGAAGCTCGAGAGATACCATACCACTAGACTGGTATAGTCCCACCAGACCTGGCCTGATGTTCTCTAGAAATATTGATCCTTTTGGCTCTCAACTAGTCTTTGGGAATTCTTCTACTTTTAACTCAACCAAATTCTCCTCTTGGGTCTCCTCCTTCTGTATATTATGAGGTTTCTCATAGGGCTCCCTTTGAGCAAGTTCAATCTTTGGAAGATAATCTAAAGCACTTTGAGGACTTCCTTAACCACAAGAACGTGTTTACTCAAGCCGCCCCTATTGTTGGTAATCTGAGATACTTGCTCATCTCAAATCGTAAGGGCCTCGAGTTGCTTCATGTGTTAACAAACATAGTTGAGACTCATGTAACTTCATACATGCCAATCTTGAGTTGAGCTCATGATACTCAATCAGATGTCATTGGCATCTAGTTGAATATTTTGATGCTTGAGGTGTTTGTGCACATGGTAGATGCTAATCCTACTGTAACTCCTATGTCTTATGCTAACAACACAAACACTATGTTTGTGTCTCCTAATATTCATGGAGTTAATATGTCTTAGAATCCTTTGGGGTACAACATCCCTCCTTCACCTAGTTCTACACTTCAAACTCCCATAATGCAAGCTTTTGTCGTAATGGCTAATTTGCCTCCCTCATCATCTTATCCCATTTTGAATACCCTACTACAAAGCATGGGTCAAATACAGTCTCATCTTGCTATCTAATGTTGCTACACAATCCACACTTACTCCTTACTATCATCCCAACCCTCTTTCTTTGAAAATCCTAAATTCCCCTATGCCCCAAGGGATTTAGATACCTAAATTTGACAAGTGCAATGGTAAGGGAGATTTTCAAATACATGCTAATTCTTTCATTGCTATGTGTAGTGATTTATTGCATCAAGACCATTTATTAGAATTTTTTTCCCACAATCTCTTAAGGAGACTGAGTTGGAATGGTTTTTTTCATTTCTTGATAATTCTATCTTTTCTTTTGATCAGCTCATGGATCAGTTCTTGGAACAGTTTCAAGAAAACATTGGCTCTAAGGTCAATATTGATGATCTTGTCTATTTTAAGCAGTAACCTAGTGAGAAGTTAACCAATTTTATTTCTCATTACCAATCTATCTCTTCATAAATTCCCTATGCCTTGCCTCATCATGACATTTAGATATTTTTTATGGGAAATCTCCAACCGACATTGAGGGAACGAGTGTCCTTAATGAAGTATCCTTCTTTTTCCCATCTATATACTACACTGTGAGATTATTAGTAGATGTTGGCCAAGTATGCAGCTTCTATGTCATTTTCATATCTTGATAATTTTGGAGCTATGTCTTCTTTTAGAGGGTCAAAGAAAAATAAGGAAATAGCTAATCTGGTGACCATTCCTCATATAAATGAGAATAGTACACTCAGATCACAACGTAATCGAGTTTTCACAAAATTGTTCGATTCTTATCTAAGTGTACTTCAAAAGCCATTAAAAGATAATTTAATCACCCTTCCAAAGACTAGACTGCTCCTTGACAACGAGCCATATCCCAGTTGGTATGATGCTTCTAAGTTTTTCCAATATCATTGAGTGCTTGGGCATGACATCGAACACTGTGTGCGCCTAAGACATATAATTCAGGATCACTTAGATAGCGATAATATTCAACTTGATAGTAAGAAGAAAAATTAAAACAAATCTATCACTAAGGCCAATAGTTAGTTACAAATTTACACAGATCCTTTTTTGCCTCATTCTTCTAATTTTATCACTACTTCTTCTACTCCACTTGATGATGTTGCATATGTGAACATGGTATCCATCACTTTGATCTCCCCTCCAAGTCAAAAGGTTAAGATTACTAATATATCTTTCACACCTAATGACTTGCCTTATCACGAAGAGTAATCTCCTCTTTACATTTTGGCTCAGGTCAATAGTAATGTCATCACTCTAGTATTATGATTGACCCTTCTAGTAGGATCAATGTTATAATAGAGGAGACACTCTTCGTTAATGGCCTATATAGGGTGAGGTATGACTAGTGTAAAGATACCATTCATACACATGATGGTATTTCTCTTTCCCCTCGAGATCTATTTATCTATCAATCCTTGTGGGACCTAAGACTCTCTCTATGACATTTGTTGTGATACCAAAATAAAAATTATTCAGAGTGAAACTAGGCATTCCTTTGGTAATTTCCATGAACGTTGTCACTTTTGTTGTCCACAAGTGTTTGAAGTTTCCTCATGAGGGCACTATGTAAACTATCTAGGACACTGGATATAAACCACCGGTGAGATGTGGGGATTTTTCTCTTGATCATTTTTTTCCTACTCTGATGGGACCCATGCTACCCCACTATGATTTATTATACATAGAATATTATAAGTGTAAGACCAAGGACTTAGCATATGATCCAATTCTACCTCGTTCTTCTTATGCAATCCCTTTTCATCCTACTCTTGCACAACAATGCGCTTCGACCTTTGGTCCTTCTTCATTGAGGGCTAAGGACAAGCATACTCCCTTGAGTAGACCTCTTCGTTATTCTAAGACTTCACAACCTTTAACAGTGCCTTCTATCCCTTTGATTGTGCTTAGTACAAGAAAAGGAAAGGCCCTTGTGTTGTCAAAGTAGAAGTCCCATGTCTTTGAGCTTCTAATTCTTCCTGATATCCTTTGCCCTACTATGTATGGTGAGGGTAAGCAGTCTTCCTTGACTGTTCCTTCACGTGCAGTTTTGACATCTCGACCCCCAAGGGTTTCCTCTATTCCTCCTCCTACCTGAAAGGAACATAGAGGAAAGATACCGATGGTTGAGGTTAAGATTTTTTCATCCATGGAGCTTGTCCTTCTATCAAAAATGGTTGCAAAGAAAAATTCACTATTTTAACAAGATTCTCAGGAGTCTTCTTAGGCTTCTGCGCTTGTTCCCCATCTTCGTTGAAACCAGCTTGCGCATGAGTGTAAGCGTTGTCAATGTACAATGGAAAGGGAATGCAATTTCATGGAGAAGATCGACAATGAGTCTTCTATTTCAGATCTTGATTCATCTTTTGTTTCCACTCCTATTTCCATCTTCTAGCTCCTTCAAGAGATGTTGATGATAAACACTCTAAAAGGGTGCAGGTAATTGCTCCCTCTTTATAACCATCTGTTATCACTTCTCTGCCCGATATTCCCACATTTGTGTAGCCCATAGACATGCCTCATATGAAGGTCATGTCTAGTGTGGCCCTGTCTGCTCCTCCTACCTCTAAAAACTATCATTTCATATAAACACAAGCTTGAGCACGACCCTATCCCCAAATTCCACCATAACAAGTCCTCTCCTCTTAGTCCCCTTTCTTCTTTTGTTCTTTTCATTGAGTAAATTCCTTCTTCACTGGAGTTTGTCATTGCTCATCTTCCAAAGATTGGAACTAAGGCTCCTATTCTTCTACATCCTACAATTGAGTCACCACACTCCTCTTCAAAGAAGTGTATGTTTGACTCTCTAGAGGATATTTCGGCTCTATTAGCTACCTTTACAAGATCATTGGCACTTGACTCACAAGAACTGGTAGATGGGAATATTGAGGCAGCCTCGTCTCTAGCCCTTATTGTAGGCGAGATTCTTGGTACTGCCTTAGCCATTTTCCCTTTGCAAGATCAACCTCCTTCCCCCTATGATAAATATTGGGAGGAGGGTGAATTGATGGGAATAATTGACTAGAGCAATACCCTTCATGTCTTTAGATTAGATTTTTCTTGTTTGTCTGTGTTACCCCGTACTTGCTTATATATATTTGTGGTCTCTCTTGGAGGACCCAAGATACCCTCATAGGTACTTGGATCTAGGCAAGACAATTTGTCATAAATTTCCTCTATTTGTATCATCATTCTTCTTTTTATTGTACTTTGATTTTTGATATTTGGGGATGATGCAAAGAGTTGGGGGCATGTAGGCCTTCTTCCATGCTGACCCGAATTTTTATTTTTTCCTTATGTGCTCCTTCTTCACAATCTAAAATATTTGGGGATATGATGATGATTCATACATAGATATATACATATGTTATCAAAATGAATCCTACTAACCCCAAATTCTAGGATCCCCCTATCTCTCTTATGTATTTATTTTTGTTGATGTTGTGGTTTCCATGTGTTGCAAATATGAGTAGATTGGTATTGTCATTGATGTCAACAAGATTGTGTTGCCTTGGTTTCAACTAGATGAGAATAATTTTGTTGCAAGGATGTGCAGTTGGTATTGAGTTGGTGTTGTCTTTGATGATTCTTTGATTGGATCCATTATGTTGTCATTAGTAAGCTACTAGTGTCAACCTCTAGTTTTGCTTTGATAAGCTACTATTTATGGATGTATGGTTGAGTTTTTATGTTGGTGTTGCCTTGATGGTGATGAGGTAGTATACTCTGCAGATGTTGATGATATGTTTTTGGTGCTTGGTTTCCAAGTGCTTTTGAGAAAATTGAATAGAAAGAGGAAACGATGTGTTGGAGTGTGTTTTGGGTTGAAGATTTGCTTGTGCAGTTCAAATATGTTGATTAGAGGTGTTCAGAGGTGTTGCATTCAAAATTTGGTGTGTTGGATCACTATGCAGAGGAAGTTGTGTTCACTAGTGTGTGAATTGTATATTATAGAGGTGTCTGGGAGAAATGTTCTTGCTCCACATTTCTCCACTGAGTGGTTTCAGGTCTTGTAGATCTGAATGAGTGTTGATAGTGTTTGTTTCTTTCTTCAAATGAATTTGTTCATGGTTTGGTGTTTTGGAATTTAATTTCTTGAGTTACAGTGTATGGTAGAGTTGTTTGAACATATTGGGGGTGTACATTCTTTAGTGGAAAGTTGTTGTGAAGGAATTTTTTGGATTTTAGGGTGTTTTTAGAATATTCTAGATCATGTTCAAGTGTTATGTGGTTTCCATAAGTCATCTTTGGATTTGAGGAAGCGTGTTCTTAAGTGTTAATGGTGTTAACATAGTTTCAGTTGACCTTGGTTGTTAACACTAATGAAATTTATGGAAGCATGACGTGGCATGTATGAGTGGATTCAGGTCCTAGCTAAGATGTGTTGTGGTTTGCTTTCATTCTTTTCCACTACAAGAATGTTTTGGCGCCAACCTAATTTGAATTTGCATGGTTGAGGTGCATAGCCGACCTTGGAGAATATTTTGAAGGTTGAAGATGATATAAATATGAGTTGAGTTATTGAGGGATGTTAAGATAGATGAGTATGATGCGAGTGATGCAAATTGCAGATTTGTAGGGTGTGAATTTGAGAAGTGCAGTGTGAGCTTTCATGTGTTATATTACTGAATGTAGTGAGCAAAAGGTGTCTATAATTCTTCAAAAATTTTGTGAAGGTGTTGGTGATGCTATGGTGGATTTTTTATATTCCTTTGAGATAGATTTCTCATTGTACTATTCTTCTCTATATTATTTTCTATTCTAGTAGTGAGCCTTTCTTTATTTTGGGTACTGAGCCCTATTGTATTTAGTGTTGATATTACTTATATTGTGAGTTAATCCTCACCATGGTTTATCTCATCTTGGGTTTTCCATGTAAATCTGGTGTTCATTTGTGCATGGTGTTGATGTGCTTCAGTTCTTGTTATTTTCTTTCATGATAAATCATTCTAACAGATTAAGGGTTAATTGAATTAATGTGGATCTGAATGTTTGTGAGGGTTTTGAAGTTTTAAGGTATAATTGATTCAACCCCCTCTCAGTTGTCTTATGCATTAAAAATTAGTATCAGAGAAAGGTTCCTTGGAAGAAAGCTTAAACGCTTGAGGTAGATCTAGGATGGCACACAAGAAAGATGTTGGACTATATTTGATGGATCAGATTATGCATTTTAGAAGACAAGGATGGAAGGTTTTTTGGTTTCTCTTGGATTTGAGATCCGAAAGTCTGTTGAAAGAGGATATACAATTCTTGCAAATGGTTTGAGCACTAATGATGAGATCAAGGCCTATGGTAAAGCAAGGTATGCTCTCTAAAGTGGTCTTGCTAATTTTAAATTGGTGAAAGTTATGAATCTAAAACAACTAGAGAAATTTGGGTAAAGTTAGAAAGCATTTATGAAGGAGATCATAAGATCAATTAAGCTAAGATGCATATTTGAAGATAATGTTTGAGACCCTATGAATGTCTAAAGATGAAAACATTACAAGCTACTTGCAAAAGGTGGATGAAGTTATCAACAGTATCAAAGGTCTTGGTGGTGAACTAAAAGAAGAGGAAGTGGTAAAGAAGGTACTTAGAACTCTTCCTAAAGCTTAGTCATAAATTTTCCTCCATTGAAGAATTACAAAATTTGAATCAATATACCAGAGATCAATTGTATGGTTCTTTAACTATTGTTGAAATGAAAGAATTTGGAACAAATAGTGCAAAATTTGAGACTATTTTTAAGGCTGGCAAATCAGAGAAGACTATGGAATCAGATCAAGAGGATCTTGATGATGTGGAAGCTAAATTTGTGAGAAGAATGAAAAAGGGTACTGGGAAGTACAGTGGTAATTTTCATTTCAAATGTTTTAGTTATGGAAAGATAGGTCATTATTCTTCTAGATGTCCAAACAGAGCTTTGAATAACAAAAATAGGGAAAACAAAGGTAAGATGGTTAAGAAGAGTTATTATGTTAGATAAAATGCAAGTATATCTAATGATGAATTTGATTATAGAGATGATGAGGATAATGAATGCTTGTTCATAACTTTAAAAGATGAAACTAATTATGTTAACTCTGAGAAATGTGTGAAGGAAAGGGCTCTGAAAGCAAGTGCTAAAACTGAAGGCACTATGGTGTCTACTTTTAATGCTAGACAGGAGATGAACTATTGGATTATTGATAATGGATGCTCTAACCATATTATTGGTGATAAGAGTAAGTTTGTTGAACTTGAGAAATATAAAGGAATTGTTAGGTTTGACGATGATACATTTGCTAAGATATGTGGAAAAGGTTCAATCAATTTTTATGATAAGCATAATACCGATGATGTTTTCTATGTTAAGGGTTTAAGGCATAAAATCTTGAGTATTGGAAAAATGTGTAGCAAGGGATACAATCTTGTGTTTCATGATGATGACTATGAGATCATAAAAGGCTTTAAAACTGTGATTGTTGTTGAAAGAAGGGCTGATAGAAATGTCTATCAGCTCAAGGGTGTTGATGGTTATTATTTCATGGCTCAGATCAATGAGAGTTGGCTATGGAATAGAAGAATGTGTCACATCAATTTTGATAGACTAGTGGGAATAAGCTTAGCTCAAGCTGTGAGAGATCTACCAAAGATTAGAAAGCCTATGAATGTTGTTTGTAAGGAGTGTCAAATTGGAAAGCAAGCAAGAAGAAGCTTCAAATTCAAAGAACAATATTCTACTGGACTATTAGAATTGGTGTATACAGATATTTGTGGTCCTACTAGAGTAATAATTATTCAAGATGATAGGTAATTCATGTTATTGATTGATGATTATTCTAGAATGACATGGGTTACTTTTCTCAAAGAAAAATCAGAAGCCCTAGATAAGTTTAAATCATTCAAAGTTATGGTTGAGAATGAAATGGATATGAAAATAAAATGTTTGAGATTTGACATAGGTGGATAGTTCACCTCCATTGAGTTTAATATCTTTTGTGAGAATCATGGAATAAAGAGGTATTTATCTTCCCCTATGACTCCTCCATAGAATGGAGTGGTTGAAAGAAAGAATATGATTGTTCAAGAAGCTACCAGAATAATGATTAAAGAAGAAAATCTATTGGAAGTCTACTAGAGAGAAGAGATTTATACTATTGTTTATATACTTAACATAGTGTAAGCAAGAGAAAACAACACAAAGACTCCTTATGAGATATGGTATGGAAATATTCCTATTATCAAATACTTCAGAGTGTTTGGAAGAAAATATTATATCAAAAGGGATGAAGAAAACTTAGGAAAGTTTGATGCAAGGTATGATAAAGGTATCTTCCTTAGATATTCTACTAAAAGAAAAGCTTACCAGTGCTACAACAAGAGGCTGAGAAATATTGTTGAGAGTGCAAGTGTCAAGGTTGATGAAGACCCACAAAAGAATTCATTGGTAATAGATGGATATGAATCAGATGAGTCTACTTGTAGAGAAGAAGAAAAATCAAAGGAAAAAGAAGTGGAGATTGAAGAGGAGGAAGCTTTGGAAAAGGTTCCTAAAACTCCTAAGTATGTGTAGAAGAATCATTCTAAAGAACAAATCATTGGTGATAAGAACAAAGGTGTACTGACAAGGAGGAAAGTTGTTGAAGAATAAGTAAATCTATGTTTACTTGTTGAACCCAAAACAATGATTGAAGCCTGCAAGGATGAGTATTGGATCAAGGCTATAGAAGAAGAACTAATACAATTTGAGAAGAATCAAACTTGAGAACTTGTCCCAAGACCAACAAACAAGAATATAATTGGAACTAAGTGGGTATTAAGAACAAATTAAATGAGAATGGAGAAGTGGTAAGGAACAAGGCAAGGCTTGTGTGTAAAGGATACTCACAAGCAAAAGGAATAAAATTTGAGGAGACATTTGCTCTGGTGGAAAGAATGGAAGATATCAAGATGTTTTTAGCTTTTGTAGCACATAAAGATTTAAATTTTTTATCAAATGGATGTGAAGTCCACTTTCTTGAATGGTGAATTGGAAGAAGAGGTATACATAGAACAACCAAAAGGATTTAGTTATCAGATAAACTAGACATGGTCTGTAGATTGAAGAAGGCATTGTATGGATTGAAGCAAGCTCCCAAAGATTGGTATGCAAGGTTAGATAGGTACTTTCTACAATAAGGATTCAATAAAGGTACCACAGATAACAATATTTACTTCAAAGTTGAAAAAGATCAAATCTTGATTGTGGTTGTATATGTTGATGACATTATTTTTGGAGGAAATGAAGTTATGTCTAAGAAGTTTGCAAAGGAGATGCAAAAATAATTTGAAATGTCTATGTTTGGGGAGATGAATTTCTTCCTTGGGCTACAATCAATCAGAAAAATAAAGGTATTTTCATTTCATAATCAAAGTATGTCAAAATGTTGAAGAAGTTTGGAATGGAAGATTCTAAATCGGTATGTACCCCTATGGTTACTGGTTGCAAGCTGAGAAAGAATGATGATTCTTCTAAGGCTGATCAGAGCAAGTATAGATCAATGATTGGAGGCTCTTGCTATATCTAACTACTACTAGACCAGATATCATGCATGTAGTGCATCCAAAGGATATTGATTTTACTCTGTGTGCTTACATATATGCAAATTGGGTTGGTTGTGTAGATGACAAGAAAATTACAAGTGGTGGTGCATTCTTTCCTGGATTTAGATTGGTGTCATGGTTAAGTAAGAAATGAGTTTCAATGTCTTTATCTACTGCAGAGGTGGAATATTTTACAACAACATCTTGTTGCACACAAGTGTTGTGGATGAGGCAAACATTGAAGGATATCAGAGTAGTATATGATGAACCAATTTATATCTTTTGTAACAATACAAGTTCTATCAATATTTCAAAGAATTTAGTAATGCATTCAAGGAAAAAAAATATCTCAATCCGATATCACTTTTTGAGAGAAAAGGTTGTAGAGAATGAAGTGAAGCTTGAATATATGCCTACAAAGGATTAGGTTGCTGAAATATTTACTAAGGCTCTTCCTAAGGATACTTTTGAGTATCTTTGGGAGAAATTGGGGGTTACTGCACCTCCTTCTTTGAACTAGATGCATAAGGGGATGCATTAATCCAATGGAACTCAAGATTAATTCTTTTTTTCTGGATTTATGTTGGTGGCTACCTCTTAGGGGGAGTAGGTAGTAGCATTCTTGGTTGTTGCAGTCCAAATAAGTGAGTATTTCCATTGTGCACTGGTTGCCGATTGATGTAGTTTGGTGTGTGCTCCTAAGGGGGAGTATGCTAGTAAAGGAAAGGAAGTTACAGAGCAGTAGTGAAAAATATGATTACTATCAAAGGGAGAGTGAATGAGGAAAATATTTTATCCTTTTCCATTGATGTCAAAGGGGGAGAATGAGACACGTGAAAAAGATAGGTTGCTAGAGAGAAAGTTATCAAAGGGGGAGAGAGTGTAATGAGTTAGTTGTGCAAAGAGGAGAAAGGAGAAAATAAAAAAGGTACGGAGAAAAGTTGGTGTGTTTGTGGTTGGTATTTTTTCACATTATGTGTTGCCATCAATGACAAAGCAAGAGAGTGTTGCAAATATGAGCAAATTGGTGTTGTCATTGATGCCAATAAGCTCGTGTTGTCATTGGTGTCAATTGGATGAGAAGAATTTTATTGCAAGGATGTGCAATTGGTATTGATTTGGTGTTGTCTTTGATGATTCTTTGATTGGTTTCATTATGTTGTCATTAGTAAGCTAATAGTGTCAACCTCTAGTGGTGCTTTGATAAGATTCTATTTATGGATATATGGTTGAGTTGTTATGTTGTAGTTGTCTAGGTAGTGATTAGGTTGTACTGAAGATGTTGATAATATGCTTTTGGTTCTTGGTTTCCAAATTCTTTTGAGAAAATTGAATAAATAGAGGAAATAGTGTGTTGTAGTGTGTTCTGGGTTGAAGAGTAGTGTTTTGGTTTTGCTACGTCGTTCTTCCGAGTTGAAGATCTATTTGTGTAGTCTAGATATGTTGATTAGAGGTGTTCAGAGGTTTTGTATTCATAATTTGGTGTGTTGGATAACTGTGCAGAGGAAGTTGTGTTCACTAGTGTGTGAACTGTATATTATAGAGGTGTTTGGGAGAAATGTTCATGCTTGACATTTCTATGCAGAGTGGTTTCAGGTCTTGCAAATCTAGACGAGTGTTGATAGTATGTGTTTCTTTCTTCAGATGAAGTTGTTTGTGGTTTGGTGCTTTAGAAGTCAGTTTTTGAGTTACAGTGTATGGTAGAGTTGTCTGAACGTACTGGGGGTGTACATTCTTCAATAGAAAGTTGTTGCGAAGGAATTTGTTGGATTTCAGGTTACTTTTGGAATATTCTAGATTGTGTTCAAGTTTTATGTGGTGTCCACAGGTCGTCTTTGGATTTGAGGAAGAATGTGCTTAAGTGTTAATGGTGTTAACGTAGGTTTAACCGACCTTGGGTGTTTACACTACTTATGAAATTTATGGAAGCATGGTGTGATGTGTATGAGTGGATTTAGGTCCTAGCTAAGATGTTTTGTGGTCCACTTTCATTCCTTTCCATTGTGAGAATGTTTTGGTGTTGACCTAATTTGAATTTGCATGATTGAGGTGCATAGCCAACCTTGGAGAATATTGTCAAGGCTGAAGATGATATAAATATGAGTTAAGTTATTGAGGGATGTTAAGATAGATAAGTATGATGTAAGTGATGTGAATTGTAGAGTTGTAGGGTACGAATTTGAGAAATGTAGTGCGAGATTTCATGTGTTAGATTATTGAATACAACAAGCAAAAGGTGTACAATTCTTCATAAAGACTACTAAGGTGTTGGTGATGCTATGGTGGATTTTTCTATTTCTTTGAGATGGATTTCTCATTGTAACACTATTCTTTATCTTCTTTTATATTCTGGCAGTGGTCCTTTCTTTCTTTTGGCTAGCGATCCCTCCGACAATGAGCCTTATTGTATTTGGTATTGATATTACTTATAATGTGAGTTAATCCTCACTGTGGTTTTTCCCATCTTGAGTTTTCCACGTAAATCTGGTGTTGCTTTGTGCATGGTGTTGATGTGTTACAGTTTTTATTATTTTCTTTCATGATAAATAATTCTAATAGATTAATTTAATTAAAGCGGATTTGAATGTTTGTGAGGGTTTTGAATTTTTAAGGTACAACTGATTCACCCCCCCTCTCAGTTGTCTTTTGGATTCAACAGTGATATCTTTTGCCAGATAGCATTCCGTGAATACATCTTGTTATGTTTTTATGACACAACATATCTCTTTCTTCTCCTTAGAATAAATTGTGCTCGTTTGTGTAGCACAAGACATTCTAAGGGGGGCTATCATATTTATATTTTTGATCTCTTATTTTATGATTACTTTCAAAATATATTTGCATCCAACCATCTTATCCATCATCTAGCATGGGGGAAACCCACTAGAATTTGTCTTTATGAATGCACACGCCTCTTTTTTGTGGATGTCCTACAATGTAGTTTGTAGCAATCATAGGTCAATTGGATTGTCATATGGTCCTTATCATAACACAATTTGCTACCCATACATATCGGTGCCATCTTGTATCTATATAATTTTTGATGTCTAATTTTCACTTTTTACCCAACATATTTGTCTATAGCTAACATTTTATGGTGATGCAACTTAACCATTTTATGGAGGATCAACTCAGGTCTCTTCCATGGGGGAAACTCCACACGAATAAAATACTTTGATTCCCCTTCACATCTTGGGTAAAATGCTTTCCTCTTTTTACTTTAGCTCACATCTTCTCTTGAACACATATGCTAGCTAAAGTTGGGGTAAAATGTGATGTTATAAATTGCATCCTATACAATTTCACATTACATACGCCTCCCCTTTAGTTAAAATTAAGATAATTATGCTCTTTAATTTTTATTTCAACCTAAACCATTCTTCAACACCTTGCATGACCAATTCCTCAATGGTTAAGTTCGATTTTTTATCAAATAGGTGTGCGTCGCATAGACGTTTGTGTATCACACTATCATCTCACAAAAATCCATGACTGTGTTAGCCGTTGAGATGTTACACTTACCATATTTTGGCAGTGTAACGCCTCAACCAACTTGCACTCTCATGGAGAATCGTTTGGACATGCTATTTGGGAACAAAAAAAATTTCTTCTTTGTCTAGAATCTTGGTATTTTTGGAAAAGAGACACAATTCTTGAGCATTCTACAACACTTTCTATCTCTTCTTCTCTCATTCACAACTTCCTACAACTCCATTTTTTCTCCATTGCTACAATCATAGTGAAATCTTGTATAACTCCATTGCTATCACTTGAAGAAGTCATTTTCATCTTGAGGACTCTTGTCACTCCTCCATTGCACCAACAAGCTACTTCACTTCTGTGTTTGAGGGTGGTAACTATTTGAGATTTTTTAATGAGCATACTATCTTTATTATCATTAGCATATTATTCTTTCCATTATTTTAAGTCCATTTCTATCATCTTGCCTAAGGCTATCCGTGGAGGTGGGAACACCAAAACAAGGGTTCAACTAAGGAAAACTCCTATATAGGTACCCAATCCCTCTCTTTGGTCTTGTGTGTGTAGGTACAAGTGAAGGAGTTTCTTGGAGAGAGTCTTCGACCTTATTGGATGTCTTTGGTAATATTCTAAACTCTTTCTTTTCATTTCCATTTAAGTTCATTTAGTATTTTCCTTTTAACTACTTTATATTTGTTGTACAACCATATTTCATATCTTTTCACGTCCAAAACATTATACAAAGTATTCTGAGTTTCTTTGTGGCAATTTCTATTTTTTGTCTGTACAAGACACCAACGCAATGTGCTATCGTTTGATAGCCATGCATTATTCCTAGACAAAGAGCTTGCTAGGTTGTCTGAGAAACCTTTGTGCTTTGTACTTTTAGTTTTTGAAGCCTAAAGGGTTCAAATAATTTATGTGTCCCATTAAATAATTTATGTGTCCCATTAAAACACATATTCAATTAATTAATAGGTAAACTTGAAGGTCACAATTACCTCAAGGCTTACCTGAGTGGAGGGCTGAAACTTGAATCCTTGAAGAATTTGATTATCCTTCATAGTGGTTCACTTTTCATACTCTACAATCAATAAAGTGAGGAATAATGGATTTTAGTACATGTACGCTTAGACTTTGTATATCTAGGTTTAAAATGTGTTATTTAGAGAGAGGGGGGGGGAGAGAGAGGAGGGAGGGAGGGAGAGCTCAAGCTAAGGAGGGGAAGAGAGAGAGAGGGAGAGAGAAAGATGAGATAGGGTGGGAGGGAGAGAGAGGCAGGTAGGAGACAATAGGAGTTAAGTATACATTCAAACAACCCTAAAATGAGTAAATAATTGAGCACAATCCCATGTAAACCTTTTGAATTAATCAATGATAAGTTGAAAATAATTGTATCTGAAAATTTATAGCTTCTCTTGTCAAAATAATTCCTTTTGTGTATTTTCTCCAGATGCTTGAATTGAAAAAAATAAAAAATAAAATATTTATATGAATGCTTTCAGCCAGAAGTCTTTCGACAAGAAGACTTATGATCGACATATTTTTAGTTGAAAAGGTTTTTCCTAAAACTATCTATGTGGCATCCTTCTTGGCAACCAACTCAACCTTTTTTCAGAATTTTCTAGAACTTTCTACTTCAACTAAATATTTCTTCAGTCAAAATGATTTTCTAAAAAAAAAATATGTTGTAGAGCTCGAAGTTGAGAATCCAAATATATATATATATATATATATATTGATTTGTTTTAATATGGGTTTTTAAATATTGCAAGTAGGTTATTATAATAAAAAATGAGGTAGATTAAAAATTAAAAAATACTAAAACATATAAAAATATTTTGGAAAATATATGGTACACTATAGGAGAGAATCCTCTACAAAAGCATATAATTTGTTTTTTGAAAATGATAAAAAAAGGAAGACAGTAATTGACGTCAAATGAAAATTATAAAATTTTGGTACACTTGACTTTAGCACATTATTATGAGGAAAATATACATCAAATTTTTTAATATTTTTCCATGCACTAGATATTGAAGTTATCTATATGGAAAAACAAATTCGGGGGAAAATAAAATTGTTTTCTATTTTTCTTGAGATCAACTCAACGTCACTTTTTCCTGAAATTTTCAACAATTCAAAATCTGCTCTTAAATTTATAAAAAGAATATCGAAACAATTTTTTAAAAATTAAAAAAATTACAAGCATAAACTTAATCAAGAGTTTTACATTACATTAGTTTACATCATTTTGAAATTCAAAACATGAAGACCACTTTTATGAGGTCGAAGTTAAAATTTTTGGTTTGTGTTGGTCGATTCCTTTATAAAAATGGAACACAGGTTTGTAATTTACCCTAGGGTTGAGGGAATAGGGTTTAGGGTTGAGGGTAGTGGGTATAAGGTATAGGGTATAGGGTTTACGATATAAGGCATAGGGCTTAGGGTTGAGGGTTTACGATTGAGTGTATAAGGTATAGGGCTTAGGGTTGAGGGTATATGGTTTAGGTTTTGGGGTATAGGGTTTAGGGTATTGGTTATATAGGTTCAAGGGTATAGGGTTTATGGTTGAGGATATAAAGTATAGGGTTGAGGGTATAGGTTTACGGTGGAGGTTATAAGGTTGGGGGTGTAGGGTTGAGGGTATAAATTATAGGGTATAGGGTTTACGGTTAAGATTATTGGGTATAGGGTTGAGGATCAAGGGTATAGGGTTAAGGGTTAAGGGTATAAGGTATAGGGTATAGGGTTTAGGGTTGAGAGTAAGGATTTTAGGGTTGAGGGTTTAGCGCATAGGCTTTAGGGCCTAGGGTTGAGGGTATAGGGTTGAGTATATAGGGTATAGGGTATAGTGTTGAGGATATTGGGTATAGGGTCAAGGGTATAGGGTTTATGGTTAAGGGTATAAGGTATAGGGTCAAGGGTATAGGGTTTAGGGTATAAAGTTTAGGGTTGAGGGTTTAGCGTATAGGCTTCAAGGCCTAGGGTTGAGGGATAGTGTTCAAGGTTGAGGGTATAGGGTTGAGTGTATATGGTATAGGGCTTATGCTTGAGGGTATTGGGTATAGGGTTGAGGGTATAACATTCAGGGTTGAGGGTATGGAGTTTAGGGTTGAGGGTATAGGGTATAGGGTTGAGGGTATGGAGTTTAGGGTCGAGGGTATAAGGTATAGGGTTGAGGGTGTACCATTTAACATTGAAAATCTTAGGTTTACAATTATATGTGTCCATAAAAGACATAACATGCTCATGCTTTGGATATACTTGCACTTTATATAGGTTAAAGTGCGCTCATGCATTAACGTGAGCGTGTTTTAGGCAATACAAAAAATGGTCAATAGGCATGACCCGTGTTCAAGTGTTATATGAGTTTTTAGATCAAATTTGATTATATGAACTAATATTTTCATGTTTCTAGTGTTGGAATACTAATTATTATTTTTTGTTTTAATTTCATAATATAGATTTGTTCTTTTCATATTTTTTACTAATTATAAATTAGATTTATATAGAATTGAACATTGAAAATGAAGGAACTTGGCGAAAAGCGCAAATTTTGGTTGAGTTTGAAGCAAAAAAAAGATGAACTAAACATAATTATGTAGTTTGTCAAATCAAACCTCGAATTTTAAGATACGTTCTATTTGTCTTTCTACCTTTTTGTGCATGCCACCTTGTCCACTTCCTAGTTCTCAAAAAATTATATGCAAAGGATTACACATTTGTTGAAACAATATTATTTGTATATTGACAAATATAGTTGGGAAATAAACAAAATTGTCTTTTTACATTAGCATTCACATAATTGTATCAAATTTTTTCTATCCTTATTGGATTGCTCTAAAATAAACAAAACTACAATAATAGTGTTGAATATCTATGTAATTCATCATCAAGTATAGGGAATATTCACAAATCCATTTTAGAGGCATCCAAGTTATGCATACAGGTCTCTCTTCTTAGTGTTAGAGTACAAGAATATCACATACATTCCCTACCATTCTTAGGAATTAACATTAGGAAAATTGGCTCAACCCATCACCTAGTAACTTAAAACTAACACATAAAGTAATAAAAAATGATATGAGTATTGTAGTCCATATTTGTAAAAAAATTACATTATTTAAATGCTCCATTTAAATAATATTATTTTGATCTTGAGTCAAAGAAAAAAAGAAAGTAAAAGAGGATTGTGATATTTTAATTCCAAGTCTTGTTAAAAAAAGTATTTAAAAAAGCATTACCCATCAAATAATTTTTCCCACGCCACAATAAAAAGGAAAAGGAAAGGAAGTTTTCATGCCCAAGTCATGAAAAATGGCATGCAAAACAAATAAAAGCAAAGTATTCATGTGAAAAGAAGAAAAAAAGAGGTTGCCCATGCCAATAATAGAGAAGAGGCATAAAATTGCAATGAACTTCACGTGGAGTAAGCTTTTACAGTTTTTTATTTGCTGAAGGAGAAGTTTTAAAAGTTGTTGCATGGAGATTTGAAGGAGAAGTGTGGATATTTTGCCAATAAAGGGAGGAAAAGAAGAGGTTTCTGCTGATTATAACCTCTTCAACCACACCCAACCATGCAAACTCGAAGATTTGGGGCTCATATTGATAGGTGCACTCAATAAAAAAGTTATTTATTTCTTTTTAAAATCTTGTTCAACACTTTTGAATGCATACATAGTTGTTTGTTATGAATAATTTGTTTAGTTTTATGAAAAAAGCAAAGAAATTTGAAAACAAGAAATAAAATCATAGGGAAGTCAAAAAAATGCATTAAAACCCTAGCATACGCCCTTAGTTGTTTACAATCATAGGAATGACAAAAGAACTTTAGTCAAAGTTGGTTATGTGTGGAGAGAAATGTGGCTCCCTCAAGGGTTGATCCCAACACATAGAATATTGCTTTCCTGTAGCTCATCTAGGGTAGATAATGACAACTACAGGTCAAAACACCATGAAAAGAGTGAAAAGATCGTATCAGACTTATGAGGATAGCATGAGAAAGACCAAAGAAATCCAACACAGTCCATTGGAAGTGTATAATGAAGACAAAGTTATGAAAAAGGTTAAAAAATCATTTAAAGGAAACCGCCATGAAGTTTTAGTCCATATACTTGCAATGACCATCATCATGCACTATCACTAATACAGTCTCAAGGTGAGTGCATAAAGACAATGGTATTTCAACTTGGGGCAGTCATGAGTTCGTGGTCTCAATTATTGTGCACAATAGCCTTAAAAGAGTGACAATGCCTCATTTGAAATAGAGATCATATGGACATAAAAAGAAAAAGCATAGGGTAGGGATGGTGTAGTTTGCATTATAGAAGGACAATGCCATCACCATGATATTGATTGTAGCCATGATCAATGAAATATGCATAAAGACCTAGAAGGAAATTAAATGCTAAAGGGACAATCATGCACAGTCATAGAGGACAGTAGCAACAATAAAAGGAGAGGTTAGTAACATTCATGACCTCCAAATGTTTAGAGACTGACAAGGCAATAAAGACAACCCTAATCACAATCAACATCATGCATAGTCAAGGCAACTATCCCAAGAATATGACAATCAATTTTCAATGAAGTCAAGGGGCAATTTTGGTATGTATGAATAATGATGCTTATGACACTCATAAATGCACAACCCAAGAGAAGGAAATGGTAGTTATAAAGGTTGACAAAAGGAGAAACAATCATAGTTTATGTATGAAGGATAGTCTTGAGCATCAAATGCAAAGGTAGACATTACAAATATGGGAAGATAGTGAGAAGACAATTGAGAGGACAACCATGTTTGGGAGCTTAAAAAACCTTCAACATTACATTGATAAAGACATTCCTTATATAGAAGACACCTTGCAAGGGGCAGACATGTTCACATTGACAAGTGATGAAAAAGTGCAGATCTCAAGAAGTTACATTAGTATGAAATGGTTAAGGGTACATTGATTTAATGACAAGGATATGAAGACAACCAGGTTTCAAATTATGTTTAAGGATAGTAAGGAATGCAAATTGATCACAGTCATCCATAGAAAAGAGCAAACAAGAATGTTAAGGACAGTCACTTTAGAAACCATATTGTGAAGTTTCCCTAGCAGTGTAAAAGGTAGAGTGGTAATAAATGATATAGATGATTGATTTCAAATGGCATTGCTTTGAAACTAAGCATGCATTCAAAGGATAATGCTCTTCTTATTTTGATGATGAGAGGTATGAGTCACCTACAAGTGAAGGAAGTCAAGACAATATTGAAAAGGAATAGCCATATGTCTAAAGGGCAACAATCTCATGTGTCTAAAGGACAATAATCTCATGTGTCTAAAGGGTAGAAATATCATAGGTTTAAAGGGTAGAAATATCATGCGTCTAAAGGGAAACAATCTCATATGTCTAAAAGGAAACAATCTCATGTGTCTAAAGGGTAGCAATCTCATGTGTCTAAAGGGCAACAACCTCATAAGTCTAAAGGGCAACAAACTCACAAGTGTTAAAGGACAACAACCTCGTGAATTCAAGGATAGTCATAAATCCTATTCAAGGGCAGTCATGGCGTGCATCACGAAGGATTATTTGACAGATGGTAGTGGACTTAAAGGTTGACATATGAAGAAGTTGTTTCTAAGCTCCAATGATAGGACAACAAATGACACATGAAAGGGCAATAATCGAAGCATTAAATGTGAAAGATTTAACATGACAATATCAAAGCATGAAAAATGAAAGTCAGTCCGCATGATATTGATGTCATATGACTGTTGAAAACATAGTTTTCTAGAAATAACAACAGAAGACAATCAAATAATGATGTTGACAGTCTCATGTCATGAGAGACAAACGCATGAAGAGATGCAAGAAGAAGGTTTTGGAGCGGGTCTTCACCTTAAAGTCATAGAGAAAGACCATTAAAAGACAAAGCCTTGAGAAATTCATAAAGGACAACATAAATGAATGAAGTTTCATACCATATACTAAAGGTTGCAATCAATAAATGATAGTCCAAGATAAAGAGTTGTAGAGGACAACCATGAGGTAAAAAACCATCAAGTTCAAGTAATAGATAGTCTAAATGCATAGATAATGAGTAGAACACAGTCATAAATTTTGATTGGGGAGGACAGTCATTAATTCCAATAGAAGAGGACAATCATTGTATGAGATAGGGGCAACCTTATGAAAAAAATGAATAATGAGCAAAGCAAAATGGTTCAAGCACATTGAGGAAAGTCAAAGGGACAACAATAATTTTTCCAAAGAAGAGGACACCAAAAAATGAGTTTTCCAAAGAAGAGGACAACAATAAATGAGTTTCATGCATTAGTTGAAGGCCTAGTTATCTTCAAACAAATCACACACCTATAATCATGCAAAAGAAGCTTTCACAAGCTAACTACCTATTCATGCTTAGTTATCATGCACTAAGAGATAGTTTAGGCCTATTTTCAAATCTCATATGGTTGTTAGAGTAATCATGCATTAGTCAATAATTGATTAATCTTTAATTAATTATTAGTCTAATTTATTCTCATGCACATAAGCTAAACTTAGGAGTGCTTTTATGCTTTTATGCTTTTGCTTCTATATAGCACTCAACCCTCATTGTATTATCACTCTGAAGATTACTCTTCTTATCCCTCGAACTCTCAACCTTTGAGGATTCTTGTTTTCCTTGAAGATTCTTGAGGTTCATTATGTAGCTTTTTCTTATTGAGGAATATAGCATATATTGTTTGTAGATCTCTTGCGTGGAAGGTGTATTTCTTCATTGTTTGTTCCTATGGTTCATGGGTAAAAGCACAAACCTTTGTCACACTTTATAAAGAAATCGACCAATAGTAAAAAAAATTATGAACTTCGACCACATAAAAGTGGTCTTTATGTTTTGAATTTCAAAATGATGTAAACTAATAAAATGTAGAACTTTTGATGAAGTTTATTCCTGTAATTTTTCAGATTTTTTTAAATTTATTTTTAAATTTTTTTAATCAATTTAAGAACATATTTGGAATGCTGAAAATTTCAAAAAAAGTGACTTCACGGGCCGTCAAAAAACAAATTGAAAAAAACTTCATTTCTCCATAATTTTTTTTTCTCCAAATAGGTAAAACTTCAATATCTAGTGCATGGAAAAAAAATAAAAATTTTGATTTATTTTTTTCTCGTAATAACATTTTAAAGTCAAACTTGTCAGTATTTGACAGTTTTCATGGGACATCAACTATTGTCTATTTTTTTAATCATTTTCAAAAAAAAAATTATACCATTTTGAAAAGGACTCTTTCCTCTAGTGCCCCATATATATATATATATATAATATGTTTTACTTCTTTTTTTAAATTTTTAATCAACCTCTTTTTTAACTTTAACAACCTACTTGCATTATTTTAAAAATAAAATATATTAAAACTAATCAAAATATTTAAAAAATTAGATATTCAGATTCTCCACTCCGAGCTCTACAAAAAGGTATATATTTTTTTTTAAACATCATTCCGACTAAAGAAATACTTAGTTGAAGTTGAAAGTGTTAAATTTTTTTTAAAAGTTGAGTTGGCTGCCAACTAGGATGCCAACTAGACAGTTTCAGCCGAAAAGGTTTCGACTGAAACCCTTTCTACAAAAACCTCGCACATAAAATAAGCCAATTTCAAAGTGACAAAGGGAAAAAAATATTTTTTTGGTTTTGGCCGAAACCTTGTGTGCCATGTATACGCCACATGGTTTTGGTCGAAACGTATTGGGCCAAAAAAAATTCGGCTGAAAATATTTCTCTTGGAACTATTTATTTGGCCAAAAGTATGACACAACTTTGTGCTTTTACCCTCATATTTTTCACAATTTTAAGATGGTATCAAAACGTGGATTTAGTGAACCCTTTCTCAATTTATGAGGTTTTTTTCTTCAACAAGGGTTACAAGCTTTAGATCTGGAATCCTCTTTGTTTTTTTTGCAAATTTTGGTGGGCATTTTTTGGTGCATTTTGTTGTGAAAATAACCTCACTGTTGGATTCAGAGTCGTCGAGAAAGTCGGATTTTCCTTTTCTTTGGACTAATTTGGATTCCTTAGGTTAGATCTACGAGGGTTTGAAGCGGTTGCTTTTTTTCAAATCCAGAGGGTAGCTACATTTTTGGTGCATTTTGGCACAAAAAGGACCTCACCGCTGGATTTAGAAGGTTGATTCCATGAACTTTGACTATAAATTCACCCTATTTTGTCATCGAGAGATTTTGAGGGAAAAAAAGGGGGCGTACGACCCTTGTTCGAACTCCTTCAACACGAGTTTTGAAAAAGGCAAATTAAAAAATAAAGGTCATGCTTTTTTTTAAATATTGATTTTTATTAAATTTTATTTTTTTAAAAAAATAAAATAAAAAAGGGCAGGTTGATTTTAAAAAGGCGGCATTAATTTTTTGGGTGCATTTAATGCATGGGACGTAGGGTACTGCGCCTACAGCCCTGTAGGCATCACTTTTTCTTCTGTTGACCATGGTAGGCTTGCCGACGACATCCACAGCCAGTCGCCAGTCTTGCCAAGATGATCGACAGCCGCAAAAGTTTCCCCTGCAACTATTTTAAAATTTTTGGGGGTTGCAAAAAAGATTTATGCCACCATTTTTTCCAAATTGACAACTTTTTTGGAAGTGACAAGGAATCTTTTAGATTCCTTTGAATATTTCGTTTAGATATTTTCACCACGAATCTCGACCAAATATTTCAATTTCAGTGTTTTTCAAGGGGCCAAATATTTTTTTCGGGTGGTGGGAATATTCTTTAAATATTCCTATTGATATCATGCTAATGTCAACATGACATCAGCCATATGAATGATCCCTTGCCCCCTCATAGCCCTTCATTTGACCTCAGAGAGTTGTTTTTTTTCTTTTTGGCATAACTTGGGCATACATAGTCAAAATCGGGGCAAATGAGATTTCATCAGAAAGTTGGTTCTGCCAAATTTCCAATGATGTGGGTTTCATCACTTGATTTTGATACTGGTGCATTCTACAGCCTATTGAAGTTAGAGGTGTTTTTAGTCCCGAGCTCATAACTTTTAACTAGTTTCTTTGTTTTTCATGATTTCAACGTCGTTGCGATCATCTTTCAAAGATCTTCACAACTATTTATTCATTTTTTCCAGAGTTCTCTCCAAGTACATTTTATTTAGTTTTTTGTGTTTTCGCACTCTGGTGAATTAGTTGGAAACTTCAGCTTTTGGAAACTTTTTGTTTACTTGGGATAACTCGATTTTAGCTATTCTTCATGTATTTCCACTATTCTATCATTTTTGAGCATTGTAGACATCTTTTTTATGCACATTCTCTTTTGTAGATGCACTGAGATAAAGTGCCATTTTGGTGCATAATTTTTTGGGGATTTTGCACATCCTATTGTGCCTTTGTATTTGCACTATAATATAAAGTGTCATGGGGGAGTTGGTGTTTTCCTTTGGTTTTCCATCATGCCTTTTTCAAGTGAGTGTTCCTTCCACGACAGTAGTGAATTCCAATGATTCTTGCCTTATGCGTGTGTGCCTTAGTTTGCACACCCTTTTATTTGTAGGTTGTTTCTCCTATATGCACTTCTTGGTTTCACACAATTTTAGTGTACATATCATGGCGCTCCCTTGTTAGCATTATCGGGGGTTTCTACTATTGGTGCTAATGCTTCCTTGGTTTCATGTTTGAGTGATCTATGTATCTTGTTCCTATGTACTTTCAAATACAACGTACATCAATGGTTGGTTACATGCATTTCATGGAGATGGATCATTTACCATATGGACACTCTTGCATTCCTATTTTTGGAGGCGACCTTTTAGTTTCATTTGATCAGAGACTACTGGGTACCAATATCTTCAACTTGCATCTTGCATGTTGAATAGTGTCGTTGGGATCACTCATACAGATTCATGTGCCATTTGTATCTTCAAGTTCCAGATGTTTGCTTTTTTCTGCCATTTGATTTGAGTAGTGCCATTGGGGACACTCATGCAAATTATTGTCTCTCTCTTGATCAATGTTCTTCAGACTATTTGGTACCTGCATTTTTGACTTGCATGTTGAGTAGAGTTGTTGGGGTCACTCATGTAGATTCATGTACCACTTGTATCTCCGAGTTCCAAATGTTTTTCCTTTGTTTTTCATCTGATTCAAGTAGTATCGTTGGGGGCACTCACATAGATTATAGTCTCCTTGATCTTGACATTTGTATCTTTGATTTCCAAGTGTTTTCCTTTTTTTTCCATCTAATTCAAGTAGTGTCATTGAGGGCACTCATGCAGATTCTTGTTATCTTGATCTTGATCATCATTTGTTTCAAAGTAGGTTCTTCATTTCAGCATCATATCAGTCATCATTGAACATCAATCTATAGCTTCTTTGTGCTTCAACAATGTTCTAGATGCTCCTCTTTTTAAGGAAATTGTTTGGTTGGAGGCTTCTCAGTCCTTCACACCTTGATTTGGAAGCTCTTTTAGTCCTTCATTCACCTTTCTCTCTTTTGGAGAGGAGTTTTCTCCCACTGTGGTTTTCTCCCTTTCTCCAGTTTTGAGAGATTTTTTGTTTGTACATGGGTAGTTCACCAAGCCTTTTTTGCTGGGACCCATCATGCATTCTCTTTTTAGGGTTTTTAGCTACTCCCTAAGGTCATCTTAAGGGGGGGTGTTAGAGTAATTGTGCATTAGCTAATAATTGATTAATCTTTAATTAGTTATTAGTCTAATTTATTCTCATGCACTTAAGCTAAATTTAGGAGTGTTTTTATGCTTTTAGGGTTTTGCTCCTATATAACACTCAACCCTCATTGTATTATCACTCTAGAGATTACTCTTCTTATCTCTCGAATTCTCAACCTTTAAAGACTCTTGTTTTCCTTGAAGATTCTTGAGGTTCATTTTGTAGCTTTTTCTTATTGAGGAATATAGCATATATTGTTTGCAGATCTCTTGCGTGGAAGGTGTCTTTGTTCGTTGTTTGATCCCATGGCTCATGTTTTTCACAATTCTAACAATGGTCATAACTAAAGTTATGAGGAGTTTGGGGCTAAAATCATGCATTTTGATGAAGTTTGGAGTCCTAAAATAGAGGCTTTTTTCGCCTTATACGCCCAGCTGATTGCTACCCTTTAGACACAGGAGATTGTTGCCTTTTAGACACATGAGATTGTTGGCCTTTAGACACATGAGATTGTTGCCCTTTAGACGAATGAGACTGTTGCCCTCTAGACACATGAGATTGCTACCCTTTAAACCTATGAGATTGTTTCCCTTTAGACACATGACTATGCCTTTTCAATCTTGTCTTGACTGCCTTCACTTGTAGATGACTCATACCTCCCATCATCAAAATAAGAAGAGCACTATCCTTTGAATGCATGCTCAATTTCAAAGAAATGTCATTTGAAATCAATCATCTATATCATTTTATTACCACTCTGCCTTTTACACTGCCAGGGAAACTTCACAATATGGTTTCTAAAGTGACTTGTTCTTGACATTCTTGTTTTCTCTTTTCTATGGATGATTGTGATCAATTTGCATTCTTGACTATCCTTAAACATGATTTGGAACTTGGTTGTCTTTATAGCCTTGTCATTAAATCAATGTACCCTTAATTATTTCATACTAATGTAACTTCTTGAGGTCTGCACTTTTCATCACTTGTCAATGTGAACATGTCTGCCCCTTGCAAGGTGTCTTCTGTATAAGGATTGTCCTTATCAATGTTGAAGGTTTTTTAAGCTCCCAAACATGGTTGTCCCCTCAGTTGTCTTCTCACTGTCTTCCCATATTTGCAGTGTCTACCTTTACATTTGATGCTCAAGATTGTCCTTCATACATAAACTATGACTGTTGCTCCTTTTTTTAACCTTTATGCAACCATTGCCTTCTCTTGGGTTGTGCATTTGTGACTGTCATAAGCATCATTGTTCATACATACCAAAACTACCCTTGACTTCATTAAAACCTGACTGTCACATTCTAGGGATAGCTACCTTGACTATGCATGATGTTGACTGTGTTGAGGGCTATCTGTATTGTCTTGTCAGTCTCTAAACATTTGGAGGGCATGGTTGTTACTAACCTCTCCTTTTGTTGTTGCTACTATCCTCTATGACTATGTAGGATTTTTCCTTTAGGATTTAATTGCCTTCTAGGTCTTTGTATGTATTTCATTGATCATGGCTATAATCAATTTCATGGTGATGGCACTATCCTTCTATAATGCAAACTACACTATCCATGCCTTATGTTTTGTCCTTTTATGTCCTCATGATCTCTATTTCAAATGAGGCACTATCACTCTTTTAAGGCTACTATGCACAATAATTGAGACCACAAGCTCATGTCTACCCAAAGTTGAAAGACCACTATCTTTATTCATTCACCTTGAGGTTGTACTATTGATAGTGCATGATGATTGTTCTTGCAAGTATATGGACTAAAACTTCATGGTGGTTGCCTTTAAATGATTTTTACCCTTTTTCATAACTTTGTCTTCAATATACACTTCCAATGGACTATGTTGGATTTATTTGGTCTTTCTTATGCCATCCTCATAGATCTGATATGATCTTTTCACTCTTTTCATGGTGTTGACCTGTAGGTTGTCATTATCTACCCTTGATGAGCTACAGGAAAGTAATATGTTGTGTGTTAGGCTCAACCCTTGAGGGATCCACATTTCTCTCCACACACAACCAACTTTGAGCAAAGTTTTTTTTGTCATTCTTATGATTGTAAACAACTAAGGGTGTAGGCTAGGGTTTTAATGCATTTATTTGATTTCCCTATGATTTTATTTCTTGTTTTCAACTTTCTTTGATTTTCTTCATGAAACTAAATAAAGTATTCATAACAAACAACTATGTATGCATTCAAAAGTGTTGAACAAGAGTTAAAAAGCAAGAAATAAAATATTTATTGAGTGTGCCTATCAATATGAGCCCCAAATCTTCGAGTTTGTATGATTGGGTGTGGTTAAAGAGCTTATAATAAGTAGCAACCTCTTCTTTTCCTCCCTTCATTGGCAAAATATCTAAACTTCTCCTTCAAATCTCCATGCATCAACTTTCAAAACCTCTCCTTTAACAAAGAAAAAACCCTAAAAGCTTCCTCCATGTGAAGTTCATTGCAATTTTTGACTCCTCTATTATTGGTGTGGGAAACCTCTTTTTTGCTTCTTTTCACATGAATACTTTGCTTTTATTTGTTTTGCATGCCAATTTTCATGACTTGGGCGTGAAAACTTCCTTTCCTTTACCTTTTTATTGTGGTGTGGGAAAACTTATTTGATGGGTTATACTTTTTAAAATAAATTTTTAACAAGACTTGGAATTAAAATATAAAAATCCTCCTTTACTTGTTTTTTTTATTTTGACTCAAGACCAAAATAATGTTATTTAATTGGAACATTTAAATAATATCATTTTTTTGTAAAAATGGACTACAGTTCTTGCTGAGCATTTTTTTAAAATGGGCTCCTATTTGTGAGGAGTGGAGAACCATAGTGCTAGCTAGTGAAGACCTTTCTTCCTAGGAGTGGAGTAAACATGCATTGTGGAGATTAATATTTTATTTTTATGATTTTAATTTATTTTTCCAAGGTTGGGCGTGGAAGAGGAGTTACAAAATTGAAGGAGAAAGTGGTGGTTGGAAGGAGGTGCCTTGTCAATCTTTGTTTGATTTTTGATTTTATAGATTTTGGTATGTGAGAAGGTGGGCGTAGTTTTTCCATTTTGATTGTTTTGTACATAACGCAATACTATCATACAAGTGGCATATTCTAGTGCAAAAGTTGGCAAACACCCTAAACCTAACTTGATTCTATTTGCGAACATCCCTAGTGACTAGTTCCAATCTTTTGTTTAGCCCTTCCTTATCTCAAGTCAAATCTATGGACACAAATTGACCCAAGTCAAAGTGGCAATAAAATGCAATTGTGAAATTTGAATATCTTGCACTATTCCCCTTCAAGCCCATTTTGACAACAAGTTCTTTAATGCAGCGACTAGCATATACATGGTGTATTCTAGATCAAAAGTTAGCAAATAACCCAACCCTAACTTGAACCAATTTGCACACATCTCCAATGCTCAATCCTAATCTTCAATTATCCCTTATATCAGGTCAAATCTATAGGTGTGGAACCACCCTAGGTCAAATTTGTAAGTTTAGAAAGGACCTAAAACTAACCTAGGTTAAATATGCAAACACATAAATGACCCCAAATTTTTTTGTCAACTCTTGCCAACTACCCATTATGAGCCAACTTAAGTATAAACATTATTCCCTTATGTGCTAGGATGTTGTATTTCAAAAAACCCTAATTCATTTCAATCCATAGCTAACACCATCATAGAGTACAAACATTGTATTGTTTCTTATATCAACATTCTAGGCATTACTACATGCTTCTTGTATTTGATCATTTTATCAAATTGTTGAATTGACAAAATGGTTTGATCAAAGAATCTTTATTGTTGAGAAAACCTCTAAACAATATCTATCAAGTCTACCCCTTTCAAGTAGAGCATTTCAAACATCAAGGGGAGAGAATTCTAGATACCAAATTTAGCACACTTTAAATCCATATATAAGATTCAAATTTATGAATGCAAAAATCAATTTTGTAAGGGTGGAAGTGAACTAAAACAACAATCATCAATGCTACGAAACTTAAAAGGCAATCATTTGATAAGTTCCAACTGACTAGCACATTGACTATTCAATTGACAACATTACTACAATCAAATCCTCATGAAACCTTAAACTAAATACCCTTATTTTATTCATTTACTTTTAAACATTTATTTAATGGCATTATTAGTGTCAGCTTTCATCGTTAAATAAAGTTGTTTATTCATTATGATTTAACATTATTTCCTATCTATAAATATTGTTTTCCACATTTGTACGAAAGTTGTTACCCTGTTGCTATACTTCTCTCGAACACAAGCTGATTTTTTCTATACTTCTCTTGACAGTTGTTATTAATTTGCTCCGTGCTCTCCTTCTTCGTTATCAGATATTCTGGAGTTTAATGTCAAATTAAAAGCCTTAGTACAGGAACCTTGAGCATGGAAACTTAAAAAGGAAGCGGCAAGCAAGAACCCACCATGAATCAACTTGTAAAACCTCAAGAACTTGACTTTAATTTGCCGACTGATGTATCAATATTCATAACTAAGCTGAAAATCAATAACTTAAAATGAGGAATGTATCAAAGCATGGACCAGAATGTTTTTTGCTGGTTAATACTGTTTGTATTACTTTCAAATTCATTCCATGACATTATTGGAACACTGTGGTGCGAGGAGGGCGAGTTTTAAAAATCCGGAAGGTGGCATCTTTAAGGTTAAACATCCAAAATATGATCTACTTCTACCATTCTCCACTGATAAACTTTCTTGGAGTGAATTTCCCTTTAGTACAATTTTGTCGGACTGGCTATTAGACCGACATTTGACACATCTGAAATATAAATATTGAGGAATCAAAGAATGTTGCAGTCTCATTGCAGATGGTAATTTGCAATTTGTACAGGTTTATCTTCTGCCTTTTTGACATGACGCAAAAGCCCATCATAGTTTCACCTGAGCGGGCAAAATAACAAATATAAAATGCAGAGAAGATGCACAATATGCTTTTGCAGAATATAGATACAGTAGCTCCATCCAACTCAAAAGGTTGACTTTGCCCTTGCACCAGATAATTGTTGTTGTCCTGCAAATAAAGAGTGCCTTGGCAAAACATTCAACTTTTTCCCCCTTTGGAATTTAATGTAGAGAGTGAACATTTTGATCTGAAAAAGCAATATTTTCATGTCTTTGACCTTTTTGTCGGCTTATCGAAAAGCCCGGTTAAATTTAAACGTAGTACATCATACCCACCTCAAGCAAAGAAGTGTGAGGAATGCCCAGAGTAACACTAGGCCCTCTACAGTTCCTACGCAGAAAAGTATAAGCAATGTTGATAATAAATTTCTTAAGGATGGAAGAAGACTCTTTGGCCTTGAGGTATGTATGACCCAACACATGGGCAACACCTGCTTCCTTAGCTTCAAAAAGTTCCTCAAGTTCATCTCTGACATCAGGCCTTAGCTCGGGGCTCATGGGGAGCTGGAACCTCACCTTTTTCTTTCTGGGCAGAGAATCATCTACTGGGGATATCCTAACAGGAGATCTAACCAAAGGAGAGTGGGCTTCCTCTACTTTATCTGAAGCAACCATTGTCGCCAGAGACTGTGCAGGCATACCAACTACTGTCATTCTTGTATCATTCAAGGTTTCATTGCCGTACCTAACTTCACGATCTTCACTTTCTCTCCGAATGAACTCGGCAATTTTTAAAATTAGCTGATTTTCAAAGTTATAATTGTCATAATGCACATCCTTGTAACCATATCTCAATATGCATCTGAACATCCGGTACTCCTTTGGGCCTATTCTGCCTATGAGGTAGTGCTCCTCCACTGGAACTCTTGGAACCTCAACTGATTTGATACATACAAACACTAGGACTTGATGGAAAGCTGGCAGATTTGTCACAAAATGACCAAAGACAGCAGGGACTCCTGTTGCTACATCTGTATAGACAAGTCCAATTCCAGGCACACGAGCTATCCCAAGGCTAGGTCCCAGATTCAATATTCTTTCCATGGAAACCTTGTTTTCCAAATCAAACTCATATTTCTTTGTGGTGCCATAATGCCAAACAAACATGATGACCATGAAAATTAAGGACAGCACCAGTGGAAGCCAGCCTCCTCTAGGAACTTTGATCAGAGATGCAGAGACATACACAAGTTCAATAGATCCAAAAAAGACTAAGAAGATCAAGGCTATAAATATGCTTTTCTGCCATATTGTAACAATCACTAAAGACATCAAGCAGGTTGTAACAAACATGACAGTAATGACAGCCAATCCTGCAAATCGACAAGGTAATTTCAATCAACATAATTGATGGCCCTACTCTTTGGCAATCTCTACTTATAGCCTAGAAGTCAAATCAAAGGCAAGAGTAATCAGATACGTACCATAGGCATGGCCAATCATGCTTATGTCTCTGAAGCCAATGGTAACAGCAAGACATAGACACATTAAGATCCAGTTTACTTCTGGAATGTATATCTGCCCATGTATTTTATTGGAGGTATGGATGACCTTCACACGAGGGAAACAACTTAGAGCTGAGCATTGGTTGATTATAGAAAAGGTTGCTGAGATGACTGCCTGACTTGCCACTACAGTAGCCATGGTGGCCACAATGAAAACAGGCCAAAACACAGGTTCTGCAGGATAAAATACTATTTTATGTCAAGCCTTGGAGCACGATTAAGTTTAATTAAGTGTTAATTCTTGTATCTAACTTTTATATGTGCTGCTATCTCTATTAAAAATTGAGAGATAAATAATGTTGCTTACCTGGAATGGCCTTATAGAAGCTGCTTTGTAGTTCATGTTTGTTTTTGGAAAGAAATGCAGCTTCCCCCATGTAAGCAAGAATCAAAGAGGGATAGACAACTCCAGTAAATGCTATCTGCCTTGGTATGTGAGTTTATGAGACGATTGGTATAGTACACATTAAATATTTCACTTTGCCATTATATAAAGAGCATTAATTTACCTTGATTGACAACTGAGAAAAGTGACCCAAATCTGCAAACATAGCCTCAGCACCTGAAAAGGAAAGTAGATTTATAAATATCAGACAACAGGGAAGAAGTTTCCACATAAATCCGAATTCAGCTCTATGAATCAATAATGCTCTTGAATTGTACACTGATTTTGCGAGTTTGTACCATATTGTAAGGCACAAACAAGAAACGGATACCAACCTGTGATGCAAAGGACAATACCTCCAAGGGAGGCCCAACCATCTCCTTGTGTCTTCTTGAAGAATATGTACACATAGTATGGTGAGACTGCTCGGATCACACTGGGATTCCAGTGGATTGTGTTGTAAATTCCTATGCCACTGATGCAGACAAGCCAGGCTATGACAATGGGTGCAAAGAGAAACCCTACTCTATGTGTACCATAATGCTGCAGTGCAAAGAGTCCCACTATGATGACACATGCAATGGTGACAATGTGATCTGTCAAATCAGATCAGATGACCAAAATTTCAGACTTAATTTAGCAGATGACAAAATTTGTATGCAAAAGAATCAACGAATTATGCATACTTGCAAAATGTCACCATTCATGCATAATGTTCAAAACCCAAATGGAACAGAAAACTGTTGCTATAGTAGTCGATCCAAAAATGAAGTAGAAATTCTTCTTACTTTCATGAAGACAACTGAACTTTACTTGGATACCCGACACTGCTGAGAGGACTGCAAAATTCATGAAAAGAAAAATGTTACAATACTTTCTGGTGCCCACTAATGACAAGCATTAGCCATGGTTTTACGGTTCATTGTTCAAAATTTGTGACTTGAGAAACATTTTCTTGTTGGAAAGGAAAGCGGAATCTAGGTAAATCGATGCAAGTTTGTAAGATAAGCTACATCACATAATGAATAAAAGAGTATATTATCTATTTATTTTCAAACACCAGTTCAATAACATCTGAATGCCTGAATATTAACTTTTTTCTGTTAGTGGTTGTTAAATGCATTTGCAGGCAAAAGCCTCAGATCAAAATGTTGGAATATAGAACATCATGACTACACATACCCGAGATTGTCGGTGTAAGCACTCCATCTCCAATAACCATGCATGTTCCGAGCAACACTACCATGAGGAGAATCAAGCGGATTCTACGATGTTTCTCAAAGAATGATTTGATTGCAGAACTCTGAAATGTATCTCGAGGAGGACTTTCTAGCTTGTATGTTGAAAGCTGCTCATCTGAAGGTTGATGATTGTGCATAAGGCTCAATTTTGCATGTCTGCAAAGTAATGAATACAAGGCAAAAGTCCCACCTGCACTTATACCAGACGAAGAATCCCATAAGTTGAAAATCAGACAAAGCAGAAAGACACAGGAACAAAGAAATCAAGACCACAACTTGCTTATGAGAAATGCACATGGTTCAGAGAGTACCTTCACCATTGTCATCTGCCCTTAAAACAAAAAATATGTATTTGCAGAGGGGAATTAGTGTAAAAGTCCAGAAGACAAGGGAAAGAACCCCAAGGACCTCATCATCATTTTCCTTGAGTTTCAGTCTTCCAGAGAATGTGCTTTTGTAAACATAGAGAGGAGAAGTGCTAAGGTCACCATATACCACTCCCAAACTCTGATAAGCCAGAGTCAATACAGTTTTGTATGAATCCTTTTGATAATTCTGCAAAACAATTTAAGGACAAAGTTTAGATCCTGAAAACGGGAATGCTTCTCATAGGGCATTTAGCATGCATTGATTACTGATATACACATTTTTCCAATCAAGGAAATATCATTCCAATTTCTACACTTCAAGGGAAGTTAAATATCTATAAATCCATGGACAAAATAGAAGGTTAAGGTAAGAAAAAAAGCCCTGTGAAACTGAAAGTGAATATGCTTTGTTTTTGAACTAGCACCACTTTGCACAAAATGCTATCAGTGAAGTTTCAGGTATTTGACAAGGCATGAATTAAAAATTTAAAAAGATCATATGCAGTACATATAATGTCAATTTGAAATCTAAGTATGTGTTACGAGAAAAGCTAATCCTCTCCCTAGCTAAAAGAGTTAACTAATCAGATAGTGTTGGTCTTTGCTATGTATCTGCATGCTCTCTGGGGAAAAGATGCTGTGACTTTTGGAACATGGCAATACCCACCACAGGAATCATGGTCTATATCTATCAACATTTTTTTTTTAAAGCAGAATATGAACCTGAATACAAATCCTTCCTACTGAGTTATCAGGAACCATAAGCCAGAGATCCTGCACCTGCCCCCCTTATTAATGGATGACTTATGCTCATCACAAGAAAATGCAATCTTCTGAGATAATTGAGGCATTCTACCATTGCTCTCAGGACCTCAATTTTTTTCTTGTGCATTTGATGACAATATCGAAATTGATAGAGGACCATTCAGTAAGGAATAGCTTTAACAATCCATTCTTAATAAGAAAACAAAATATTTCTAGAATAAGATTGTATATTAAAACTCATTCTCAACATCTTGGATGGTTGGCAAAATTTATTGGAGGTAATTAATGAATAAACAGTCACTCTCTCAGCTTATTTTTATAGGGAGCCCAATTTTGAATTTACCATGCATCAATACTGTTTTTCCCCTGATGATGGGTTCAAATATTCAGACCCAAAACATCAAGGATCAGTTTCAATATACAAAGGGATTCCAGAAAAGTTTTGTATTCTTATAGAGAATCATTTCTTCTAAATTCCATTACTGGAATATCAAATTTCTTACTAAGATGCACTCATCAATGATCGATATCAGCAACACCAAGATCGGGATTCACTGACTAGAAATTCAGGATTTTCCAAAGACCCAAAATCACTTTGAAATCGTATCAACTTATACAGGTTACAAAATATGAGGTAATATTCTGAGATGGTCAGTGCAACTTATAGAGGTCTGAGGATATTTTTAAAGAAATATAGAATAGTTGTCATGTCTCTCTATTTCAAGGAATAGTAATTAATATTATAAAATGTTTGGGAAAAAAATTCTTATTACTGGTACTTTCAGATTTGGTATTATCATTAACTTCATTTAAAAATGGCTCAATATCTTTTAATTATAAGAAAACCTCCAATACTGAAAGTAACCTGTTTCTGAAACCAGCAAAGCATCTTCCACTTCTACTAGTACTTTTCTAAATGTTAAATTTTCTCCCAAAAAGGCTGAAATAATAAATATGTCCAACAGACTTTGAGCATCAAATGTCAAGAACACGAACCAAAGAATTCAGTTAATTATTCATCAGGGTTAATGTGAAAGTGAACTAGCATCACTTCGGAGTCGTTCGGACACAATGCTGTCAGTTGAGGAGGGACTATTTTAGTTGAGGTCTTTGACAAGGTATGAATTAAACAGATCATAAGCAGAACATCTGTTGTCAATTGGAGATTTAAGAATATATTAAGAGATAAAAGGTAACCCTTCTCCCTAGCCAAAAGAGGTAAAGGTTACCACTACTCAATAACATTGATTTTTGCTATATTTCTGAATGCTCACTGAGGAGCAGATGCTGTGATTTTTCAAACACGTGGGTACCCAACACAGGCATAAGGTTCTATATCTATCAACTTTTGTTTTCAGTTGTAATTCAGAATATGCAGATATTAGAAAACTGGATAAACCTTTTTCATACTCAGTTATCAGGAAGTGTGAATCAAAGATCCTATACCTAGCCGTGTTCCTAAAAGATTCATGATTTACACTCAACGCAAGTAAATGCAGTCTTCTGGCATGGTTGAGGCATTTTTCCATTGCTCTCAGACCTTGATTGGTTCTTGTGCATTTGATGACAATGCTAAAATCAATATAGAACTATTTCTTGCAATTTTACATTCCTGAACTGTTACACCTCTTTCTATGGTACACCATTTAATGGCGAATATCAGAGGCACCAAGACTGGGATTCAATGACAAGAAGTTCATGATTTCCCCAAGGCCCAATAACACTTTGGAATCAAATCAACTTCACAGATCACAAATGTGAGACAAACTCTGAAACCATCAGAGCAACTTAAAGAGGAGGCAGTGGCTACTTCCCTGATGATGAGGGCATTGGTGAAGCTCTTTGTAAAGAATAGTTCTACACACTTGAAATCCAGAAATCCATATCACAAATTTTCACTGCAAACATAACCTAAGCACTAAGAGGACAGAATGGTGTCATGCTTTTCTATTTCATGACATAAGAATTACCTACAAACATTTGGGAAAAGATGAAAAATTTATCACTGGGGTTTTATTAAAAATTGGCCAACATTCATTTAATTCTAAGTAGACTCACCATGAGCTACCATGTATACAGTGTTATGTGGGATTGGTGAGTATGAAGTGTTTCTATAATTGAAGATTCTAACATTCCCTTAGTACCAGTTGCACAGATAATTGATTTTCTTCAACATAAGGGCAAGCACGCGCTATCCATTTAGCTAACAGTAGTAATGATGCCTGGTAAATGTGACATTCAATAGAGATAAATTTTATATACATAAGATAAATACCCTTTTGATTTCATAGATAAATTGCAACTGTAATAAAAAAATAATTTAAAATTTAAAAAAAAAAAATGAATGCAAATTTATTTGTACCTTGGCGGCATACGTGCCTGATTCCAGATCCATGCTGCTCGGAGATTCTACTCCTACTTAGTAATCTCCACCATATATGAAAACCCACCACAACACAACTTAAGTAGTTACAGCCCTCGCTCCAAGTCAGCTCTCGTGCAGTGACTATACCACGCTGACCGTCAAGAATCAAAGTACAGAATGGCTAAATTCTTGGAAAGAAGACAAGCAGGAGGCGAGGGCAATCCACAAAACAGGAAAATGGGTTTATCGAGGATGAAAAAATTAGGGAGTTTTGACCATCAAAATGACAGAAAAATCAAGAGTACGAAAAAAAATAAATTTGAGTTAGATTTTCTTCAAACTATCTTTAGGACTTTAAAATCCTATCCAAGTCCAAATGGAAAGAATTCGGTGAATGAAGATTGAACAGCATTAGATCCATTAAGCGCCCCCAAAACAAAACATGGGTGCGTTATGACCGCGGGCAGAGACAGTAAGAACACGGCGGTTTCCCAAAAAACTTTAAAGAGGCTGTGGCAACGGCGGCTAAATGAAAACGTGGCACGTGTGCGTGGCGTTGTACGGGTCCCCGTCCCCTCTGTCTCTGATTAGGACAGTCTGGATTCTAGGGTTTCTTCCCGCCACGTGTCCAGAGTTCCCCGTTCAAGTTTATTTGCCGAGAAAATCGCGTTTTGCGACTTACTTTTTTGGTCAAATGACGTCGATGACCAATAATAGTATTCCGTTTGGGGTCTTTTCGCTCCCCCCTTTCTTTCTTACTCCTTTTGTTGACTTTCCCCCCTTAATGCATTTTCTTTAGAATGGTAGGTGTATAATGTTGATGGTCTAGTTAAGGATTAGTCGTTATTTAAGATCAGTTTAGGTGGATATAGTTTAAACATGATTTGTTTTAGGGGGTGATCGAAAGATAATATTATGTAGAATGAATGAAGAAATATTAATGTCTTCGAGATCAAGTGATTTAAGGGATTTAAGAACAGAACATTAACACATTTTTAAGTTTTTTTCAATGTCAACTCTTCTATTATGAATTTTGATCAAGAAACTTGTCATTTTGTGAAGTCTTTCTTCCTCAAATAGCTCATTCAAACTACCCACCTTCAAATTAATTTTGAATTGAATCCTCATACTTTTCACATTCAAAGATGAAGTGTCGCTCAGTTTCAACCACCCTTTTGTTGCAAAAAACTTGTCCTCATATGCTAGAGTGCATGGCTATAATGGTATTGTTTGTTAGCCCCACGATTGTCGTTGCACCAAAAGATCGACTTGTTAAAGCCCGATACAACTGCCAAAGTTAACAGATCCATGGGAGGTAGTTAAACCATGTCACGAATCCCAAGGGGAGCGTTGACCATCTGTCAACAATCTCCTCCTCAACGTTACCTGAGGGGATTCGAACTCGACACCTTTGGCTCCGATACCAATTGTTGGCCCCACGGTTGTCATTGCACCAGATCGACCTGTTAATGCCCCATACAACCGCTAGCATTAACGGATCCATGAAAGGCAATTAAACCATGTCATGAATCTTAAGGGGATTGTTTACCATTTGCCAACATTGTTATCATCTACAAAGATAATTTAAGAATGGACAATTTGTCCACCTTGTTTAAAAAGGGGAGAGTCAAAACATAAAACTTGTTAATCAAGATTCATTCAAAGATTCGACGTGAAAAAAGTAATTTTTTTGTAAAGCTAATTCACAACCTTTATCTTGGTCTCATAGATATTATTAAAATCTTTCAGATAACAAAAGTAGAACACTACATAGAATGTGTAGTCTACAATGATATTTGTATCATCTACAACGGCAACTTAGGAATGAACAACATGCCCACCTTGTTTGAAGAAGAGAAAGTCAAAAATTTAAAAAAACTTGTTAATCAAGATCCACAAAAAATTTAACATGAAAAAAATCTAATTTTTTTATAAAACGAATTCATAATCTTTATCTTCATATCATAGACGTTATTAAGATCTTTTATTTTATTTTTAATTGAAATATTATATAAAAATCTTAGGTTATTTTTCCTACTTATTTTTACCCTTTCTACCAAACCTTCATATATGACATAATCGAAGAAATGTCATCGAATAAAATCTGATTTCATTTCATAATCTCTAGACTTTTCTAGAGAAATGGGGGTGGGCGTTAATATCGTTTACTACTCGGGGCAACCTTAGACGTGTTGGATTTATTTTCATGCTATAAAATTTATTGTCCTCTTAGAAAATACCTATTTTACAAACGTCATTTAATTATTGTTTTCTTCCCCTTTCGAGTTTACCTTTCCTTTCATTTTGTGAGGGAAGCACGACTTAATAAATATCTAGCACTAATAAGTAAATAATAAAAGAAAGTTTAGATATTTGAGTTAAGTGATATGACGGTTAAAGTAAATAGTAAATTAATTATGAAAATTGATAAAATGTATATTTAGTTTTATTTATAATGAAGGATTTGTCAAATGATTACGTAGTATTAGAAAATATCGATATGTTAGATAATTGTTGTTTGTTTAAAAAATTTATTGTTTGTTATTGTAGTTTATTTTTATAAGTGTAAAATTGATTTTTGTGGGTGTGAATTTGTGTAATATTTTTTTGTTTTGCTTTCTGGACTGGACAACGTGTCTTTGTTTTGTTTTGATTTATGTTTTTGGATATTCAGATACTTTGTCTTGTGTGTGTATTTGATCATTATTTATAGAGCGACGAACTATATTATGTGTTGTGATTTGGTTTATCTGATGCTTTAGTTTACATGCTTTAATTGGTGTAATGATGTTAGAGGATATAACATGTGATTGTTTATGAGATTATTGGATTATGATGGATGTGTCAGTTTTGATGAGTGTATTGGTGAAAGGGACGGGGTCGCATCACTCGCTTGCAAGCATCTTGCGATTCCGTAATTTCTTCTTCATAGTGTGTATTTTATGTTGTTTATATTATATGATGTTGGTTACTATGTTTTCAGGATTGCAGGTACATGACATCGACTACACCTGGTTTCACAGGTTTGAGCGTGTCGATCCAACGGTTAAGTTGAACGGGAGATAGTAGCTAGGTAACTTGTATCAGATCTACACCCTAGCCATAGTGTGTCGTTAGTCGTGTGTGTCGAGTCATTTATTGCCTTACTTTAATGTTATTTTATTCTGAAAGGATTCGTGATTTGAAATTAATTATTTAGAATAATTGCATTAAATCATGTTGATGGTTATTTAATTAAAATTATGCTTTGTTGATAGAAGTTATTATTTAAATTAATTGATTACATTTAATTTATTTAATTAATTAAATTTAATCCATGGGGATAAATTTATTTAATTAATTAAATTTAATCAATTAAATTAATTAATGAATTAAATGTGTGATTGAGAAAATTAAAAGAAAGAAAAGAATTAAAATTAATTTTGGAATTTAATTTCAATTTGTGAAAATTAAAATAGAATTTGTAATTAAATGTTTATTTGAGAAATTTGTTTCAATTTTGGAGTTAAAATAATATTTTAAATTATTAAATTGCATGCAAATGGGATTTGGTTGTTGAAAAGATATTTTTAATTTGACATGTGTGTGAGAAGAATTAATTTTTTATTTTTGGTTGATAAATTATTGGGAGGGAATTTAATTGAGAGAGGAAAGAAGTTTATTCACGGGAAGAATTTTGGAGAGGAAAACTTTCTTCAGGTTGGAGAGGATATTTTTGAAAAAATTGCACAAAAGATGGTTTGAAGTAATTTTTGGCTGTAGAATTGATATTGGAAAATTCTATTGATGTTGGTTGTGTTTCTGGATTGTTTGCTTGCTTGGACTTACTGCACGGTTGAAGAGAAATTGAGAGATCTTCGGAGGAGGCTTTGCATCAAAAATCTTCTTTTCCTGTAGCTTCAACACCAAATTTTATTCTATGGTTTATTGTTCTTGAATTGTTTAAATTAAATTGGTAGTGATTAAAGAATTGCTTGTTAAATTCATTTAGGAATAGAGATTACTATTTGAGAAAGAAATCAATTATTTAGATTTTAGAAGTTTTGTTTTTCCTGTGAAAATTCTTCAGGGAAATTGTGAAAACGTTTGTAGAATTTAATTTATTTGAGGAAATGGATTTTTTTGTTATTTGAATCAAACCTAGAGGTTGAACAACACTTTTAGATTGTCTTAGAAAATTTAATCTTTGTAGAAAACAAATTTATTTAAAAAAAACCTCTGTAGAAAATCATTTTATTTCTAAAGCCTCTGTAGAAATTGGGTAGAGAAATCTAGAGGATTTGAAAGTTTATGGTTGTAATCTAGATTCCTCTTAGTTCTTACTCTTTTATTGTCTTTGAATTTAGGGAAAATTGATTAAAAGACTTAGTTTTATGCCTCTGTAAATTTTGAATTGTTCTCTGGAAAATTTCACATTTTCACCTGTAGGTGAGTGTTTCAAAATAACGTCTTCAATTTACTTCCTTGTTGAAATATTTTTATATATATACATATTGTATATACTTATATATTTGTCTTAGATTGGGCAAAGGATTCCGTCAAATTTCGACGGATTGTATTGTGAGTTTTGGGGGGGAACTAAGTCCCCCACTGCTTCCTTTTATTGGAGGTGCGACTGTCTCTAAAAGCAATGCCCTCCACTAAGTGGAGGGAGCGATACCTTTGGGGGCAGTGCAGCCCCCATAAGGGCGCGACCATACGGAGGTGGGGTGGGGGTTCGGCCATAGCCGACCCCTCCCCAAATGTAATCACTGTTTTTATTATTATTATTTATATTTCATTTCCTTTGAAATCTGGAAATGGCAATTTCGTTCGCCTTTAGTAATATGTGGATTTCGATTTGTTTAATAGTTCTTAATATATATTTTCTCTTTAAAATATTTATATATATTCAAAGATTTGTTTAAAATAATGGAAATATGTATGAATTAATTTATATATATAATGTAAATATATTGTATGTATATATATATATATACAATGAATATACATTTATATATTTTAATATAGGTTTTGAATTTGGGTGAATGAATCAATCTAAAGATGGAATTATTTAAATGTATTTATTTTTAAATGATTATATGTTTTAGTTGGGAAAATTAATAATTAAGTGTATTTTATTTTGGTTTAACAATTTGATATTTTGTAAATTTTAATTGATATATTTAGTGTATATATACAAGGTATATATAGTTAAATATATTATTATACATTTAATGTATATATTTCATGAGTAGTCTCTATTGAGAGTTTATGCAATAATTTATGTTGTGTTATTTAGATGCATGTAATTGAGTTTTGCATAGAGATTTTAAAAGATAAGATTTGATTGCATGGTCAAATAGATAAGGAAAAAAATATTTTTTTATAAATTGCATGTTTTATATAGAAAATTGAAAGAGCTATAGAATATGGTTAGAAAATTGAAAAGAGTTAATTGCATAGACTTATGCCGTTTTAAAAGTAAATGAGTTTTATTGAAGAGACAATTATTTATTTTAATTTATTTATTTCTATTAGAGCAATTAATTTATTGAGAATGGAATATGAAAGAGATATGGAATTAGTATATCCAAAATAGTAATTTTCTCGTGATTGCCTTTTAGATTTATTTTCCTTGTATTTCGCAAAGGGATGTGAGTTTAAACTGTTCAAGATTCCCAATAATGAAAGAGAAAATAGGGTTTATGATTATTTCATATGATCTAATTATTGTGTCTTTGACTTTGTCAATGTTCCTATTGATTGAGGATGGATTTAAGAAATCCAAATATTAGATTTGATTAATGACTTGAACGCTTTTGTAGCTATTTCGTCAAGTTGTGTTTTGGGATATGGGATTATGTGTTAGTCCAAATTTGTAAGTCTTCTAGAAGATCTTAGAGGATGAGGGTTGTCGTTTCTTTATGTCAACCAGTTGTTTTTCCCTTGGGTAGTGCGTGGGATCTTTTTAGTATTTACCCGGTTTCCATGAACGGGGATGTTTTGTACCTCCTTTGGAAGGAGAGGACTTTGTGTTTTGTTGCCTCCATTTGTTGGAGTGAGTTCTATTATTTTTTTCCTCCTTGCGATGGAGTGGTTATGAGACCTAGGTTGTATGCACCAATGATTCCTTTGGTGGTTAGTTTGTTTGTGCGTTGTCAAATAGAAGAGTGGCTTCCAGTAGGGGCCAGAGCCCATAAGAGGTAAGATTTGGATAACCTTTGGAAGTGAGTTTAATCAAGTGATAACTAAAATTTTAATAAAAATTTGGGGAGTACTACACACTAAAAAGATAAGTTCTAGCCTCACTCATAGTTTCAAGTGCTAGTTAAGGCTTGGAGTGAGTGGGAAGGCCTGAAATGGCAAGTCATCTATCTTGTTAGTACGAGAGGTATTTGATGCCACATGAGTGAGCATGAGGGTCGGGGTTCGGTTGAGGTCACCAGGATTACCAGAGCCTATGAAGAATGCCCAGAGGAGATCTCATGACTAACTATGCGATGACACTCTGTCTAGGACAACAGTTGGTATTTATGTTTTGTGTATGGTTCTTTAAATATACGTGATCTATTTTATGTCTGGAAGCAATGTGACCTATGTCAGTGATGTGTGAGTTGTACTTGTTTATTGCATTTGTTTGGCTATGTCAGTATGATTCTTCCTTTGGTTAGAGGTTGTAGATCTTTGTCCATGTTACGTTGTTACTATCTCCTAGCATGGGGGGTGGGCCTTCAGGTACCACTTGGTTGGGTGGAACATGCACCATACACCGTTGGGTCCCCACTTATCTTCACGTCCCGCCACGCAACCCTAGAGGAAGTTGCAATTAACTACACAAACAAACTAATTTTTTTTTTTTAAAGTATAATTGATATGCAAGTTCTCTACACATTGCAACAACCTCTAAGGTTACGAGATTGAGAAAAATTATTAACCCACAAACAACATTAAATAATTGAAACCACAACATTTAATTACTTAAGCATTAAGGACACATACATTCCATACAAGATAAATTCATCAAAGAAAATAGAGATGCCATAAGATCTCATTTAACTATAAGGTTACAACTCTCATTCCCCGAATGAGGTAAATCTAAAAGCATGATTACATATTACAACCTTCCACCTTGATTACAAGAGGGGTAAAAAAAATACAAGATTAACTGAAATGAAAAGCATGAAAAGTAACTGGATCCCACGAGCTCTCCAACTGGAAACCTCATCAACATGAACAAGAAGAAATCCCAACGGAGTAAGGTGCATGCCACCCAACCAAGTGGAACCCAAAGGCCCACCCCCCGTGCTAGGAGATAGTAACAAGGATTCCTAGACAAGACCAACTACCTCTAGACATAGGCTGAATCATAATTGAACCAAACTGACACAACCAAACACATGCACCACACAAGTACAATGCAAGTACATCACAAGAACAATTCTAACATGGTCACATTGCTTCCAGATATAAAGCAAATCAAGTATGTTAAAAGAACCATACACATAAAATCAAGTACCAACTACAAGTACACCATAACATTACTGGCATGGATTACACTGCTTTGGTTATCACTCGAATAAACTACCTCCGAAGGTTACTCAGTTTACCTCTCACGGCTTTAGCCCCTACGGAAGTCATTCTTCTACTTGACAACACACCAGACATAACCAACACAAAGGAAACCCAATTGCGTACAACAAGACATCACGACCACTCCAACTCTAGGAGGAAATATAAAGAAGAACTCACTCCAACTCTGGAGGTAACAACGGTAACAATGCCACTCCTTACAAGGGGCCACAAATCACATAATCCACTCCTTCCACAGGAGGCACAAAACATCCCCGTTCAAGGAAACCGGGTAATAACGTTGACATAACCTCAAGCACAAACCTAGGGAATTAGCAACGGTTGACCTCATATAACGACAACCCCCAAACGATAATCGAGGTAATTATATTTAAACAAGCAATTTGACAAGAAGTAAATCTACTTCGGATTTCCTAAATCCACTTCATTTATGAACATTTAGTACTTTATTGTCATTAGAAAATTGAATCAAACAATGTCTTTTCAGATCAAGATGAAATATAGACCAAGTATTTCATTTTCTAATTGTTCTTAAAATAATTATAAAATAACCATCTATTTCCACCATTCAGAACGTATCGTTTAAAATTACTTATTGGTTCATTGCAAAATACTCATTATGAAAAAAGTCTAATAATCGTGTTACTAAACACATTGTTTTCAAAATCAATATTTCACCTTTCAAATACATCGTAAAATTAAAATCTATAATTTGACTACGAACAATATAATTTAATTTCACAATTACATCAAAATCATGCTCTTAACTAAAACACTATTTTAATATATAAAAAAAAGAAAAAAACTTAAAAAAATAAAAAATAATAATAATAAAAATAAATAAATAAATAAAATAAAATAAAAAAAGAGTCAAGGCGCGACCACATAGGGGTGTGCGTGTTAGTCGTTGGGCTGACTGTGTATTACACACAGTCGAGCCCATTTCATGGGCGGTTGTGTGAATACATAGCCAAACCCTTGTTTAGCGCGACCGACAGAGGGGGGGTGGGTGCGCAGGGTGCGGCTCCCCCATACGCCTCCCCATGGGGGCGCGGTGGGGTGAGCCCCTTGCGAACCCCCCACAAACCCCCAAAATTTTGCATAATTTTATTTTTTTTAAAAGAAACTCGAATCCCCCCCTGCGGATTTCGTCCGCCAAAACAAAAAAAAACACAGTTCTTTCATTCTTTTGTTTTTTTAAACAACCAATTTGATACTTTATTCATATGTAAATATATATGTTTATAGCTGTCAAAATATATATATATATATATATAGATGAATATATATTTATCCAAGTTAATAAAGACTTACACAAAAAAGGGCATTTAATTTTCAAAGGATCAAATACAATAGATAAATCATTTTTCATTGAAGAGAACACATTTTTCCATGGTTTTAGGATTTTGAAACAAAATCAAACATGGGTTTCCATTCATCACAGATTCTTTTCTTGTTTCTCAAAACATGTTTTTTTTTTTGCAACCAACATATAAAATTGTGAATCTTTTCCCAAAATGAAACTAATTTAACAAATAGAATACCTGGTTCTCAATGCTTGAGAGGATGACAAAATGGTGCAAGTCTTTCTCCTCAAATTCCAGCTTCTTCTCAACAGAGCTTCTCCAATAAATCCAAATCCAAACACACCACCAATTTTTTTAATTTATTTTTTCTTCTCTAAATCTCCATTTTTTTTCATCCTCCCAAAATTCATGAAAAAACCCAATAATAAAAGAAAATCCAAAATATCTCATTTTCAACCACCATCATCAATTTTCAGAAACAAAATAGAAAATATCTCAAATTGATTTTTCATTCAATTTTTGCATTTAAATTTTCAAAAATTTTGAAATTTAAATCCCTTTTTCAATTTTCAAACTTAATCTTTTCAATTTCCACTTTCACACAAAATAACTATAATTTCCAAAATGCATAACTAACTTCATTTCAACATAATTAATTTAATTAATTAATAATAATAATAATAATTAAATTAAATTAATCAATAAATAAAATAACATTTTTCACATTATAACCAGATTCATTTAATCAACCACTCAACTACATAGGCCATTTATTTAACATTTCAAACTTGCAATTTAATATAATTCAGGCAAGTTACTCAATATTAAAACACAGAACCAGACTAAAACCGACGACCCACTCATGACTAGGGTGATGACTTGACATGAGAAACCTAGCTACTATCTCCCAATCAAATGTCGTTGGAAATGGACACGCTCAACCTTGTGAAATCAGGTGGATTCGATGTCCTGTACCTGTTAACCTACGAACAATAGAATATCACACATGTATATTTGCATCATAGAAAACACACCGTGAAGAGGGAATCACGGAATCGCAAGGCGCTCGCAAGCGAGTGATGCAATCCCGTCTCCTTCACCAATAGAGTATTACCAACTGACAAGTCTAACATCAATAATATAATCCAACATATAACATCATTAATTCAAGTATTCACAATGCTAATCCAAAGCATGCCATAATGATAACATCAAAATAATTCACCATTACATCAAAATACATCATTTACATCGCTTTACAGTTAGCAATCAAATAGCAGCTGAGTACCACCGTCCAAGCACTAACAGAAACACAACATAACCAAATAGGACACTGTTCGATCCAAAGAGCAAAACAGAGGGGTATTACAGATCTCATGACTAACTATGCGATGACACTCTATCTAGGACAACAGTTGGTATTTATGTTATGTGTATGGTTCTTTAAATATACTTGATCTATTTTATGTCTGGAAGCAATGTGACCTATGTCAGTGATGTGTGAGTTGTATTTGTTTATTGCATTTGTTTGGCTATGTCAGTATGAGTCTTCCTTTGGTTAGAGGTTGTAGATCTTTGTCCATGTTACGTTGTTACTATCTCCTAGCATGGGGGTGGGCCTTCAGGTACCACTTGGTTGGGTGGAACATGCACCATACACCGTTGGGTCCCCACTTATCTTCAGTACTTGGTGGCGAGACATATAGATGGACAACTCGTGGTTCTTGTGTTTAGTTCATGCATTGTAATATTTTAATTTGTATATGTTATTTTTATCCCTCTTATGTTTATGAGGTGGAATTCTGTAATTGTAACACTTATGTACTATTGCCTCATTCTGGGAATGAGTGTTGTAACTATTTAATTAAGTAAATGATTATGAAATTGTATCTTGGATGTTTATCTTGTTATGTTATGTTGTATCCTTATGTTGTATGATGCTTATTTCATAAAGTTATTTAATGTTATGGTTATATGTAAGATGTATGTGTGGGTTTATGTAATCCCAACCTTGTAGCCTTAGAGGTTGTTGTTAATTAGTAAGTGAATGTGTATGTTAATTACACTTTTAAAAAAAAAAAATTTGGTTCGCTTAAGTTGTTAATTACAACTTCCTTTAGGGTTACTTGGTGGGGCATTACAATTTGGACTTATGGACAAGATTGAAGATGTAACTCATTAACTTGATCTAGTAGAATTTTATTGTTTAATTTGTTTTTTCCTTCGTGCATTGCTTAGAAGCACCCATGGAGAATCTATTAAATTGTGAGGCTCATGTTCTAAGTTGGACTCTTAGATGGATTAATGGTGTTGAACCAAGGTCAAGACCAACAAGAAAGCATTCAATATTCTCTAAGGATGATGATGCAATACTAATGTAACAAGAGTTTTTGAATTCCTTAAGACCCTCTAGATTGTACTTGTTTGTTCCTAGATTATTTATTTGAATTAAGGTTAGTCCTTCAATACACCACTCCAACGAGCAATTTGGAATGCTTTGCACTTTAGTCGGCTCATAATGATTAGTGAAAAGGGAGGGAAGGGGACCTAATTTGAATTTTGAATCTACACTTACAAACCTAAACTATGGCAGGGAATGATAAATTTAGGGACAAGGATTGATTTATGGGGATGAGTCATGATGGGATTGGAAAAGATAATATCATTGTCAACTTCTATAAAAAAATATGTCATCTTATATGCTATTTAATACATAAAGGACAACCTAGCCATTATGGTTCCAAAACATAAGAGAAAATGGCATGTGCATGCAATTTTCACTATTGCACATTTATGCCACTTTATACATATGTTTATGTTATAAGGGCATTTTTGAACTAATTAATTCCATATATGTTTATGGTCATGTTAAGTGGCCCCAAGGCTTAAAATGCCTTGAATTATGTATATAGGGTATGCATTTAAAGGAACCATCCTCGAACCATTTTACACATCACACATCATATAATCATATGGAATGAAAGTAGGACAACATATTCACATGTTTATCTTTAGCACATTTTGCACATCCATCTTAGTTATCTCCTTTGTCTATAGCAACACCTAACATCCACCTTTATGATTATTTTATAATTTCAATGTTAACTTAATCATACGGCTTTATTAAGGCTTGAGGAAGTTCTAAAGTTTTATACTAGCATAGATTGCCCCATGTGCTTCGTAGCACCACCCTCATTTTCCTTGCACCAAATAATACCAAGAAAATACTTTGTAAGGTATCAAAAAATAAATTTGGCTTGAGACAATATTGTAGGACTCAAACAAGATCATTGATTTTGAAGATAAGATCACAATAGTGATATTCTCCTAAACACTCATATTATTGGGATTCAATTGTATTAGTCTTCTAAGCAATAATATAATTCCATTTTCATAGTTATAATCCCTTGTCACAACATTCGATTAGTAAGTTCACATTTTTCAGGCATGTGAAGCCCTAAACCATCTCTTTCCAATTCAACATTTATTAATTTACATCCTCATTAAGTGTTAATCAATTTGTGTGTCAAACTTTATATACATAAATTTTGGCATATATGACTCTTTAAGGTCATGCTTGAGCAAGCCACAAGGAAAAGAATCTAAAAGGACTATGATCATTGTAAGGGCGAATGGGGTATACTAGCATACATTTATTAAATATTAATATTTATAGAATATGTCGAGAGTTATCATTCTCCAATTTTCTTTTTTGATTGATTTATCTTTGTGATCAAATCTTTGATTTCTCTTTGCGATAAAAAATATTATTTATTTATTTTATTTTTCTTTTAGTTTATGCAAATATTTGAATTATTTTTATTATTTATTTATTTATTTTGTTCTATCAAGTCTCTTTGATTTGATTTTTTTGTTTCATCAAATCTCTTTTATTTGATTTTTTTGTTTCATCAAATCTACTGTAGTTGCACATGACTGCCACCTACCTATCATTTTAAATGTAGCTTCAAAAACTTTACACAAACTTTTGGATGCCACTATAGACACCTCTCGGCGTAATTACCTAATTAGTTTATATCTTAGGTCCTATTCACATTATTTTACCTAAGTGCACTTAGGACTTAAATAGAGCATTATCACTTTATGTCTCAAGTCATAAAATTAATACACATTTCCTAAGTTTATGTTGTTCTATATCTCACCTTGGTCTATATAACCAAAGGATTCTCATTGTAATCAAATACATTCACATTCATGTACACATCTTATAAATTTGCATCCTTTGATAGAATAGAATTGTTCTCTCGTTTTTGGTCTATCTTGTGCTTTCATTGAATCTCCTAGATCTTGGATGGCTATCTTCATAGACAAATCCTGCATGGTACATAGTATTCTATATTGACTCTTATATGGCATCATAGCTTGTGGGATTGTTTCTTGTTAGTATTTTTTAGATATTTATATTGTAGATCTTGGTCAATCTTTAAAATTCGAGTATGATCTTCTCTTGCATTATATAATGACCTAAAGAATTTTATTTTTGATATAAACACCTTATTTGGGGGTTTTTCTCTTTGTCATTTTGTATTGTAGGATCATTTTAGAGCATGTTGGCGCAAATCTAAGCTCACCATTGAGTTTAGAGTGTCCAATAAAGTTATGTTTACCTTTTATTTGTCTAAATTGGATATTAGAGGTCATATCTACAAGGATTTGAAGTTGGAAGGTGGTTGATCTAAAAGGTAGTTGCATCTTTAAGCATTTTAGGTCAAATATAATCTTGCTATTGTGTTCAAAAGGCCCAAGAACTTAAGGATTAGATATTGATTCATCAAATTTGGATCACCTTTCTCAAATCCATTAGATAAAATTTTCATCCTCCTTGGTCATATAGACCATACCATAAGAATCTTCTACTATTTGGAATATTTCTCTTTACAATAGCTACTCAATATAGTATGGTGAAGGGTATATATCATCAATTGGAGGAATATTCCTTCTATCACTTGTTTGATATTAGTATGATGTCATCAACTTCTTCCTCCTAGCCTACCCCCTCTCCATTTATAATTTTATTTTGCACTTAATCTTTAGAAGTTTTGTTCTCAATCATATGAGCTCCTTTTTTACAAACTTTTTTATTTGGAATATAATTTTAATACATTTGTATTGATGTATATAGTCTTTAATTTTGGAATCTATTTTTTAAAAAAGTTATAGTTTCTCATAGGTGTTGCTAAGTATTTCTCATTTTGGGAACTTTTGAGGCTCTGTTTGCACCCATATGGTAATAGTTTTTGGTGTAATATTTTAAAAAAGTGCATAATTTTTCATTTACTTCATAATGGAAAAATAAAATTGACTCTCATTCTATAAAAAAAAATTACTTTTATTTTTGTGGCCAAATTTGGCATTTGTGATGTACTTAGATCAAGACAACTTCACTAATTTGACAAGTGCCAATCAAAATCACATTAATTATGAAGTACTAAGATTATGTATTAATGGGGGGTCTCATGATTATATGGATTTTGGGGGTATTCTCATACTTTTTTTTGGATTTAGTCTCTTTATTGATCTATTGTGTGACTCCATTTGAGGAGAATATAATTATTATTCATGGGTGTTTTAGCTCATCCTTATTTCATTAACTTGGAGAGATTTAATTATATATCTCATAGCAAGGTGGGATTCTAAAGCATTTCTATGACTTAATTTCTCCTCCTATCTCTATTGACTTGTCCCCAAATCAAGTGCTTTGTATCCAAAGCTTGGAGGGAAAGAAAAGATTGATCATGTCCTTGGATTTATTAGATGTCATGTTGATTACTACATATTTACTAGATCATAATTGACACTGATTTCCCTAGTGTTCTTTAGATAAAAAAACATAGGACATGTATGGAGATCTAGTTGATCCTCCATTCCTAGAAGATACTATCTTGGTTGTCTTATTCCTTTAGATGATTTTGATAATCTACCAAATGATCATAAAATAATTGAGGTGTTTGATCATTTAGAAATTCATAAATGTTGTTATAACACACTAATTTCTCTTGATACCACTTCTCCTCTAGATATTTTCATTATGGCTTCGGGTTTTATGATTCATAATAAATAGATATAGGCTTCATAATCTTTATTTGTGATCCAACATCATGAGGTTGAGGGCTCTTGTATTCCAACATTGGAAGATTCATTTGATGTTCACACTCAAGCATATTGTGTGGACATACCATTCATGTATAAGCAATTTAGTTAGATGACATGCATTAATATATTCATCTATTGTTACTTATTTAGAGTTTAATGAACTACTTGAAATGGGGCCTCTAGTGATTCAATACATAAGGACATACATAATATTCCAGATACAATTACTTGGGATGAGTACTTGAAAAACATTATAGGTTTATTTTGTGCGTCTTATCGTGAAAACTTGAAGGAAATTATTCAACCTATGTATCTCCTCTTTGATGTATTCTCCTATGGAGTTGCATTATTTATTTTAGATCTTGTGAGGACACCTTCAGCCCCTCTTGTTCTTTTTATACATAATCATTTATCATAGTTTGGCATTGGTTTGAAGACCCTTGAGAAACATTTGGATAAGGCATATTTATCTTTTGGATTATGTTATACATTTATTTCCACAAGGTTCTAGATTATCACCTTCATCAATGTGGCTTGGAACACCTAACTTGATTGTGGAACCTTTCAATACCAACACGGTGAGACTTGAGTAGATTTTAGAGAGATCACATATATCTTGATATTTCATCCCTCATTTTATTTTCAATAATGGGGATTCTTATTGCATTCATTCTTGGATTTATTTCTTAATAAGGGGACGAATTTTATTCAACACAATTATATCATTCTTAGAATTTATTATTAGGAATCTACCATCATTGCAGGAGATTCTACTTTGAGGGCGAGCTACATAGGCTCTCTTCTTCTCTCTTGTGGAGGGGAATTTTTTTCACGTGGGTTTTTTCCTTTACATATTTTTAGAGAGAATATTATATTTTATATCCTTTAGAGAGGGGTTTTTCTCCTTTTATCTATTTTTGAGATAATTTATTTGTACATGGGTACCTAATATGAACTTGTAGCTAGAACCCATATTTTCATCATTACATCTTCGTAGGTTTTCTCATTCTCCCTAAGTTGTACTTAATGTGGGTGTTAGTGTGAATAAGGTATATTACCTAATCAATTTACCTCTCAAGTCATATTCACACTAGTTTACTTAGGGAATTCTTAGGGTACTATCACTTTATGTCTCAAGCCATAAGATTAAGACACATGCCATAATATTTTGTTGTCTTATATCTCAACTTGTCTTATATAATTAAGGGGTTATCATTTTAATCACATAAAATCATATTCATGTACATATATTGTGCATTTGTATCATTTGGTAAAATCTAATAATTCTATCATGTTTGGTCTCTCTTATTATTTCATTTAATCTCCTATACTTGGATGGCTATCTCCATAGATAAATCTTGCATGGCATGAAGCATTTTATGTTAAACCTTACATTGGTCAAAAAATTCTCAATAAAAAGGTTGCAAGAGTGTTTAGCGTGAATGTTATTATTTATAAATTATGTTATTTGTTAGAAAAGTGCTCTTTATAAGTTGATGATGCATTCAAATGTAGTTTTGATAATTTTGGCAAGTTTGCAAGAAAGAAAAGAAAATTTGTAATGATTGGGAAGTATGTTTTATTGTATAGATTTTAAGGAGTATGAGGCATGAGTTAACAAGTAAAATCAACTCAAATCTCATGTATCCAATTTTGAGAATAGATCAAATAAAAAACAAGAAAATCTTAAAAGCCCTAGTTCAATTTATAAAGATAACTTGTTTATTTTTTGGCTAAATGGGCATGTTTGAAGTTGGTTTAATTGTTGATATAAATATGATTAGGTAACTTGTTTAAATAGATTTCTTAATTTATTTAATTGATTTGTTTGAACATTAATGTGTGGTTGATTTTTTAGATTGGTTAACTAATTTGATTATTTTATGATTTCATTTGTTGATTTGAGCAATGTTGTGATTGCATGAATTGATTTAGATTTTTGAACAAAAATAAAATTGCACAAATTGAAAAATTATAAAGGAAAAGTAAATCCTCTTCTATTAATAATTAAAATCTAACAACTAACAATCTAATAACCAATCTAAAATTATAAATCATAATATACTAAAAACTATTTTCTTACCTTTAGTAGTGTGACTCAATCCAAAAATTATAAATAATAAGTCATGTAGATGCTTGATGACTTTTTATTCATGTATATGCTTAATACATATTGATCCTCATGATTCATTACGTACAAACTAGCTAAGATGACATATATGACATTAGGAAATTGTTTAGGAATTTTTTAAATCACCAAAAGGAGGATTGTTGAGAATAGGTTGTATTTCCCAATTTTGTTTGATAAAGTTCTTATTATGTAATATATTTGGGTGTAAAATATGAGTCATGATGATGCTACAAGAAGTGAAGCTCAAAAGTAAGGGGAAATGATGCTTCTAGAAAAGGAAAATAAAAATTCAAGGTCATTTGGCTCTTGAATTACCTACACAATCAATTTAGGTGAAACAACTAATTTCCAATAGGTAGTTAAAACTGCTGCAACACTTGCATGAATTCTATGATAGTATTTTAAAGGGTAGTATTAGTTTTAAAATTCCCCATGAAGTTTTGATATTACTACAATAGTCTTTTAATCATCATAGTAGTTTCATAAGGTCCATACCTATGGATAATAATAGTATAACCCAAAGTGGTAAAATATAGACATTAACAACTAAAAAGAGGGGATAAATATGAAAAAAAAAACTAAGGGAGATCAAAGGGCATGTATGAAAGCATTAAAAACCAAAAATATGGGAGAAATATGAAAATAAACTGAGGGAGATCAAAGGATATGTTAAAAGGAGACTCGGTGAGTTGTTAAGGTCATGTTACCAAATTTTCACCACAACTCAATTGGCAGAGCTGATTTAGTTTGTTCATTTTAAAGTGAAGGTTCGGTTAGTTGCTATATTGTTTAAATTATTGATTACATCAGATTTATGAAGTTTCAATTATTCAAAAAAATTTATAAACAAAATTTCAAGAGTTATTGCTCAGTGCTTTGCAGTGCAAATGAAATACAAGACACAATGTACAAATGATTAAGCATAACAATGGCTTTCATATATTTCACGATGCTTATTCATATTACAACATTTCATTTGTTTACAAATACAAATGATTGTACAATTTTGCATTTAGATGCATTTCTTTTCAAAATGAAAGGAAAAGAGAAATTAAAGGATCCACACAAGCTATGGAGATAGCCAAAATAATTCATTGCAAGAATTGAATTATACAACTAAAGGTTAAGAAGTAAGAAGAAAAAACATAAGACATATCCATCATTTCTTGTTTCTCGATCTTCAATTGATGTGCTTGCAGCTTGCTCCTTCCTTGTTTCGATTCTAAGTGTACCTGTAGGAGTTTGGGAAAGTCCTGTTAGAGCTTTGGATATGAGTTACAATTAACTTCTTGAAATGCATGGAATCAGCTAAGAATAAAGAGAATACAATGAAAGCCTAAAAATGAAATGCCATATCATGGAACCTTTTAAATTTTATTATTTTATGCTAACATTGTTTATTTCCTGTGCATGTATAGGAAAAGTTATGTAGTTGATCATTTCATGAAGACATAAAATAATGTGGAGTAAAATGGGCTCCCACAAGGGTAGAGCTTGACATGCTACCCTTTAAACATACAAATGGGGCTGAGTAAGGAAATTTAGTTATCATGCTCATATAATCCAATCATAAAGGAGTGAAATAGATTTAAAGTTATCAAAATAATCAAGGACATTATTCACTCATAACAATCAAATCTGAACAACGAAATGAAAATTAGAGGTGGACAATGAACTTAACTCAGATACATAACCAGTTGAAGTTCATCAATTTCCATACTGAAAAGTTTTAATACTGTCAAATTGATTACATCTTTGTTGCTATATATTTTGTTCTTGCTTATTCATGTTGTTTCATGGTGTTTTGTTCTAATGTAGCAATGTATTTCATGTTCATAATAGTGATAGTGAATAGGCATACATAATGCCTCATCAACAAAGCTTTAATAAATGATAAAAGCAAAAAAGAGAAGCTTCATTCTATGAAATGTTTGAGCTGAGAATGCATGTTTTCTGAAGCTTTCAAGTATATGGAATGAGTGGTAAAAAGCATCAAAGAAACCATACATGAATGTCATAATGGCCAGTTGCAGATGTGTTATGAAATGGGATGTTGCATTCTGAACTGACTGAACAAGGATTTCTAAGAGAAGTTACCCATAGTTGTGAGTAAAACAAAATTCATCAGATGCTACCACTAGGCAATGTGTATACAGGTGTGTGGAATGAAATGAAAGGCTTGCAAGTTATCTATCAAAGAGTTGTACATTTTGACTTGGTTGTTTGCTTCATGTCATTTGAGTGTTGCTATAGGAGGAGAATTATGAAAGGAAAATGGTGTGTTTCTTCCAGTTTAGAACAACAATGGAGCAAGATTCAAATGCATATTTCACTTCAAATGAAGAATTTTCTTTATGCAGTTCATAATAAAGCATATGATGGTCACACCATGGAGACTTTCTCTTTTAAAGAACTTGAATACCCATATGAAGGTTTGAGTGGGGAAAGAAAATACAGAGGGAGAAAGCCACATTTCAAGCTTGTGTAGCATGGGAGCTCACTAAAACATAGATAAGGAATATGCATGGTCGCGGCCTATAATGAAGAAAATGCATAGAGATTCCCAAGTTTGTTTCTTCCATAATGATATCTTCACTATTCTGACAGTCTTTTGGAGTTTTTTTTCATCAAAATTAGCTCAAACTTAAAACCTTTCCATGGCGGCTAGATAGAGCATACAAAAGGAGGCATTGTAATAAAGAAGGAAAAATTAGAAAATGCATGCTTGGTCACGACCTTGAAGGCCATTGTTTCTTTCAAAATGAATGGGAAAGGCCACGAAATGGTATGGAAGTCAACTCACCTTGCATGCAAATGAAGAGTCGACTCACAAAGAGGTCGAATGCCCAAGTCTTCCTACAAACCCTAGTCCATGGTGGTGGCACATTTTCTCCCGCAGAGCTCTCTCTCCCAAAGTCGGCCAGTGCAAAATGAAATGTAAAGTTAGGGTGAAAGTCAAGTTTTGTTATTAGGGTTTCTCATTTTCCCTAATTCGAATGTGGACCTTAAGTTAAATGTTAATTATCTTCAACCTTTTATCATTTGATAATATATGCATGTATTAGGTTGACCATTTAACAATGCATCATATGCCTAAGTCTTTAGGCTAGGTTTTATTTTATTTTCAAAATCCAAATACCTTGTGGTATTTATTTTATGCCTATGCCTTAGTAAAGACTAAAATGAACATTTATACCTTAGGCTTTTAGTTTTAATTGATTTTATAAAAATCAATTTAAAACATTGATAGGTATTTGTCTTTATTTTTATGATTTTTTTTTGAGAAAAATCAAATTGTAATGGAGAGATAAGGTTGTAATATTTTTGCAAGGATTTCTTTTAAAATCTTAGTTGCAAAAATAAATCAAATCGGAGATAAAAAACTGCAATTATCTTGTAAAGAAAAAGATAAACCAATATTTTTATAAATTGTTTTATTGTTTTTGCTATTTTTAGCAGTTTGTAAAGATATAGATGGTTGACTTTTTCCTGGGCGAAATTGAGTTGCATGGGATGGAGATAAGCTGTTCTTTTTTCTTTTAAAACAAAATAGGCCTATTTTTAGGTGCTTTTTAGGATGGAAATGCAAAAAGTGTGAATTTTCCACTTTTGTTACACATTTTGGAGTAGTTTTGGGGGTTTTTTCCAGGCTTTCTTCTTGAGCTCGGATTAGGGTTTTGAAGAATTTTAACTTTTAGGAGAAAAAATCAGGTTTTTTGAAGTTCAAATCATTGTTTCTTCCTCTCTTGTTCATGCAGAGAGTTTTGTAAGCATAATTTTGTACTCAGACTTTGGATACTCCTCCAGTTTAATAAAGCAACATTGCTATTTCTCAATTTATGTCTCCTTTGCAATTTTAGTATGATGTTTACATTGTGATTATGTTTATAGAATCCTTTTATGTCCTATTATTGCAGATCTTGATGTATAAAGTTCATGCGATACAGGTTGCATGTTGTGTTTGAATCTGAATCTTCATGCACATAAATAATGTATTGAGTGTTCATGAGAGGTTGTGAGGTTACTGTTGTTTTCTAAGAGTTATTTGTGGGTAAATAATCAAAGTCATCATTAGATTCTGAAGATACCTTAGTTTTATTCCAGTTCATCTTCATAAATATTTACCCTCGAAAATCATTTAGAATAGAAACTATCATTCAAAGAACCAACTCACTCTGGAGATTCCTTCTCTATTCATATCACCCACATCTGAAGAAGGTTTCCATGTGTCAATAAATAGTTAAATTTATGCAAATTTAGCATAGGGTGCATATTTGATTGATAAAAGGTCATGCATAAAATAGTAAAATACTCTAGTCTATTTAAAAATAAAATAAACCCATAAAATAAGGCAACATAATATTATGTTTCTTTCTTATTTGAAGAAGTCACTCCATATTCTATCTCCATATGAGATCCAAGCACATGCAATAAACTTCACACAACATAACTCTCTTGCCCACAATATATAATACTCAATTACCTACCACTGCCACTTCTTTGTACATGTGGGATAAACACTCTTATTCTAATTAATAAGTGGGATGACTTACAAAGCATATGAACCCAATCCTTATTTATTAATACCTAATAAATTATAATATCACACCCATGAGTACATGGAATTCCATCCCTCTTGGCATGTTTCATCCTCAAAATGTGAGAAGAAGCTAAATAGTAAAATTATTACAAGTCAACATAAATAACCTTCATAGAAGGTTAATCTTGATGGTACCTATATCCCAGCCTTTTCTATATCAATTCTAAGTCCATTCATCACCATAATAAAAAAAATTAAATGAATGGTCATTGCTTCTATGATGTCATTAATTCTTATAGTTAGTCTTATGATTCCATGTATATCCATAGTGATTCTATGATATGTAGTATTGCCTCCATTATTGTTGTCTCTTAGAATGATGTGGATGTCTATATGGCTCCCTCATTTTGACTAATTGTAGAACATTATTTAGTTCTTCAATCTTTTTTTCCTTTGGCTCTTAAATGGAAATAGATTTTTCCTCTTTTTTATTTTCTTCATTTTCTTCATATAATCCTATTGTACATTCTTCATTAGATTCCTCAACATTCTCTACTTGGACTTTGATCTATTCTCCATTATGTGTAATATCATACAAATTGACTTTTTTCTTTCTATACCAAAGCTTCTTGAACTTGTTTGATACACCAGAGTTATTGTTCCCAAATTCTCTAACAAGGGATATCTAAGAATAATATTCAACCCATCTAAATGAAAAATATACATTTTTATGGTGAGCTTTATATCTTCAAGAATTTAAACATGCTTACCTTGATTTTCTTTTCTTGAACCTATAATTGGTTTGTTAAGTCTATGACAATGAAGTTATACTTACTACTAGTTGTAAGTGTGAATAAGTAGAAAGGAATAAACACTTCTTAATGAAACATTATATCAAAGATCAAGCTAATAATCAACTGAAAGTGTCTCATTGTCTCCTATCTTCAAAGATTTATTAAGCTATTGTGCTCTTAGATTTAAATAACACTATAAATGTTAAAATGACAATCTAAAGAATGGAATGATGTTGATCAAGGATTTGAAGCTAATATGATAAAATCTAGATGATAAAAGAAACTAATATAGCAAGGATTGACATGAAAACTGATAAATGCAGCTATAGGAGGCAACCATGATTGTGAAAGCTTGAATGTTGGATGTTGGATGCTTGGATGTTGAATGCTTGATGCTTGAATGAATTCCTGCAGAGCAAACTTGATAACCTGGGATCCTTTTCTTGGTTGAATGAAGCTTTATTTATAGATTTCCTGGCTATATAAATGCACAGGGATGGCAAAGAGAGACTTGGATTCAATTTGGAGGATTGAATGGTGAGAGATGGAGGAGATTGAGAAGATTTTGGAGATTGTCTCTACCCATGAAAACACCGGGCAAGAGAAGAGGAAAGATTGATGGAGGAGGATTGAGAGATAAATTTGCAATTTGTCTCCAATTATTCTCGTGAAGTTTCAATCAATTAATTTTGACATGATTTTGTCATAAATTAGACATAGGATATCTAATTTGATTTTGAGGAAATATAGAGGAATATTCCTTATGCCTTAATTTAAATATTTTTTATTTATTTAAATTAGCCAAAGAAAAATAATTTAATAGAACAAACTATAGAAGTTGTTTATTAAATTAAACAAAAGAATATGACAATTAATCAATAAAGTGTTTAATCTTTATTTAATTAATTTAAGATTTATGTGATAGAATAAAATAGGGAAATGATAATTAAATCAAACAAAGTATTTAATTTTGTTTATTAGAATTAAGATTAGAAGGATTTAAATGTGAATGTGAACGTGAACTATATAAATAAATATTTCTATTTATTCAAACAGTAGAGGAAATAGGATAATTAATCAAATAATTTGTATTTCATTAATCAAATTCTCCAGACCAATTTTAGGTGTATACATTTTTCTCCTCTTTGAAGTGATGTGTTTATGCATTGCTTCAAAGAAAATTTTGCTGCTACTGCCAGTATTGACGAAAAAATTTAGTATGCCCCAGACATGCCCCAGATATTGATTTTTAGATGATTGCCGATAATATGCCCCCTCGGGAGATAAATTTATGATATAATGATATTTTATGTTTTCAGAATTTTTGGAAATTTTCAATTTTTTTAATGATTTTTCAATGATTTGATGGTGAAATAATTTATCTCCCGATATAGAATATTGATTCTACAAGATGATAAAATTTTGCCCTGCTTTGCCTCCTTGTGTTTGATGATTTTCAATCGTGTCAACCTTTGATTTGATATTGATTGTTGATCTTGATAGATTAGAAGATTATTGATCTCATGATAGGTGAGATTCAATGATTGATTGACTTCATGATAGGTGAGGATCAATGATAGATTGATGATTGGCCTCATGATAGGTGAAGATCAATGATATATTGATAATTGACCTCATGATAGGTGAGGATCAATGATAGATTGATAATTGATCTCATGATAGGCGAGGATCAATGATAGATTGATTGATTGACCTCATGATAGGCAAGGTTCAATGATAGATTGATTGATTGACCTCATGATAGGTGAGGATCAATGATTGTCGCTCATGAGATTTGATCAAAGTCTCACCAGAGCCGATTAGATTGATAGGCTGATTGATTTTTGATTGATTATAGGAGGATTTTAGAGTTTTTCCCAAAAATGTGGGACATGATTCCGCATCTAGTGCAGGCTGATATAGATATCATTAGTCGATGTGGAAAATATATAATGCATATGCAAAACTAATATGAATGCAGTCTAATTTTATCATGCAACTATATGCAAACTATTGGCATTTTAACAATACTTTTGTGCTTTGTATCATCATAGAGCTTTAAAAATGTTGAAAGTGAGTACAAGCATCAATGGTATAATTTAGACCATGATGACTTGAGTACAACTTCCATGATTTTTGATATTGCAAGTGAACACAAGCATTGAGGTATAATTAAATTGAGATGGCCTAAGCATTTCTTGCGTAAACAGATAAGAATCAATCATTTTCTTATGTGAATTGGAATGTCATCAATGATACTTTTTAGAGCATGTCTCGCGACAATTCACACAATAATAGTCACTAATTCATAGACAACAAACAAAGAAAATACCATTCTTCTTCCTAGCTTCTCTAGTTCAATACATCATTGATTTGCTCTAAACAAATGATAACAATGATCAAAGTACAACCATTTAACTTTCGCTTAAATTATTTCAACCATTATTTTAGATTAGATCATCCCTTTTGGATTTTGTGATGTTTTTGTGATTTTCTAAGATTTTGGACTAACCTAATGACCTATCCTAGGGGCCTCGGGGGCTGATAAAAGATTAGCCTTGCCTACATTACACACACAGACTCATTATTTTGGTTTTTCTTTTCTAGACTGGCTTTTTGACTTGTTTTTTTGGAATTTTCTGATATGATACAGATGTTTGATGTGTTTTCGATGGCGATTGATGTTGCATTTTGATCATTGTTTTCATTGCATTTGTTTCAAATTGTTTATCTATTCAATTTTTTTATTGCCCCCAACGAGATCAAGTTTTTTCCCCCAAGCTAGGGTGAGACAAACCATATTGCAATGATATGTACTTGAGATTTTATTGCACCTTTTTCATATTTTTATTTTTTTGTATTTTTCAGGATATTTAAGATGAAATGAGATGATATTCCTGATTGAAGGAACAAGATGCCTCACAATAGGGGTAATGCAACCATGGATAAATGATAGATAAAAAATATTCACTACAAAACATGTCACATAAGTAGCATATCTCTTGTCGAAAGATGATAATGGTATGATTGATTAAGATGCTAGGAATGATCGATTCCATAAGACATGATGATGATAAGATTGATTATTGTTGATGATTGATTGAAAAAAGATATGATGATTGGATAATGTTTTGTAGCTAGGCTTAAATATGATTTGCATGATAAGATTCAAGGTTGCAAATGGACATGGCGACATGGATTTTGATAAGCTAGAAGATATGGAATTGAAGAAAGCAAGGATAAAAATAATGAATGGACATGATCAAGATCAACTAGATAAGATACAAAAACAAGGCCCAAGTATTTTGCCCCTATTCCTCATCAAGACCAAGGAAGGAAGAATGGATGTATTTAGTAAGAATGATGGAATATGGATAAGATGAAAGATATGGTATGGAAGATATGGATAAAGTATATAGGATAAGATATATGATGTTCAAGAAGATCCTTAACCTTGTCAGGATCAAAGGTGGAAATGTAAGGAATGAGCATAGAAAGGATAATGACCATGAATGATAAGATGGATGAAACTTGTCCTTAAGTGTAGAGTGCAAGATCAATATGGAAGATAGGATATGGATGATAGGGAGATGGAGGAAGGACTTAAGCATCAAGTTTCACAACCAAATATCCCTCTAATAAACCATGGAAAATGGGAATTAGAATCTTAAATGTTGGCAGATTAATGATATGATTGAAGAATCTAAGAACTTATGCAAAGGCTTGGATTAAAAGAGAATAATGGGGGGTGAATGTTGGATAATGGATAGGAGGTTGGAAGGCATGTTTATGGATAGATGGAAAGGATGGCGAGATCAAAATTGGCACACACCTTGAAGGGTGGTGGAGTGATGGAGGAAAAATGGATTTGGAAGGTGATAGGTTATTAGATGGAAAATTGGAGGAAGCTTTTGGATTAGTGAATTTGGATGCCAATTTAGATTTTATTGCTTCTATGAGACTTTTCAAAATCCACATGACTTTTGACTTTGATTTTTTCTTTGTGGGCCTTTGAAATTTTTCTTTTTGATTTATGGACCTTTGTGGTCTTTGAAAATTGCCTTTTTTCTTTGATGGGCCTTTGTGGCCTTTTGAAAATTTCTTTTTATTTTGGATCAATTTTTCTTTTATTTTTGCATGTCTCTTCGAGGAGACATGTTGATCCTTTGATACATGTGGATTTCGATATAGAATATTTTGATATTTGGCACCCAAATTGCTTCCAAGAGCAATGGGAGGGGTGGATTGAGATGAATGATATGGAGGTATTATGGATGAGTTAATGTGGGTAGAATTTTGAAAGGGCATCAAGGATGTGTGCCTTTGTTGTTCTTGAGAAATAGGATATGGACCTCGGATAGAGGGAAGGTTTGATGGACTAGGATGAGGACCTAGGATAGATGGTATGTTTGAAGGATTAGGATGAGGACCTAAGATGTATGGTAGGTTTGATGAACTAGGACACTTAGGTGTATAACCAAGTCCATGGTGATATGGCTTTCTTTGAACAAAAAGGGGTTTTAGGATACCTTGTTCATGAAGGCCTAATCCTTTTCCTTTGTAATTTATACTTTGACACATTTGTTTACCAATGGGATATGTATTGTTTGTGAAACAATATGTGAGTCCATTTTGGGGAGGATATGATATGGATGAGAGGATAGGTGTTGGAAGTAAACCAGAATGGATAAAGGTGGAGGATCCCAATTTATAGGTGTGGGTTTCATGGATAGCTTGAATAAGTGTGATAGGCTCTTGACATGGAGATGATGGGGTGTTTTGATCTTGACTTGGAAAGGAATCACGAGGTGTATGAGAGGAAGTAGCTTGGTCTTTATTAGGTGTGGAATCATCATGTAGTGGTGTGACAAGCATATCTTGATATTGAGAAGGATGGACATCCTCATGAAATGAATGGGTATCCTTGAATGAAAGCATATCTTGATCTTAACGAGGAAGGGAATCATGAGAATTTGTAGAAAGCATGTCTTGATCATTAGTTGGTAAGACATCATTAGATAGGATGGAAGAACTATCACGCTCTTGTGATGCAATAGAATCATGAGATGATATGGATTGATGAGATGATATGGAAGAAGAACTTGGAAGGATACTTGTCTCTTGAGATGGAAGGGAATTATTTTGGATGAAAATTGAAAGGAGGGGATCATCATAAGATTCTTGAGAAATGGGATCTTGATCAAAGATTGAAAGAATTTGTGGAATGTTGATATCATTGGATGGAGTGGAAAGAATATTTTGATCTTGATGTGTAGGGGAGTCTATGCTAGCATGATTTGGATTGAGAGATTGACATGAATCATTGGATGTTGAATATATGATAGAAGAGGATGATTGGATGGAATTGTTAATTCGAGTGAGAGAATCTTGAGGTTTATTTTGGCTTATTGTGGATGGAGATAAATGCATGACATGATAGGATTGCTCAATATCATTTGTGTTTTAGGATTTAGATTTGGGCTTATGGATCTTTTGTAAAAATTCAAAGACATCGCACTTTGATGATGTAGTTGTTGGTGGAGAGGGTGTCATGTCAAGATTTTTGTTAGAGGAATAAGAGAAAATGTCTGGTAGCAAACATCTCTTTGTGGTTGTTTCCCTTTGCACATCCCAAATTTGTTGTTGAAGGTTTTTCATTTGATGAGCTAGAGCATTCAATTTATCCTCATCTATTTTGGCCATGGTGGTTTGAGTTTCAATTTCCTGTTCTTTAGATTTTTAGTTTTCGTGACCTTGTTAAAATGGACATACGAACGTTATTGTTTTCAATAAAATTTTGATCTTAGTTTGGTATAGTGTCAAGGATATTAACTCAAGTCAAATAGAATGATAGATTCTATTGATTAGACTAAGTTTACAAGTTTGATTATACGGTTTCATTTCTTTGATTTAGGATGACTGATCCTGAAACTTAACCTACTAATCAAATGTGTTTGACTGAGATCCTTTTGGATGGTAGATCTTGGTTTGATTTGAACAAATTCATTTGTAAAGTCCAATTTATGCAAGTTTAAGACTCTATTTTGATTTAGGAAAGTTTATGTTCTGATAAAAATCCAATTTTTGATGTTAACTATCTAACAGGGGTTTCCCATAGCTTTTTGTTTTCTTTGTATTTTTCAGGATGATCTTATCTGAATTAAATGTTTTGAAAACATATCAAGCATTTGTAAAACAATTATTTCTTTAAGACGTAGAGTCTATACAACAAGTGTATGTTTAAGAATCAAACACGATCCTTCTTGATTTCCACTGGTTTTTGACAAAGAATAAACTTCAAGCAGAATCACTCTTAAGGTCAAAAATGTCATCGTTATACTCAATAACCCACATCTTAAAATTGCGTTGACTCACACAGCCGTGTCACCCCCTAGAGGGCGCCCATGTTTTTGTCTTTTCTAGGTGCGTACTCAAGGTTAGATTTCTCGATCCCTTAGCAAATGGTCCTTGGAAATTATATGGTGAGTGTCTTGGGGGAAGATTCTTCCCTCCCCTTGAATCATGAGTATTACAATGTTTGGTTACTGACCCGGCTGGACACTACACTATGGTTCGTAGATAGGGCTTTTGTTTAGAGCGGCAAATGATAAACTCCCTCAGAAGACCTCCTAATCTTTAGAACAAATATTTTGGGGATGGTTATCTTGCACACTTCCATCGAGTTAGAGTTTCATCAACAACTTGCTTTTGATTATAGTGGGTTGGAAAACCTGGCTTTGGTTGTTCCCACTTAGGTCGTTCTCGTAGGGTGAGTACTTTTTTCCACTACGACAGACCTTCTAAAGGATTTAATAAAGCATGAATTGCATGAAATCAAAGGATGATTCTAGCATTTTGATGACCCAGTTAAGGGGAGAGCATAAGCCTATTCACCACACAAGCATAGTAATCAATGGTCAATTTTAAAATCCAAAATATATATTTTGCTATTCAGTGTGAAGATTTTGCATCACAAAAGACATGATGTTCATTTTAACCGTTATAGAAAATGTGTGATGGCTACCCTAGGATTGATATATCTTAAACCAAATGACTACCCTAGGATTAGTTCTTTTTAATCCAAATGGCTACCCTAGGATTGCTTCTTTTTAACCAAATTTGACAAATCTTGTGTAGATGGTTAATTTTAAGCCCAAAGTAATGCTAGTTGGTCCTAAAGCATGAATGAAAAATAACATATGATGGGTTATTTTCCCATGAGTGTTTGAAAACACTATTACAATGGATATCAAATGCCCTTTTTTTCACTTTTTTTGAATTTAATGCTCCATATTCCTCTTAAAACCTGCAATAAATGCTCAAAATGTTAGATGAGATCAAGAAATAAGAAGATATAAAGGTTAGATGAATGATTAAGCATAAAAACCCTAAAATTTAGACCAAGTTACAATGTGATTTGACTTTAAATGTAAAATTGAAATTTTTAATTCTACAAAAAGTGATAAATACCAACACCATTTCATAACTTATGAAATTCTACCCCATTTATGTATGACCAAGATATGGCCATTTTAAGATTGACTGTCAAAGCGCTAAAACATAAGCACTAAAACATTTATGCGCTAAAACATGTATGCGTTAAAAGAAGTGTTGGATGCGCAAAAACAAAAGCGCTATTTCATTAAAAATGCTAAAAAAAAGGTCAGAAGCGCTACGAAATTTATCAGAAGTGCTAAAGTTTTTGTCAAAGCGCTAAAAGAAACGTCCAAAGTGCTAAAAGAAGTGTTAAATGTGATATAGTTCTACGGAAGCGCTAAAACAAAGCTCTAAAGCGCTAAAAGAAGTGTCAGATGCGCTATAGTTTTACGGAAGCACTAAAACAAAGCACGAAAGTGCCATAATTTTCCACGGAAGCGCTAGAAAAATTCTCGATCGCGCTAATCTAAACACGTCGGAAACCTATGCGACACTTTTCAGAAAAATTAACAGAAATATGGGGTTATGCCCCACGGTGGGCGCCAAATTGTAAGTGTGAATAAGTAGAAAGGAATAAAACACTTCTTAATGAAACATTATATCAAAGATCAAGCTACTAATCAACTGAAAGTGTCTCATTGTCTCCTATCTTCAAAGATTTATTAAGCTATTGTGCTCTCAAATTTAAATAACACTATAATTGTTAAAATGACAATCTAAGGAATGGAATAATGTTGATGCAAGGATGTGAAGCTAATATGATAAAATCTAGATGATAAAAGAAACTAATATAGCATGGATTGACATGAAAATTGATAAATGTAGCTATAGGAGGCAACCATGATTGTGAAAGCTTGAATGTTGGATGTTAGATGCTTGGATGTTGAATGCTTGATGCTTGATGCTTGAATGAATTCCTACGGAGTAAACTTGATAGCCTGGGATCCTTTTCTTGGTTGAATGAAGCTTTATTTATAGATTTCCTGACTGTAGAAATGCACAGGGATGGCAAAGAGAGGCTTGGATTCGATTTGGAGGATTGAATGGTGAGAGATGGAGGAGATTGAGAAGATTTTGGAGATTTTCTCTACCCATGAAAACACCTGGCAAGAGAAGAGGGAAGATTTATGGAGGAGGATTGAGAGATAAATTTGCAATTTGTCTCCAATTCTTCCCGTGAAGTTTCAATCAATTAATTTTGACATAAATTAGACATAGGATATCTAATTTGATTTTGAGGAAATATAGAGGAATATTCCTTATGTCTTAATTTAAATATTTTTGATTTATTTAAATTAGCCAAAGAAAGAAAAATAATTTAATAGAACAAACTATAGAAGTTGTTTATTAAATTAAACAGAAGAATATGGCAATTAATCAATAAAGTGTTTAATCTTTATTTAATTAATTTAAGATTGATGTGATAGAATAAAATAGGGAAATGATAATTAAATCAAACAAAGTATTTAATTTTTTTTTTTATAATTAAGATTAGAAGAATTTAAATGTGAATGTGAACGTGAACTATATAAACAAATATTTCTATTTATTCAAACAGTAGAGGAAATAGGATAATTAATCAAATAATTCGTATTTCATTAATCAAATTCTCCAGACCAATTTTAAGTGTATACACTAGCGATTATAGATACAATAAAATTATTCTTTTGAATGGAGTGAGTGCACCAAGTTGTGACACAAAAATGACCCTTAATATGCCACTTTTTTCTTCTTCTTTTTTCTTGAAATCAATAAAGTTGGATGTTCACGAGAAAATGAAGATAGTTACGCTCAAAATTTGAAGATGTAACAAGAACAAGAGTTGTAGTGCTTTGAATTTACTTTCTAAGCTACTATTTTTTTTTGAAAATAATAAAGATTAAGGGTTTAAAAAAGGGGGGTCACCAAAAGTGGTCTTATTTTTCTAAAAAAATAGCATAGTGTCTATTGTGACCGCCCCTTTTTTGTTAACTTTTTTTTAGAATTTCAAAAAATTGAACGGTGAGAAATTAGCTAGCACCATATAGTTTATCCTAGTTCTTTTGACTAATTTTTAAGGAATACATAATATTTTATGAATTTTTGAAGTGGACACATCCTAAAAAGTTGAAATTTGAGCATGCTCCCCCTATTGTTTTTTGAAAACTAATCACAAATCATTTTTTTTCATTATGTGTAGATTGGAGTCTAGTTTATAAAAATGTAATTTGTTTCAAAATTAGATGAACGAGTAAAAATCTATACTAAAACTAGCACATGCTAGTTTTTGACAAAAAACAGAGGCACTAACAAGAGAAGTTATGGATGAAAACCTTAACATAATTAAAATGTTAAAAAAATTATATGGTTAGATAGGTAAGAGAGAGTGTAACGCCATCACAATTTTTTTAAATTACATTGAAAGACATGCAAACTCGATGATTAACACAACCAAAAATGTTTGAAATTTTGTTACCCTTTTAGAAAATCATGTCCTTGGCATGAAATGGTCGTCCAACCCTTTGGGTTGGATGCCTGAGGCAAAATCCAACCCTTCGGGTTGGTATTTACGCAACCCATTTGGTGAGTGTAAAATGAAGTGCATCATTTGGTGAGTGCTAAATTTGGTGCTAGCCAAATGAAGTTCATCATTTGGTGAGCGCCAAATTTGGTGCTAGCCAAATGAAGTTCATCATTTGGTGAGTGCCAAATTTGGTGCTCGCCAAATGAAGTTCATCATTTGGTGAGCGCAAAATTTGGTGCTAGCCAAATGAAGTTCATCATTTGGTGAGTTCCAAATTTGGTGCTAGCTAAATGAAGTGCTCCATTTAGCTAGCGCCAAATTTGGTGCTCGCCAAATGTGAAACATGACTTTTTGTAATGCATTTTTGTGAACTCTTTCTTTTTCTCTTTCTCTACCAGAGAAACTATATACATGAAATAAACATACATATGGACATTTACTTTCTTATACTTTAAGTTATATTTTATGTATATAGTTTTAGGATGTTTAAGAGTGGTTTCAAATCTCTTGGAGTTATAATGCAAATTCTTGTTTTTGGAAGATCTTATAATTTTTCAAACAATCAAATTTTAGTAATCAACATATCAAATTCTAGTAATAAGGAGGTCAAATTTTAGTAATCAACAAGTTGTATCATCTTTCTCTTTATCTATCTCACTCATTTTCATCTCTTATGCTCTAGACCTCTCTCTCTCTCTCACTATTTCCATCTCTTTATCTGACTCTCTCTCCCTTGAGCTCAAGAAATACCTCTTTACATGTCTATCTCTCTCTCCTCCCCTCTCTAATCTCTATCTCCCTCCCTCCCCCTCCTTCCCTATCTACATTTCTCTATCTCCCCTCCCTCTCCTTCTATCTCTCTATATATCCCTCTACTCTCTATCTCACCTCTCTTATCCCTACCTCTCCCTCCTTCCATCTCTCTCCCCTCTTTCTCACTCACTCTCTCCTTCCCTCTCTCTCACTGATATTATCTCTCTACTTCTTGCTATCTAACCTATCCCTCTATAATTCTTTCTCTCTCCCTCCCTCCTTCCCTCTCTCAATCTCTCCCCCTTCCTCCTTACCTCTCTACTTCTCTATATCACCTCTCTCTCTCTCTCCCTCTAAATACTCTCTCTCTCTCTATCTCTCTCTCTCCCTACCTATCCTTCCCTCCTTTCTCTCTCTCACATCTCTCTCACCTCTCTCTCCCTCCCTCCCTACCTCTTTCTCCCTCTCATTTTCCCTCTATACTTCTCTTTATCCCCCCTCCCTCTCTCTACCTACCTCTCTTTGTTTCTCTCAACTCTCTCTCCTTCCCTCTCTACTTCTCTCTACCTACCTATCTATCTATACCTATTCCTCTCTCCCTCCCTACCTCCTCTCTCTCAATCTCTCCACCTTCTTCCCTCTCTACTTCTCTCTCTATCACATATCTCTATCTCTCTCCTTCCCTCTCTACTCTATTCCTACCTGCCTCCCTCTCTCTCTCCCTCCCTCCCCCTCTCTCTATCTCTCCTCTCTCTCTCTCTCCCTCCCCCCTCTTTCTATCTCTCATCACCCTCTTTCTACCTACCTCTCTCTCCTATCTATCTCAACTATCCCACTTTACCTCTCTCTCTCTCTCTCTCTTCCTTCCACCAACGTTCTCTCTCTCTACTCTATCTCTATCTCACCTCTCTCCCCCTACATATCCCTCCCCCCTCCTCTATTTCTCTATCTCACATCCCTCTCCCTCCCTCCCTACTTCTCTCTATCTCCTTGTCCCTCCCTCTCTCTACCTACCTCTCTCTCCATCCCTATCTCTCCCTCTATCCCCACCTCTCCCTCCCTCTCTCCTTCCCTCTCTACTTCTCTTTATCTCCCCTTACTCTATCTACCTATATCCATCTCTATTTATCTCTCCATCCCTACCTATCCCTCCATCTTTCTTTCCCTCTCTACTTCTCTCTACCTACCTATCCCTCTATACCTCATTCTCTCTACCTCTCTCAATCTCTCCACCTTCCTCCTCTCTACTTCTCTCTCTATCTCAACTCTCTCCCTACATCTCTATCCCTCCCTCTCCCTCCCTCTCTACCTACCCCCTCTCATCTCAACTCTCTATCCCTACATCTCTATTCCTCCCTCTCCCCCTTACTCTTTCTATCTCCCATCTCCCTCTCTCTCCTCTCCCTATCTACCTACCCTCCTCTATCTACCTACCTCTCTCTCTTCCCCCTCTTTCTATCTATCCTCACCCTCAATCTATCTCTCCATATCTACAATCTATCTCAACTATCTCTCTTTACCTTTCCCTCCCTCCCCTCTCTCCCTCCCTCCCTCCCTCTCTCCTTCCCTCTCTACTTCTCGCTATCTCCCCTATCCATCTCTCTACCTAAATCAACATCTATAAGTCCATACCACTCTCCCTCTACCTATATCTTGAATCTCCCTCTCTACCTACCTCTATATCTCACCTATACCTCTTTACCTCTCCCTCCATCCCATCTTTCTCTCCCACCTCACTTCTCTCTCTCTCCCACCCTCCCTCCCCTCTCTTTGTCTCTTTATTTGTATCTCTCTCTCTAATGTGCACCAAGATGTGATACAAAAAGGGGAGGAAGGTGGGGATATTGAGAGAGAGAGATAGGGAAGGAGGGAGGGATACGTAGAGGAGTGAGTGAGAGAGAAAGAGGGAGAGGGAGAGAGGTGATATGAAGATAGTAGTGAGGGAGGGAGAGAGAGAGAGGTATAAAGGGATACATAAGAAGAGAAAATTAGAGAGGGAGGGAGATATGGAGGGAAATGTAGGGATGGAGAGAGATAGCAACAAAGAGATAGAGGTAGGTAGAGAGGGAGGGGGAGATAGAGACAAGTAAAGAGGGAAGGAGAGAGGGAGGGAGAGATAGGAATGTAGAGAGTGATAGGTGAGAGAGAGGGAAGGAAAGGGAGGGAGATTGAAATGGAGAGAGAGTGGTGAGATAGAGAGAAGTAGAGAGGTAAGGAGAGAATGAGAAAGAGAGAGAGAGGCTGGAGGGAGGGAGAGGTATAAAGGGATAGATGAGATAGAGAGTGGGAATAAGGGGAAGTAGGAGAGAGAGAATGGTGAGATAGAGAAGAGAGAGTGAGAGAGAGGGAGAGAGAGAATGGTGAGATAGAGAGAGATTGAGAGAGAGAGAGATGTAGGTATAGAGAGGAAGAGGGGAGATAAAGATAAGTTGAGAGGGAAGGAGAGAGAGAGGATATGTAAAGAGTAGAGAGGGGAGGGAGGGAGGGAGAGATAGGTGTGTGTGTGTGTGTGTGAGAGAGAGAGAGAGAGAGAGAGAGAGGAGGGAAGGAGGGAGAGATATGGAGGAGATAGATGGGTGTGTGTGAGAGAGAGGGGAGAGAGAGAGGGAGAGGAGAGATAGAGAGTAGAGAGTGAGAGAGAAAGATGATACAACTTATCGACTACTAAAATTTGACCTCCTGATTATTAAAATTTGACATGTTGATTATTGAAATTTGACTAAGTCTAAAAACTATTTGGTGCTAGCGAAATGGAGCAATTAATTTGGCTAGAGCTAAATTTGGTGCTCACCAAATTAAGTGCATCATTTGGTGCTCACCAAATTAAGTGCATCATTTGGTGCTCTCCAAATGAAGTGCATCATTTGGTTCTCACCAAATGAAGTGTATCATTTGGCACTCGCCAAATGATTTGCATTTTGAAATACCAAGCCTTAGTCTTGGTCATCCGAGCCATTTGGTGAGTGCCAAATTTGGCACTCCCCAAATGGTCATTTCGGGTAAAAAAACAAAGGTGGAACCTTTTTTGTGTCACAACTTGGTGCACTTACCCATATATTTATGTATGTATATACACATACATATATACATACATAAATACATACATATACATGTTTTCATGTACAAACATGTGTATAAATATAAAATTTGAATATTTTTTAACTCTAAATTCTTAATTGAAACCCTAATTTAATATATATATACATCTATTAATACAGTTGTGATGAGGGGGTATTATCATGCAACCTAATCATGCAACCATAATAAGAAATTTCCACATAGAAATAATAATATTTAAACCTTTATTCATATGTGGCATTCAATTCCTCATGGTCACAATTGAATTTCTTTAAATTATAGTCTTTTAAAAAATACAATAACATTGATTCAAAATAATAATATTTAATTCAATCTCTAATCTTTAGAAATAATTCATGCTCAAAATTCCTATGAAAAATCCCCAAATCCCAAATCAATCCAAAAATACTTCTTCATCAATCTTTATAAATTTTGTTAATTTTCCCCTTTTCGAACACTACCACGAATTATAATAATCATCATTATATATCCATTGGGAAGGAAGTTGTACCGCTTGTTTAAAGTGAACCATCTTGCCACATGTCACCTCTTAAAAGACTCAAAAATTCTTGTTGGAGCTTCTTTGGGCACCAAGAACCATCACTAATTGAAAGGTTTCAATTAGTTTCTTTACTACTATTGTTGGAGGTTTCAACACCATTTGGAACCAAAACCCTTGGTTCTTAGTCATGAGTTTTGTCCCTATCAAGAACTAACACCAAGTAACTTATCGGAGGTTACCACCTCCTTAAGAACTTCTAAAATATGTGACTTGAGTCTTCATCAGGGATTTCACCCTCCATGGGAACCAGACACCATGCATGTAATCGAGGGTTCCTACTCCAATAGGAACTATGCAAAGTGTTGTTATTTTTCTCTCATGTTAGAGGTTCTGAGCTCATTAGGAACCAATAACTAGGAACCACTACCTATCAGAGGTTCCTACTCCACTAGGGACCTTCTAAAAAACTTTGTAAGAACCAAGCGCGATGTTGAAACTTTCCAAAGGAAAATAAATATTGGGGAAGAGAGAGAACAAGAACCTATCGGTGGTTCTAGTCTCACCAGGAACTAAGGAACCATCAAATATTTTGATAGGAATTGAAACCTATCAAGGGTTCTTAGGGTTCCTAAAACTTCTTGAACCTTCTATTTGGTTCCCAAGTAGGCCTTAACCTCTAATTTTCTTATAATGTTGTCAAATTCTACCTTTTTTTCACCAAATAAAAACTTTAAGTACCCATAAAGCCCCTCAACAAGATGATGTTCTTGATTTAGAGAAAAAATCTTCTAGAAGAAAAATATTACTGAAAATCAACAAAAACAAAACCAAAATAAAATTGAAACTTGGATTTTTTTGGTTGACACAAGATTTATTGTGAACCCAAATACTCCTGGATCATGTATTTATAAAAGTACATATATACATGTATATATATTATACATATATGTATATATGTATATATATGTATGAACATAGATACATGTATAACTTAGATATCTATCCAATATATATTAAATTATGATCCATTACATTATTTTCATAAATATAAAATTATGTTAGAACTTGGAGAAATAGATTCTTGATTGAACTATTGGTAATGAATTATAGATATTATTTAAGTACTAATGAAGTGGATCTACATGTTAACTTAGTAAGGCTTGTGATGTTTAAGGATGAATATATATATATACAAATATATGTAGATAAATGTACATATATATACATAAATAAATGTATATATACATATACATATAAATGTATATATACATATATATATATATAAATGTATAATACATATATATATAAATGTATATATACATATATATATATAAATGTATATATAAAAATATACACATATATACATATAAATGTATATATATATAAATGTACATATATATATAAATATATATAAATGTACATATATATATAAATATATATAAATGTACATATATATACATATATATAAATGTATATATATGTACATATATATGGCAAATAGATCTAGCATATATTACATTTGAAATTTTAACCCACTATTTTTTATCTTACCCTCCTCAAACTCTAGGTTGTGGTATACATATATTAATGGAATTTTTATAATATATAATTAAGAAACATGATCAATTGGGAAGCGAGTTAGATATCATCAAAAATTTAAATTAAAAGAGGATCCATTTTATCATTCTCATAAATATGAAATTATGTTAAAGAAGATTCAAATTCTTGTGTGTTGTTGGTAATTAATTGTTTATTATCTTATTAGTAATTTGGATTGGGTGCACAACATGTGAACTTAGTAAGAATTTTGATGTAAATGATGAATATATGCATACATATACCATATGAAGCTCTTAAATTTATGACTTGGATAGATCCCAAGATATATTGTTTAAAATCTTAACCTGCCATTTTATCTTACCCCCCTTAAAATCTAGGTTGTAATATATATATATATATATATATATATATATATATATATATATATATATATATACTAATGTAAGTTTGATAATAGATAATTATGAAACATGATCAATTGGGAAAAAAATTAGATACCATCAAAATAAATTAAAAAATGATCCATTTCATCATTCTCATATAAATACAAAATTATACTTTAAAGGAGATACAAGTTCAATTTTTGTTGGTATTGTCTACTATTTAAGTAGTAATGAGGTGGCACAACATGTGAAATTAGTACTTAGCTTGTGATATATAAATTATGGATGCATATATACCATAATGAAGAGAAAACAATAATAGACCTATGAATAAGGAACTTATGAGCCATTTATAGAGGAGGAAATTAGACCTACTTCCTAATTTGGTGTGAGGAAGGCACTAGGCCCAAATAGATGCCAAGCTCCATTCCCATGGCCACCTACTCCATTCTAATCAATGGAGTCTCCAAAAATATCTTCCCCACCAAGAGGGAAATTAGATAGGGGAGCCTAATTTCCCTTTTATATATTCCTATTTATGAAAAGATTAAGGAAAGGCCCTTAAAAGGGAGGTTGTATGTAAGAACATAAGAGGACTATAAGTTTCATCAAAGCTAGAAAGTATAACTCACTAAGCTATTTTTCGTATGATATGTGCTTCTCTTTGAAATATAGGTCTTTAGATCTAAGAAACTAGATATTTTAGGGTGCCAATTGGACATTTTATGGCTTGAATTGGAGATTTTAGAGTTTCAAATTTAAAGATTTTAGGGTTTCAATTGAAGATTTTAGGTTTCAAAATAGCTATTTAGGGTTTCAATTGAAGATTTTAGGTTTTCAAAATAGTTGTTTAAGGTTTCAATTGAATATTTTAAGGTGTCAAAATTGAACGTTTTAAGGTTTCAATTGAATATTTTAAGGTTTCAAACTAGTTGTTTAGGGTTTCAATTGAAGATTTTAGGGTCTCAAACTAGTTTAAATTTTCAAAATAGTTGTTTAGGGTTTCAAAATTGACTATTTTAGGGTTTTATGATAACTATTTAGGGTTTCAAAATAGTTTTTTATAGTTTTAAAATAACTATTTATGGTTTCAAATCAACTATTTAGGGTTAAAAATTAGCTCATTAGGGTTTAAATTAGACAATTTATGGTAAAAAAGAATATGAAATTTCATTATATCAATTGAAAAATCAATGATCTAGTATTAAAAAATACCTATTAAATAGAAAATTTTATATGTAGCTAGGTGTAGTAGACCTCTATTCAAAGCCATGTGGCAAGTTGACTATAGATGAGTGTTTGAAGACCCATGATTTAGCAGTATTAAAGTTGATCAGAGAAATGTGTGTTGCACTACCTCTAGTGTGAAAGTGAAATGACAGGTTTTATTTTTCTTTCAAAAGGTCATTTTTCTGTTTAATTTAAGAAAAAATTAAAATAAGACCTTCATTTGAAGGTCATCTTCAAATGAAGGCAATATAATATTTTTTAAACAATAAGAAAACACCTTCGAGCAAAGGTGACCCTCCATTCAAAGGTTCTTACTGCACTACCTTCAAATGAAGGTACCTTCATTCAAAGGAGTTTGAGTGTTTTGAGCACCCCACTTTATAAAAAAAGTGATGTCCCACAAGTGGGACTCACTATTGAGGGCTCCCTGAACCACTCTTACATAAACTAGTTTAGAACCTAAGAATGCATGCCCTTAATTTATTTAAAATGTTGTAATATTCATATTCACCTTGAATATGCCTATATATGAAGGGTGATGTTACAAAACATTTTCTTATATTTTACAAAAAAAACACATCTCAAGGAAATTTTATGGAAAATGGACAATGCCAATGGATTAAGAGACATTAAAACCCACAAATTGATTTTAGAACCATTTCATATCATCAAAGCTATAGAAAAAGGAAAAGAATTCTTAGAATTATTAGGCACACAACCCAAGGTTGTACAACCTAGGTGAAATATTATATGAGAAATGTATAGGTGCATATTGTGTATGATTTTTTAATATTTTATCAAATATAAAATAAAAAAATTAAAGAATTTGTTTATAGTTCTTACAAGATACTTTCACATAATACAAGAGATAGGGGGATCTTGACCCCATCATATCCTTATTTTGTAGGGGTATAGGGGTTGTCAAGTCCCTTTCCCCCACCATATTATTGGCATGCCAATTTTTGTCCCAACCACCAAAACCACCACCCATTTGATGCTACACCATTCCCTCTACTACTCATGCACCACCATAGCACAACCATATCTATATCAATGCCAAGCCACCATGGCTCTTCTCAAGAGACACCCAAGCACCACTTCCACTAGAAACACTAATATTTGGCCACCCAAGTACCACTTTTTAATTAAACCATGCTTCATTGATCTTTGAAAATTTGGGAATTTAAATTTGATGAAGATTTTCTCAACCATTTAGAGGTATTTTTGGCATAATTGTTTGAAACAAGATAGAATTTCATATGCTTCACAGTGGCATAATTAGTTCTAGATTTCAAAATCTAGTTTTTCTAGAAATTATAGATTCTCATAAAGTGTGTTGGCGTGTTATCATTTTGAAAACTTTGAGGACTTCATTTGAGTTCATATGAAAAAACTAGGTGAGTTTTGAAAGTGCATGACTTTTATGTACTTCTAATTCATATAGTCTAATTATTTCCATTCTATCTCAAAATTATACTTTCAACACATTAGCATCTATAATTCAAAAATATCAATATCTCTTCTCTAATTTGGCAAGTGGAAATCATAAATACACTAAATTTATTTACTAATTTAGGTGGAATTTAATATAAAGACACTAAATTATCAAGTTTCTTTTCTTATATTTGGGGCTTAATACATGGGTAATTAAGCATTTTGTACTATCTATAAGTTAAAAAAAAGTTCCATGTTGAGAGTCTCTTAATTAGTATATTATTTTATTGATTTGAGGAGTCTATTGTAGTTAATAATAGATATTTTAATTCATACATATGTGATCACTTTGAATAGGGGGAACTACAAACCTTGGTGAGGTAAAATTATGAAGCATTTTAGATTGATGCACCTCTTGCATCATCTTTATGGACTTGTTCCTAAACTAGGTATTTATTGGAAAAGGAAAGTATAGGCTTACAATAATGATCACTTCCAAGGATTGGTTAGTTCTAATATTGATCCCAAATTATGGGCCATTTCACCATGAAGGATGAGATTCACTACTCCCGTGTCTCTAGGATGAAGAAGAATCAACAGGGAGAAAATTTCCCTTAGTCACCTCAAATGACATAGACTCAAGTGACTGAGGTTCAAGATAAAAGAGATTGCAAAATGTATTTAAAAAAAAGTTTTCGATCACAGATAAAGGACCTCAGGGACCGAAAGAGAAGATTTCAAAGATTTCTGGGACAAGAGGACCATCTCTCAGCCAAAGGGTGTTTGCATGGGAGTGGGACAATAGTGCAACACACTATCATCTCAAGGACACGTTGATTTCTCATACAAATGGAGAACAAAATCCTTCACACAAAACTCAAAGAATCTACTAACTATTTGATATTCAAGGTTTTTTTGATCTACTAACTTAATAGAAAACAAGAATGCAAGTAAATGACAAAGAAAGCAAGACGTTCACTCACAAGAGGTACTATTCTTTGGAGCCTCCAGCAAAGCTCCACACGAGCTACCTACACACAAGGCAAACGAGGAAAAGTGTTGGGGCAATTTCAGGGCTTGTCTTAGTCAAAACCCCATTTTGGTGTTTCCACCTCCACAAATAGTCAGATATATAGAGAGTAGAAAGAAACAAAGTAAAGTAGACACAATGAGTGATAAAAGAAAACCGCACAATGGAGGAGAACCCATATCATGAAATAGAAAGCTAAGTGATAAAATCAAACCCTGTTATGGATGAGAACCCATATCACGAGATAAATAGACACAATAAAATATCCTAGAAAATAGACAAGAGAACAAGAGATAAATACCAACAGTTTGTGGCTCTCTCTTGGCTTGTAGATACGATGTTGAGCGCTTGCAAGAGAGCTTTGGTTGCTGGTGAGACTTCAATCTGGAAAATATTTACTGTAGAATCACAATGTAGAAGAGAAAAAAAAAGTTGGAGTGAGAGAGAGTGATAACGCTTGCAAATGAGAGTGAAAATGAGAGTTTTGTTAAGTTGCATGAGTGAGAAGAATCATTACACTCGAAATTCTACCACGATGACATGTGTCATGGGAAAAGGTTCTCGAGATTCCTTATTTGGACTCATAAAGCTCGAGGATGCTAGCATGCCACATATACGTTTGTCCATTGTGTAGGTGTCCAACTCATAAATTTACAAGAAATGGGGTGGCAAACTACTATCACTTCATTATTTTCCCTTATGGTGTTGCAATCACAAAATTCTGACTCATAAAATCCTTGTCATAAATGCAGTTAAGCACCATAAATGTGAAGAGAAAATGTGCAAATGCAAAATTTCCATGGGGTGAAATTTTACATTATATTTTTCCCCCACTTTAGTGAGCTACTTTTTGAGAAAAAATAGCTATACTAAAGTAGAAAAGAGAACATTAGTATAAGCTTGAAAATTTTACAAATTTTCATGCCAAAAAGGATAATGTAGAGGATGTAGATAGATACTGATGATGCCCCTAGTGATTGAGCTCAATGAGAAACCACAACATCAAACATGAAGTTTCGCTTTGTAAAAATAAAATTTAGGTTAGCTCAAAAATTGGAAGAAGTTATCATGGTGAGAAGAATGCTCAAGAAAAATTCAGTGGTTCAGAAGAAAGATATGATGAAGATGTGAGTATATGCTCCCTCTTGTTTTTGCCTCCACTTAGGTGGGGTGGAAACAAAAAAAATGGAAGGACCACATTCATCGAGAAAAATGGGCCAAAAATGACCTATATATACCCGAGAGGGCCCACAGAAGGGTCATTTTCACTATTCACTGTGAGATTGTTTTTGAATTTTATAAGATAATAGTTAGTAAAATACCTCATAGATGCAACTACATGGGTCTCAAGATCGATCAGCTACACTGGTTCATAGATGAGGATGACAAGATTGATGAGGTATGTTGATTTTGAACCTTTGTGCCCAGTTTAAGGGATTTTTTTAGGATTTTTCAAATCTGGAATAGTGCATAGGTTTGATCGCATGATGGCATCCAGTCGGCAAGCTGTCATCTAGGAAACATGTTGTTGGCCTTCGTTTGTGTTTTCGTTTGACATGTACATCATTGTCCAGGCAATGACCAACCTCAGACACTAGCGCATTGCACATATGTCTATGCGACGTGCCTCTATTCTAAAGGTCACTTAGAAGAATTTGATGTAGAAGGTAGAATTTATTGATATAGATGGATTTGACATAGATTTCATTTCCATTTTGCAGGATTGGCCCAAGATGCATGAGCAAAATTTTGGCGGCTACAATTTGCCAAATTGCGGTCCCACGATGTGAGGTTGCGACCATATATGGGCATGTGGTGGCCCATAGACAAGCCACAACTATGACACACATAGTGTGTTTGCTTCTTGGCTAGGTGCATTAACTACATTATCATGGACCATATTATTGGCACACAGTTGTCTGCTAGTTTGGGATTTTGAAAACTATTCCCTTGACTCCCCCTATGTATGCTTGAGAGGCAAGGAGCATTGTTAGGTTGGGTGACCATCATCATCTAACAATAATAGATGTCATTGATAGTGGTGATGGGTTAGACAATGATGATCAGCCCGTGATGCTGGTCGTTGATGATGTAGGGGTGGCTTGCGACTTTAGGACCTAGTGGACGACACAAGATCCTACCTTGATTTTCCTGGAAGATTCCCAATGGGTGATGCTAGTGCATAGGGGAATGAAGGAGCAAGAGAATGAGGAGAGGATCAAAGTGGTGGTGGCAAAGACCAATGGAGAGAGGTGTTAGGTAGCACGACATAGAGGCCAAGGTGGTGACATGATTTAATCCCCTCCAATAGTTGTCCCAGTCTTAGCGGTGCTACCTTTGACATCCAATGTCCTCGTAGTAGTAGTAGCGACATTAGGCATCAGTCCTAGCATCACACCTCCCAAGATCCACACTGGCAAGTCAAGGATTCAGGTATAAGAGTGATTTATGCTATTTCCTTTTAGTATTTCATATTTCATCTTTATCTCATATGTATGTATGTTCATGCTTTGATATATCATCCAATACTAATGATGTCTACTACTCTATGCTTGTAGTGGACACATAGGAGTGGCTCCAAGGTGGCCCCAATTGTGCTAGTCTAGGGGAGCATCCTTGATGTAAACATCAAGCTTTAGTAGGGGGAAACACCCACCTATTTGAGCCTTTTGTAGTTCTAACGATCACAAAGGAACATCGATGCTAGTGTTGTGACCAAGCAACAATTTCAACAAGCAGTCAAGATCAGTGCTACCCTCACCAAGAGAGACTAGGATAAGACATGAGTAGAGAGTGTTGAGAAGGCACATGATGATTTGCAAAGCTAGTTTGATGACCTTGGTGGGCAAGTGATAGTCATGAGGCCAACTATGGATCCCCAGTTGTAGTAGCTTTAAGAGGAGCTGTAGCAGACCTGGGAGTGATAGGCATGAATACAGATGGAGATCACGAAGCTGCATGGGGATATATAAGGACTGTTGACCGATTTATCAGTTTTGTGGTCACATCGATCATGCTCCACCACATCCGTCCAGCCTAGACCTTACTCTCCACTAGGACTAGAGGGATTGGGGAACCATGTGCCTAGGGGCTAGAGGCCCATTTTGTATTGATGATATCATTTTTTATAGCATTATTTTGATGTATAGACATATACAAATATAGAGTCACCTCATTTTGATACAAAGGTGTGATACATGTACATAATACACATTTGATATATATATATATGAGATTTTGGTCCAACATCATGGTATTTCCTTTATGTGTATGATTTTACTTTCATATATGATTATTTGATGGATGTTATACTCATGGATGAATGTTTAGATTAGATGCTATCATGTTCTAATAAACACACATTGGTGTATGCTAATTAAATACAATGATGATCTAATTTCCTAACTAAAAGATTTAATTCAATGCAATACACAAATGCATAGCATAATAAAACACATGTAGAGACAATTCCTAATTAAAGAAATTATTCACATACACATGTTTACATCATAACACAAAATGATATAATAATGTGTTAATGAAGGAATGTCATAGCATTATGAACTGAAATCCACAAGGGGTGAGTGTTACACACATGACACATATATACTATGCAATATGCTTAGTATTGAAAAAGATGCATCACATTGACATGCTCTTTTAGAGGTGTTCCATCAATAGATGACAGTCCATAGAAACCAAAACCATACATAGAGATGATAATGTAAGGGCCTAACCAATTGGGGCTAAACTTCCCCTTTAGATCAGGCAATGCATTTACATTTATTTGATTCTCATAAAGAACCAGGTCACCTACCTTGAAATTTATAGAAATAACACCTTGATTATAATGTTTAGAAAGCGATCATTGATAAGCTTGAATATGGTCGAGGGCCTACAATCAAAGCTCATCAAGCAATTCAAGATGATGCACACAATTAGCACGGTAAGTGTCATCATGAATTAATCCTTTAAGGGAAACTCACAAAGATGGAATTTAAAAATATAAAGGCATGATAGCCTCAATTCCATACATGAGGCTATATGGCATTGTGCTAGTCATCATACGATAGGCCCACAATGCATATGTTAATCTTTACCATGTTTATTTACTATTTTTCGAAGAATAGACCCAATATTTTTATTAGATTATTTGGCTTGGTCATTAGATTGAGGATAGTATGGTATATAAAAATGATGTTGAATGTGAAAATTTTCTAAGAATTGTTTCGCTTATTTGTTCTTAAATGGATTACCATCGTTAGAAACAATGGTAGAAGGCAATCTGAAATGAGCTATAATATTATTTAGAAGAAATCTACAGATTACTTCAATGTTCATGGATTGAAGTGGAAAAAATTCAACCCATTTTGATGGAGGAGCATCCCTAGTTATAAAGAAATCCAGTATCAACCAAAAACATTTCTTTTTTTTGGAAACTAGACGCTGGATAGAGGAGAAAATTCTACATTTTGATGAGGGCTCTGCAATTTTTTTTCGTGTGTGTGCATTTACTACCTTGTGGGTGTCCTTGGACACCCCTGGAGGAGGCTCGAACCTCCTCCATGCCTCTGAATCATTCTCATGTGTATGATCTGTACTCCTCTGATGGATATAATCTTGTGTTTTGATCTGGTGTGGTGTGGGTGTGATGGGATCCTCCCGTCGACATTCGATATTCTGTGCCAAGGAATGTGTGAAGGTGTAGTGGGGTTTTGTATTTATGATGGATGGGGATACAGATCTACCTGAAAATCCTTTAAATTTCCCAACCACAACCGGCGTATCCAAACAACCCATCAAATCCTTCAGAGACATCGTGGCGGGTGAACGTGGACGGCTCCCTTAGGGCTCAAAATTTGTGGCTGATTTGGTAAATCCGATATTGGAGGATGGATACGAGGGACAAGGTAAGCAATATTCATCTCCTCTTTTGAATTTTGTCTTGGTTTTGAATGAGGCATTGGACAATGCTATTTCTGAGGAAGATGTAAAACTCTCAAACTCTGCAATTTTATTTGTGGTCGTGGATCCTAAAACGGTCCCGACTAGGAAATATATGGATGAATAGTTCAAAAATATTTGGGAGAATAAATTAGGGTTTCATTTTTATTATTTTAGAATAGTGCAAAAAGGATTATTCTTGATCTTTTTAATAAACCTAAATCTCAACAAGAAATTATTAATAAGGAATCTTAGACTGTTGGGAAGTTAACATATTGTGCCCTAGCATGGCGTCCAGAGGTGTTGGATGAGGAGGTTCTAGCTCTATCCGACCCTCGATGGTTGGTGATTAAACATGTGCCCCCTCTAATTTGGAAGTTTTTTCCTCTAATGCTCGAGCCATATGGTAAATTCCTAAGAATGGACGAGACTAAATCTCCTTTACCCCACTTAGATGCGAGGGTTTTGGTCTCCTTAACCCTGGGATTGGATCTTCCGTAGATCCTCAAAATTAAACTCAAATTTGGAAACGTAACATGTGCCTTGGAAGCCCTCGGTGGCCTTAATGTGTGCTACCTCTTTCATAGAGAGGGGCATATTAGAAGGAATTGTCCATTAATAAAAAACAAGAATAATAAATCCTTTGCCTATGGAAGCAATAATGTTAATAAACAACCTTCACCAAAGGTTGGAAAAGATGAATTTTATTCAGGGAAGGTTGAGGATAGCGGCCTCTCCCAAAGAATTGATAATCACAAAAAAAAGGTCAGCTTCTAAAAAGAAGACTCCAACAAAAATAAAGAAAGTTTGATTTCTCTAACTCAGGCCTTGAACACATCCATGACTAAGAATTATACAGAGGAAAGGAGCAATAATAGTAGTATTTCCTTCCCATCCAAATGAATTAAAAGATCCCCCTAATAATGGCAAGCTTAATGCACAACAACTGGCACTTCAAAAAATTAGGCAAATGAAGCGACCCAAAGAAAGCAATATCAACTTGGGAAAAGAGATCTAATCATTTAATGATAAAGTCTTCAGAGAATCAAACTTTGCTGGAATAACAAAGGAAACACAATTTATGGGCATTCATAAACACTTAGGGGAATTTCCCCCCGAAAAATTTGGGGTATGCCCCATTGCATCTAATGATAATCCAAAATCCTTGAATTCTAGTAGAGAGACCAATAAGTTTTAACTACCCCAGCCAGTGGGGCCTAAGATAGACTCGAGGCCAAACTTATAGTGCAAGGCCATGATCTTTACAACTGGAATTGATAAGGAGAATGAAGAACAAATTTCAAAATTGGAAATGGCAACCTTTAACTCCCTTGATGGGGTGATCAGTTCGGATGGGTTTTCCTCCCAATTGGGCATGGATTATGTAGATGACCTAGGGCTCATCTCTACTAGGGAAACCAATGATGGGGAAGGTGCTCCTATTGAGGTGCTTGTTAAAAAAACTAGGAGATACATAAAGAAGAAGGGTTTGGATGGTACAAAAGTGTAGGAGGAGAGGGAGAACAACCTCCTTTAGACAGAAAAAATAAAAAAACTTAGTGGGGTGATCATCCCACCTGATGCAAAAAGAATTGAGGTGGAAGTTAAACTACCTAAATGTTTTGATAAATTTAGGTGTTATAAAATCCCCTTAGTTAATGAGCAGAAGAATGGAAGTTAACTGCATTTCTTGGAATGTAAGGGGTATTGAGACCCCTGATAGAAAACATATGGTTAGGAGAATGATTTCTCAAAAAAAGGAGAAGGATTTTGTGCTCTTGCAAGAAGTCAAATCCATTGGATTTGCCTTGGAGACTAGCCTAAAGGTAATATGGAAGGATGTCTCCCAATTTGTGACCAAACATGATCAGGGAAAGGGAGGGGCTGTCATCCTAATGGCCAATAACTGGAATCAGTTTGTAGTAAGTTCTAGATTTTCTCCTTTCAATAGGGCTGTATGGACAATTTTAAAAAAGAATGAGGATTGCTTTGGTATTTGTTTGGTTTATGCTCTTAATGACTACAAGGACAGGTTCATGCTCTGGAAGTGGATGCTCAATCTTCAAGACATCCCCTAGATTCTAGGGGGGACTTTAACTTTGTTGAAAAAGGAGAAGAAAAATTTGGAGGGGTGGGTCATGTTTGGAAAGATTCTGAGAAATTTCACTGGCTGAGGCTAAAGTCCAAGCTAAATCTTAAGGACCCCATTGAAGGTCAAAATAAGGATTGTAAAGATATTTGGTTCACTTGGTTCAATTTCCAGAAAAATGGAAGGAGAGTTCTCTGGAGGCTTGATAGATTCTATATGAATAATGCCATCTTTTCGGCTGCTCTTATCAAGGATGGTTGCAAGGTGGAGGTTACACCATACTCCCTCTCTAATCACTATCCAATAAGAGCTAATTTTATCCTTAAGAATGGTGGATCTTCAAATGCAGGCCCCAAAAATGGGATTTTTCTCAACACCAGCCTTCTTAATGATGAAGATTGTAGAAATGCTATATCTTCCTTCAAATCCATGAATAAGTGGTTACATAGATCTTTATACCTCATCGAGCAGTGGGACCTAAATTTTTAGGGTTGGAAGGTCGTCTTCTAGACTATAGGGAGAAAGAAGGCCAAAGATAGGAGGAAAAAGGAGACCATCTTGTAGGACATTCTTTTCAAGGTTGAATCAAAATCCCAAAGCAACCCTCATGATAATTGCCTTGTTGACAATCTTAGCATTGCCAAAGATAATCTTAGGAGATTTCAAACCAACAGGGTCAAAGGACTGAAAATTAGAGCCAAAATTAATTGGCTGGAGAATGGGGAAAAGGGAAGAAAATTCTTCTTTAGATATCTAAGGGAGAAACAAGCCAGAGAACTGATTGATTAGATCAATGCAAATGTCAATATTCTTGTGAAGCAAGATGAAATAATTGAGTATTTTTTCATGTTCTATTAGGGCCTCTTCACTTGTGAAGGAGGAAATGATTCCTACTTCAAGGCTAGGGACTATATCAAGGGGATCTTGCCCAAATGGATTGATAAGGAGTCCACTATAGTGCTAGATAAAGAAATCTCCAAGGATGACATAAGAAGAGCTATCCTCTCCCTCAAAAATGACAAATCTCCAGGATCTGATGGTCTACCTGCTGAATTCTACAAATCATTCATAGACTAGGCATGTGAAGATCTATACCTAATTTATAAAGAGGCCTTTGAGAAGGGCTCCCTTGGAAAAAAAAATTAAAAAAGGGGTCATTAAACTAATTCCTAAAGAGGGGGACAAAACCCTTGTTAAGGATTGGAGGCCCATCACCCTCTTGAATGTTTCTTATAGAATACTGGCAAAATCACTGGTTGAAAGACTCGCTAGTATCCTTCCCATCATCATCAATTCAACCCAAACTAGATTGATTAAGGGGAGATACATCTTGGAAAATCTTGTGACAAGCTGGGAGGCCATGAAATGGGCCAAGAACTCAGGACAAGATGCAACAATGCTTTTGTTAGACTTTGAAAAATCCTATGATAGGATTGAATGGGATTTTGTGCTTCTGGTTCTTGAGGCATTTGGTTTTCCAAAGAATTTTTGCTCCATGGTCAAGACTCTATTTCACAAGAGATCCTTCTAGGGAGATCAATAAGGCAAGGTTTCCCTCTTGCACTTGCCCTATTTGTTATCGCCTTCGATGCACTTCACTATATCTTGAGAGATAATTCAGTGGTCCCAAGGGTAAGAGGTATCATGTTTCCAGATTTAAATGAGCTCATCAACCTTCAGTTTTCTGATGACACATCTATCTTTATGCAAATGGATGAGGATAATTTTGCAGCTCTAATGAAGAAGCTTGAGGAGAAAAAATTGCTCCTGCAAAATCCTACCTTCTTGGCTGGTAAGACAAGCCCCCTGATTGGATTGGTAGGTTTGGTTTTCAATGGGGAGGCCCCCAAAAGCTTGTGAGATATCTTGGTATCCCATTTTCTGTTGAGCCTAATTTGAAATAAATGTGGTGCTGGATTAGAGACAAGATAGAAAAGAAACTAGCAAAGTGGAATAAACAATACCTCTCTTTTGCTGAGAGGTTTCAGATTTGTCAAATGTTTTTATCCTCCTATAGCATTTACTTTGCCTTTGTATAGTTTTTTTTCTTACCATATTAATGCTATTCAAAAAATAATAAGAGAGTTCTTGTGGTCTGATGGTAAAGGGAAAATGAAAAATCATTCTGTCAAATGGGAATGGTGTACCATTTCTAAGGTACGAGGTGGGCTAGGGTTAAAAGACCTGAGGATTCAAGGCATTGCCTTGGCAACCAAATGGGTGATTGGTGCCTTGGATGGTGAGGAATCATGGAAAGTGCTCATCAGATGTAACATTGCCAATGTTGTGCCTAAAAATGCTAAATTTTGGAAACTACTTCCTTTCAGTGATATTCTTAGTTGTGAGTGGCCTATGTCATCTACAAGATCCAATGTTTTTAAGACCATATGGAAGGCTTGGGAAATTGTCAAAAAGAACCTTTCCAACCATCATTTCACCAAGGGGGACAATAAGGTCATCTTTTCTAGTAGATCTCTTTGGTGGAATTTGAAGCATAAAGGAAAACCCTTAGCTCTTATTCAAGGCTGCTCTACAAAAAACTGGGCCCAAAAAGGGATTCTTTGTTTTAATGAAGTTTTGAAAGATGGTAGACTGAAGGAATGGAATGACCTAAAGGAAAAATTTAACATCCCTCAAAGAAATTGGAGAACTTACATGGTGCTGAGAGAGGCCTATGGCCATCTCAACTTTCCAGTTGAAACCAAAAATGATTCCCTCCAGTATAAAGAATTCCTATGGCATAATGGTAATAAAATAATGAATGTTAAAGATATATATATATATATATATATATATATATATATATGTACAATTCTAACTAAACAAGTGGATATTACTAATCACATGAATAAATCCTGGCAAATGAATCTAACCAAAGAACAATGTCAACAAAAATTTCTAAAAATTTGGCAGAAAGAATTGGAGGCCAAAAAGTCTTGCTTTAGATGGCTTCTGATCTTGCAAAGGCTTCCTCACAAAAGCAAACTAGATGATATTGATGTATGCTCTTTATGTAGAAACCTTGAATCTTTATCTCATATATTCTTTGATTGCATTTTTGCTAAGGAAATCTGGAATATTTTCTACATATCTCATAATATTTGGGGGAGTAATGGGAGTATGTCCACTGAAAATATACTTTTTCTTTCTCAAAAGAGCAAATTAAGAAAAACTAGTCTCTTATTCTGGCATATCCTTTCAACTAAAATCTTGTGGGAAATTTGGAAAGCTCAAAATGAAGATCAATTTCAAAGTAGGAGGAGATTGCTTACTAAGTCCTATAAAGGACTCATATTTTACAATATTGATATGTAGGTTTTCCTCACTATGGAGATTTCAAAGGATAAATTCTGGAAGTATTTAGAAAATAGGGAATTATCTATTGATATCTTCGAAGCCAGATATGGTCACATGTGGCAAGATGGACATCCGGGGGTAGAGGTATTCCTAAGGGCTCTACAGGCCTTCAAAGATGAACTCAAAGAAGCTCAAAAGAACAATCCTGGTCCAAGCAAAGACAAAGAGGTGGTTATTGTGTTAATGGAGAAAAAAAGGACAAATGAACCCTCTGTTGAAGAATTGGTAGCTGCAAAGACACTACTAGATATGAGAGGTAGTACCAGGGCTGTGTAAATATTCAAAAGACAACATGAATATGCTTTGTATATCCTTTTTGATCGACAATGGTTGTTTATATAAGACAATGATATGTAAGTGTATATTCTAATGTTGATACTTTGATGTAGCTAATGATGATTTGATACAGGTGTTGTAACTAATGATGATTTCCTCTCTTTTGACCTCATACAATTAGGGATTTCTATTGATACTTTGTAACGGGGTAGTATAGGTCTGATATTGGGATCCTTTTTTGGTACCATGTAATGGGGAATTCCTTTTGATCAAATGTAATGGGGGTAACTAGTGATACTCTATAATGGGGGTTAAGATAGAACTTATCCAAGGATAAACATCTTGGATTTTTGATCTGTATCTGTTGCTTCTACTATACTTAATACAAATAAAATATTTATTTTCTTGTAGTTTAGTTTGTAGTTGTCTCAACAGTTTCTTTCACATTTTTCTATTGTATCATTTCTCAGCTCACATAGTAGTATATTGTTTCTATAGGAGGCCATCTACATCATATCCAAATTTTAGGAGATTTACATTCATTTGTAGAAATTTATCACTCTCATAATTTTACTATCATTTTGAGTCAGAGCATTTGGAGCTGACGAAGTCCAAATTTGTTGTACAGACCTATTCCGGAGCATGCAGAGCTTAATGGAACATCAAACAAGGAATTTTAGGTCCAAAAAGAACTTTCTTGGAGATTTGCAACATGTTTCATCGCACAAAGAATTATCTTTTGTATCATGTGGCCGACCTACATGCTTGATCATTAATGGGGTTTGTAAACCCTTGAGGCCGACACAGACCATATTTGCAATTGGAGATTCATATTTAAGATCAATCGTAATTCATAGGAAGGTAGTTAGTTAGATAGTTAGTTAGGATTTCATGTAGATATTTGAAGCTACCCAGTTGTGGGACTGTAATGAGGCCTTTGTGCCAATCGTAATATTTGGACTGCCCTTGCGACATGCTTGAGAGCCCTAACTATTCTACACATGAGGATAAGATGCATGCAAGATTGTAAGTTGTTGAATCAATAAGGATCTATTTTTGTTGGGTATTCCTTTTGTTGCTTTTTGTTGTGTTGAATTTAAGATGCATGGTTGGATAGTCCTTTATGGACCCTCCATCCGTGGCTACACCAAGTGGTATTAGAGTAAGTTTGTGATTCATGATAAGGCATTCCTTATGGTGAATCGATCAGTAACCTGAGGCATACTTCATGTTCTTTTAACCAATCACTGACTGTGAGGTAGTTGAAACCCTTGTAGCCAAATCGCCAAATTGAGGTAGTTGTACTGGATCCAAGGGGAGAAATTCCACCAAGGATAGCACCTGCTATGATGAATGTTTTTGGATGAATTGATGAGATGTTAGAGATGATGAGAGAAATGAGAGTTGAGTTGGATGTTGTAGAAGAAGATAGAAGGAGAGGTCTAAACCCTATACATGAGAAAAAAAGTGATGATGATGAATTAGATCATGTTGTGAATCAAAATGAAGAAGCCCTAGAAGAAGAAGAAGAAGAATATTTAGATCAAGTGAAGATGTTGAAAGATATTTCCAAAATTGGTAAGAGACCTAGAATTGAAATTCAAAATTATGAGAGAAATTTAAATCCTGAGGAATTGATTGATTAGATCAATGATATGGAAGAATACTTTGAGTATGAAGAAATTAAAGATCCAGAAAGAGTGAGATTTGCAAAAAATAATCTGAAAGGGCATGCTTCTATATGGTGGAATGAAGTTTAATTGGATAGAAATAGAAGAAGAAAAGAGAATCACAAAGTGGGATAGAATGGTGAAAAATTTGAAGAATCAATTTATACCCGTTGATTATGAAATTGAATTGTTGAAAAGATTGTAGAACCTAAGGAAAAAGGAGAAATTTGTGAAGGAATAGATTGTAGAATTCTACAAGATGATCATTAGGGTTGTACATAGTGAAGAGAGCAAAGAGAAGGTTGTGTCGTACATCAATAGACTGAGAACAAACATCCAAGAAGAGTTGAGCCTGGTAAAGATGACAACAATTGAAGAAGAATACCAATTTGCATTGAAGGTAGATGAAAAGTTGAACAAGAAGTTTGAAAAAAGAAAAATAAGTGCAAGAGGAAGATTCCAAAGGAGTGGATCACAATCTAGAGAGAGAAGACCTTATGTAGAGAAAAATAAGGATGGAAAACTCTACCACAGTGAAGAGAAGGACAATAATTCATACCGTAGAGGAGGATAGGACAACAATTTCCACCGCAATGACAAAAGAGTTCATAACCCATACTATAGTGATGGACATAGGAGAGATGAAGGAAAATTTGAGAAGAGACCATTCAGAGGAACTTGTTTCAAGTGTGGGGGTGAAGGCCATAGAGAATTTGAATGTCATCAAGGAAGTACCAGAAAGAAGAGTGAGCATACCAGAAGAGAAACTTATATGGATGAAGAACCTATTGAATCTCATAATTCAATTGGGAAACTAGAGAAAGGTGAATCATTAGTGGTGATAATAGCTTTGATGCATGAAGAAGTGACTAAGGAACCACCACAAAGAAATAATTTGTTTAGAACAAGGTGTAAATTTGGAGGGAAGGTATGCAAAGTTGTCATTGATAGTGGTAGTACCGATAATTTAGTTTTAGAAGAGATGACAACCAAGTTGAATTTGAAGAGGTTGAAACATCCAAAGCCCTATAAGATAGCATGGATTCAGGATGAACATAGGATCTTGGTAAGTGAGAAATGTTTGGTGAAATTTCATATAGGGTCATATAATGATGAAGTGCTATGTGATATTATTCCCATGGATGCATGCCATTTACTACTAGGAAGACCATGAAAATATGATAGAAAGGAAATTCATGATGGAATAATAAATACCTATACTCTGACTTCAAATGGCAAGATAATTATATTGATACCTTTGGAGGAAGAGGATAATATTTTTGTTTGTGGCACTACCAAATTATGTCTGGTAAATGGAAGGAAGTTCTTAGATGGATTGAGGCATGAGAAATAGCATTTTGTACTAATTCTAAAGAAGGGTGGAAAACCAGAGGTAGAGAATTCTATAGCAGAAGATGATGAATTAGTAGAGTTGTTGACAAAGTATTAAGAAATCATATCAGAGAATGGACCAGATGGACTTCTACCAGTCTAGAGCATCAATCATCGTATAGATCTAATACCCAGAGCGAGTTTTTTAAACAAAGAAACATATAGGATGACACCTACAAAAATAAAGAGTTGAATGGAGAAAAATACAAGAGTTGTTAAAGAAGGGATTGATAAGATAAAGCTTAAGCCCATGTGTGGTGCCTATTGTACTGGCACCAAAAAAATATGGAGAGTGGAGAATGTGTAAATATTCAAGAGAAATCAATAGGATCACTGTCAAGTGTAGATTGCCATTGCCAAGGATGGATGACATTATAGACTGTTTGAGTGGAGAAATGTATTTCACAAAGATTGACTTAAAGAGTGGGTATCATCAAATCAAAATCAGAGAAGGAGATGAATGGAAGACTGCATTTAAGACTAATGAAGGTTTGTACGAGTGGTTAGTGATGCCTTACAGATTGACCAATGCACCTAAAAATTTCATGAGTTTGATGAACGAGGTATTGAATCAATTCTTGGGTAAGTTTGTTATTTTTTACTTGGATGATATTCTAATTTTCAATAATACTAGAGGAAAAAATCTGTGGTACATCAGACAAGTATTGCAAAGACTGAGAGAAGAGAAGTTGTTGATAAACATCAAGAAGTGTAGCTTTATTAGTACAAAGTTGGTATATTTGGGTTTTGTCATTTCTACTAAATGATTGAAGATGGACCTTGAGAAGGTTAGAGAAATTTTTGAGTGGCATACACCAGTGAACATTGGAGAGGTAAGATCATTTCATGGATTGGCAAGTTTCTACTAGAAATTCATAAGGAGCTTTAGTAGAATTTGCACGCCTATGACATAAAAAATGAGGGGAGATAGGAAAGAATTTAAGTGGACATCTGGAGCTCAAAGAAGCTTTTAATTGTTGAAGAAAAAGGTGACAGAGCAACTAGTGTTAGCATTGCCTGATTTTGACAAAGTATTTCAAGTTGATTGTGATGCCAGTGGGAATGCAATAGTAGTGTTGAGTCAACAAGGAAGACCAATAGCTTATTTTAGTGAGAAGTTGAATGATGCCAGGAGGAGATATTCAATTTATGATCAAGATTTGTATGCCATAGTTCAAGCCTTTAAGAAGTGGAGACATTATTTACTACCTAAGGATTTTGTGTTTTATATTGATCATCAAGCTTTGTAGTATTTTAATAGTCAAGGAAAGTTGAATCAGAGACATATGAGATGGGTTGAGTTCTTGTAGAGTTATAAATTTGTGTTGAAGCATAAGAGTGGAAAATCAAATAAAGTTACAGATGCATCAAGTCAGAGAAGGAATTTGCTGACAAAAATGAAGATAGAAGTATTGGGTTTTGAAAACCTAAAGTACACTTATAAGGATGATCCAAATTTTGCTAAAGCATGGAGTGCATGTAAGGAACCAATAGTGACAGATATGATTCAATGGTTGGATTATTTCATTCAGGAAGATATGTTGTTCAAGGGAAATTAGTTGTGTATTCTAAGGAGTTTAATGAGGGAGAATTTGATTAAGGAAAAGCATAGTGGAGGACTAGCAGGATATTTTGGGGTAGATAAGACAATAGCCTTGGTGATTGAACATAATTTTTGGCCACAAATATATAAGGATGTCAGGAAGCATGTTCAAAGTTGTAGAATTTTTCAAGTATCGAAAGAGAGTAGTCAAAACACTTGATTGTATAAATCTTTGACAGTACCAAAGAGACCTTGGGAAGATATTAGCATGGATTTCATATTGGGATTACCAAGAACACAAAGAGGCTATGATTCTATAATGGTAGTAGTGGACATATTTTCTAAGATGACACATTTTATTCCTTGAAAGAAGAATATTGATGTTGTGCATGTTGCTAGCATATTTTTCAAGGAGATTGTGAGATTGCGTGGATTACCAAAGAGAATAGTTTTAGACGGGGACACCAAGCTCACTTGATACTTTTGGAGGACATTGTGGAAGAAGTTGAAGATATATTTGAAGTTAAGTTCAACATATCACCCACAAATAAATGGACAAAGAAGAGGTGGTGAATAGGAGTTTGGGTAGCCTATTAAGATGTTTGGTTGGAGATAAAGTAGGAAATTGGGATATATTTATACCACAAGAAGAGTTTGCATGCAATAATTTAGTAAACCGGAGTATAGGGAAGACACCATTTGATATTGTGATGGGAATACATCCTAGAGGAGTTGTGGAGATCAAAGACATCAACATGGAGGTTAAGAGGAGTGCAAAATAAAAATAATTTGTAGGATTCATGGAAACATTGTATAGTTAGGTTGGGAATCACTTGGAGGACATGAACAATAAGTATAAGGAGAAAGGAGATGAGAAAATACATCAATAATTTATTGTTGGAGATGAAGTGATGTTATATATTAGAAAGGAAAGGTTTCCAGTAGGAACATACAATAATTTTAAGATGAGGAAGATTGTACCATATAAGATTCTGAGGAAGTTTGATTCAATAAATTCATATGAAGTGAAGTTACCAAATACACTTGGTATTTCACCTATTTTCAACATTGTAGACATCTATGAGTACCATGAAGGATAGTCAAGTGGTAGTAACAAGGAACTTGGATTGGAGGAGCAACTACCTCATCAACAACCAGAGAAGATAAAACAAATCTTGGATACCAGAATTGGAAGGAGCACAAGGAACAAGCAGTACAAGGAGTATCTGGTAAAGTGCAAAGGAATAGCAGTGGAGGATTCATCATGGATTTATTAGGATGAGGTGGACCAATTTGTTTTTCCTCTATCCCCTAGAAAATGAGGGACTCAATTTTCTTCCGAACCCGGGTGTTTGATGCAGGAGCATACCTGGTTGTAAAGCAATCATGTATCAACCAAAAAAATTTCTTTTCTTGTAGTTTAGTCTGTAGTTTCCTCAACAATTTCTTTCACATTCTATTGCTTTATCATTTCTTAGCTTGTGAAGTAGGATATTTTTTCTACATGAGGCCATCTACATCATATCCATATTTCAAGAGATTTGCATTCATTTAGAGAAAGTTATCACTCTTAAAATTTTATCGTCATTCTCAGTAAGAGCATTTGGGGCCGACCTAGTCTAGATTTATTGTGAAGACCTATTTTGAAGTGTGTAAAGATTAATGGAACATCATACAAATAATTTTAGGTCCAAAGGGAACTTTCTTGGAGATCTGCAACATATTTCATCTTGCAAAGGATTATCTTTGATATACTGTGTCCAACCTACACGCTTGATCATTCATGGGGCTTGTAAACCCTTGGGGTGGGATGCAGACCATATTTGGAGCTGGAAGATTCATATTTAAGATCAATTATATTTCATAGGAAGGTAGTTAGTTAGTTAGTTAGGATATCTGATAGGGTAGGGTTGGTTGAAATAGGCACTGTTCCATGCTCTGGGTCTCACCTTGGCAATTCCTTATGGTGTCACTCTCCACCACCTTAACCTATAGGCCCTAATGATTGATAGGCACCCCTAGTTCTCTTGGCTAACCCTACTATCATCTCCATTTTCCTAACCAAGTCAATCTTGGTGCTCTCTCTGCCATTCTTTTCCCTAGCCCTTAATCTTCCCTAAAGGCTAAATACTTCCATCCCTTCAATTTCTCTTTGCAGGGGTGTAGAAAGGTTTCTATAGGCTTCCAAAATTCCTCCTAGGGTTCTTGTAGGTTCAGCAAACTCCATTCTTCTTTCGCTTTCAGCAAACCCTCATCTAGGGTTTTGGTTCCTTAGTTCTAGGTCTTCAAAATAGGTCTTTTTCCCGAGAGAATGAGGTAGCTCTCCTAAATTATTCAAAAGACTTCCAATATTTTCTTAGAATTCATGATACCCTTTCCCACACCTTAAAGATTTTTGGAACTTGGAGCCTCCACTGTCCGTACTCTATCCTGACCTTTAGTTTAGCAAATTTAGGCTTGTTTAAGCCATTTTCTGACCACCCGATGGACTGTCATTTTGTTTGCCCATCAAACGGACTGTTGGGACCTCCTCCTTGGTATGAAGCCTCTGCAAGGCTTCCTTCCATCTTTCTACCATGGGGTTTATCAAGGGAAAGTCACCCCCAGTTAGGTGCTTTGCATTTCAAGACTTTCCTAGCCAGCACAGTCAAGCTCGCCTAGGGATAAGTCATTCACAATGCTTTCTTGTCTCCTACCTACTCCTAAGCCCACCATATTTACACTCATGGAGTCTAGCCCAATCCCCAAAGGCCGTACACCAAGTATAGTGGGAAAAGGAACTAAAACTCCATTGTTGATAGATTACCAGTCAGATTAGCAACTCAAACAAAAGCAAAACAACTATCAAAAACACCTGCAAAAAGAACACATGCTCTAAATACCACCACCAAAGCTTAGAACATATCAAATACCACAATCCACAACAGCTACAGAGGCATGATTGCTCCTGTTCACACAAAATTTAAACAAACATAGAATTTTCCTTAATGTTCTCACTATCCTCTCTTAGCAATCTTCAAGTTTCAAACTTCCAAACATTCTCAATGCCTTCCAACCTTGCTCATAGGTCAAAGCATCCTCTAAATAGACTCCCAAAATTAGTTAGGCTCGATCCCCAACTGTTCCATGGCCGGTTATGTTTCTTCATAAGCCTTATTTTGCAAAATTGTAAAACAAACTAACACCTAGGGAGGTCTACAAGGTCAACACACATCTTAGTAGCCAAACCCCAATCTAGCAAATGGTCAACATGACCTTATGAACAAAAAACAAGTTCTCTAATGCATTTAAGGCAAAAATCCAAGAAATGGAAAGGATTGGCCATAGGTTAACTGAACAAGTTGTTAAGTCTTGACCTTTTGATTACCCTCCTGGATGCACTTTGGGGTGCTCCTGCACCATTCTCCCCCTCTCTGCCCAAACACTATGGAATAGAAGGAGAGATCAATGACATGTCAATGCCAAGCTTCTTGAACTGGTCTTCTTGTACCCATGTAACTTCTGATTCATGCTTATTCTTCCACTTAATAAGGTGCTCCATGTACACCTTGTGTCTTGTAGAATTTTGCACCCTTGACTCCAAGATCCTTTCAGCTTGTTGCTTGTCTGGACTAGGTAAGGGTACATTGCTGATGTCCTTGAAGATCTCCTTACTGTTCTAATCCACATCAGTGACTGATCCTTTGTACTTGATCAAGTCAGCTATATTAAATACTGGTGAGATTCCTAAGTCGGTAGGTAGCTCAACCTTGTATGCATTTTTACCATACTTGGCCAATATCTTGCATGGTCCTACTCTCTTCATCTGTAGCTTGGTTGATACTCCCTTCGGCAACCTGTATTTTTTGAGGTGAACGATGACATAATATCCCACTACAAATTGCACATCCTTCCTTGACAAATATACCTTCTCCTTCAACTTTTGTGTAGCTTTGGTGTCTGTCTTCTTCACTTGCTCCTAAATCTCTTTCATGGTCTGACTGAAGTCCTCTGCATGTTCACTTCTATGTTCCATAGCTCCAAGATCTCTGAGCTCACATATGCCTCTTGGGTACATCCCTACACAACCTCAAAAGGACTCTTTCCTGTGGTCCGATTGAAACTATCATTATAGGCATACTCAGTTTGTGAGATGACCATATCCCATGTCTGTCCATATTCCTTTGTTAGGTACCTAAGAAGATTACCCAACACCCTATTAACCACCTCTGTTTGACCATTGGTCTGAGGATGGTAAGCTGATCCAAATGATAAGTTGGTACCTAATCTACTCTGTAGAGTCTTCCAAAAATGACTCATGAACTTCACATCCCTGTCTGAAATAATGCTCAAAGGCAATCCATGGATCCTGAGAACCTCCTTGAAAAAGAGATGAGCTATGTAGCTAGCATCATGAGTAGGGATAAAATGACTCATTTTGCTAAATCTGTCCACCACTACATACACACTGTCAAAACTAGTCTTGGTCTTAGGAAGGCCTACCACAAAATCCATGCTCACACACTCCCATGGTCTGTTAGGAATGGGTAGGGGTTGATATAAACCAGTATTGCTAGCTCCTCCCTTAGCTTTCATACACACCAAAAATTTTTCCACATATTTTCTGACATCTCTTGCCAACTTAGGCCAGTAATAAAACCTTTGTACTAATTTTAAGGTCTTGTTGATGCCAAAGTGTCCACTAAGACTTCCATTATGCTTTTCTTGAATGAGATTTTCCCTCATTGACCCTCTTGGAACACATAACTGATTCCCTTTAAACAATAATCCACTTTGCAATGTATACTCAGCATATTGACTATGAAAATGATTCTCAAAGTCAGAACATACCTTATAGGCCTCTGAGAAATCTTCATCCTCTCCATAGAGATCTTTAAAGCTTTCAATCCCTATGCTCTTCACTTGTATCTCTTATACTATCAACAACCTCCTACTCAATGCATCTGCTACTTTATTCATCTGCCCCTTCTTGTGCTTGATGGTGAAGGTAAGAGCCTAGATGTATTCCATCCACTTCAGGTGTCTATTGATCAACTTCTCTTGAGTATTCATATAACTAAGTGCTTGATTGTCAGTAAAGACTACAAATTCCTTGGGTAGAAGGTAATGCCTCCACTTCCTAAGTGACTGAACCAAAGCATAAAGTTCTAAGTCATAGGTTGAATATTTCTTCTTTGCTTCATTGAGCTTCTCACTAAAGAAGGCTATAGGCCTGCCCTCTTGACTTAGCACTCCTCCTACTGCAACTCCACTTGCATCACACTCAATAGTGAACAATTTGTCAAAACTAGGTAATAAGAGAATAGGTTGAGTTGTCACTTCTTGTTTCAGTTTCTCAAACCCTCTCTCAGCTGCTTGAGTCCACACAAACTTGGTTTTCAAACCACCCTTGATTGTCTCAAGAACTAGTGCACATATACCACTAAAGTTCCTTATGAATTTTCTATAGAATTGAGCCAATCCATGGAAACTTCTTACCTCAATCCCTGTGGTTGGTGTAGGCCAGTTTAGGTTGGCTTCCACCTTGCTTGGATCCATCTTCAATGATCCTTGAGACACTACAAAACCTAAATAGACAAGCTCCTGTTTAAAGAACTCATACTTCTCTAGGTTGATAGCCAACTTTTCCTCTTGCAATCTTCTAAGTACCAACTCCACATGTTTGAGATGCTCCTCTGTTGTCTTGATAAAGATGAGGATGTCATCAAGGTATACAACCACAAATATCCCCGTGAAGTCTTTGAGCACTTCATTCATGAGTCTCATGAATGTGCTAGGGGCATTGGAAAGGCCAAATGGCATAACTCTCCACTCATATAATCCATCTGTTGTCTTGAATGCTATTTTCCACTCATCTCCATCCTTGATTCTAATCTGATGGTATCCACTCTTGAGATCCAACTTGGTGTAGTATTGAGCTCCTCCAAGACAATCCATTAGATCTTCAATTCTAGGAATAGGGAACCTATACCTAATTGTGATCCTATTTATTGCTCTAGATTCAATACATAACCTCCATTTGCCTCCCTTCTTGGTTGCCAAAACTACTGGTACTACACATGGGCTGATGCTCTTTTGAATCAGTTTTTGATCCAACAACTCTTGCACTTGTCTAGCCACTTCCAAATTCTGATCCGGTGTAAGCTTATATGTTGCTTTGTTAGGTAATGATGCTCTAGGTATGAAGTCAATCTAATGACTAATGGCCCTTTTAGGAGGTAAATTTGCAGGTGTACCATCACTTACTATGTCCTTGTACTTCTCAAGTAAATTCTGGACTGCTCCGGGTATGGCTGGTTTTTCAGTCTTATCTTCCTCCTTGGATTGCAACAATACTACATATCCTTCTCCACCTTCATGTAGGGTGTTGAGGAACTCTTTTCCACTACTTAGTAGAACACTTGGTGTCTTTGACTGTCCTTCATCTTCTTCTGACAGTGACTGCAACTTAAAGGTCTTTCCATCCTTCTTGAATGAAATTGTATTCTCCTTTCCATCATACATGGCACTCCTATCATATTGCCATGGTCTGCCCAATAGTAGATGACATGCATCCATGGGTAAGACATCAAAAACTAACTTGTCCTTGTACCCTCCAATGGAAAACTCCACCGTTACTTGCTCATTTACTAGAACACTCTGCCCTTTGTTGAGCCATGTTACCTTGTAAGGGTTAGTGTGGGGTACCTTCTTCAATTTCAGTTTCATTATTGCCTCTTCTGAGATGATATTGTCTGTTGAACCTGAATCTACAATGACCTTGCATACTTTACCAAGTATCTTGCACTTCACTCTAAATAGAGCTCTTCTTTGTTTTGGTTCTTCTTTGACCGGTTGTCTTATCAACACTCTTCTAAACATCAGGTTCTCTCCCATTTCAGACTCAATGTGACTGACCTCAGGTGACTTAGGACTCATGGTGTCCTCTTGTGCATAAGCCACTCTCTTCTCATTGCTTGATGAAGATGCTTTCTCCAGGCACCTATAAGCTGGGTGTACAACTTGACCACAATGGTAGCATTTCATGTTTGCAAAGTATGAATTGCTCCTGCCTGCTCCTCTTTCTCTATTGGATCCTCCTTGAGAACCTCTACCTCTATTATACCCTCCTCTAGAAGGTGTTTCATTGCCATGATCTGTGGATTAAAACTCTCCTTGGTTTCTTTGGTCATTGCCTCTACCTTGGTAGCCACCTCGTTGTCCTCTTTGATCTCTTTGATCCATGCCTTTGCCTTTGCCTTTAGAAGCCTGATCTTGCTTCCTATTGCTTCTCTCCTCAATCTTGATAGCTAATTGATAGCATTGATGTACTGTTTTAGGGCTTAGAAGAGTCATCTCTTCTTGGATGTTCCACTTCAAGCCATTAAGATACCTAGCCACCTTGAGACTTTCATCTTCTGAGACATTGGACCTCATACAAAGTTTTTGGAACTCCTCAGTGTAAGTGTTCACATCTTGGTCTCTCTGCCTCAAGCTTTGTCTCTTCTTATGTAACTGAATTTCATAATCATCTGGTATGTATGCTTCTTTCACCTTTGCAACCATACCTTCAAAGTTGAGATAGACCTCTTACCTTCCTTTTCTCTCTCTGTTTGGATAAATTTCCACCATGTCAAGGAAAATCCTCTCAGTCTTGATTTGGCCACCTTTAACCTCTATGCTTCAGTGACTCCATCACATTCAAAATGGTTTTCCATGCCTTCGATCCAATCTATGACTAGGTCAGCTTCCAACTTTCCACTAAATAGTGGTATACCTTCAAGTGCCTTCCCACTCAAAGCTTTCAGTGCCTTCAAGAAAGGCTCCTCTTGCAGAACAGGGTCAAGTTCAGGGGTCTTGTCTTCCTCTGCAACCTCTTCAATCTTTGGTTCCCTACCCTCCAATCTATCACTGACCTCTTTGGCCTTGATTTGCACATTGTTCAATGCTTGCTCCAGTTGAGCCAATCTTTCTCTCAACCTTCTATTATCATCTTCTTGATCTTCAAATTTCTTTGCTAATTCAATGTTGGTCACCATGGTTGTGGAACCACTGGATTCCAAGTCTGACATACAAATTTCACTCCCAAATCTTTAACTTGCTCTGATACCAATCTGATAGGGTAGGGTTGGTTGAAACACACACTGTTCCATGCTTTGGGTCTCACCTTGGAAATTCCCTATGGTTTCACTCTCCACCACCTTAACCTATAGGCCCTAATGATTGCTAGGCACCCTTGGTTCTCCTGGCCAACCCTACTATCATCTCCATTTTCCTAACCAAGTCAATCTTGGTGCTCTCTCTGCCATTCTTTTCCCTAGCCCTTAATCTTCCCTAAAGGCTAAATACTTCCATCCCTTCAATTGCTCTTTACAGGGGTGTAGAAAGGTTTCTACAGGCTTCCAAAATTCCTCCTAGGGTTCTTGTAGGTTCACCAAACTGCATTCTTCCTTCGCTTTCACCAAACCCTCATCTAGGGTTTTGGTTCCTTAGTTCTAGGCCTTCAAAATAGGTCTTTTTCCTGAGAGAATGGGGTAGCTCTCCTAAATTCTCCAAAAGACTTCCAATATTTTCTTAGAATTCATGATACCCTTGCCCACACCTTAAATATTTTTGGAACTTGGAGCCTCCACTATCCGTACTCTATCCTGACCTTTAGTTTAGCAAATTTAGGCTTGTTTAAGCCATTTTCTGACCACCCGATGGACTGTCATTTTGTTTTCCCATCAAACGGACTGTTGGGACCTCCTCCTTGGTATGAAGCCTCTGCAAGGCTTCCTTCCATCTTTCTACCATGGGGTTTATCAAGGGAAAGTCACCCCTGCAAGTTAGGTGCTTTGCATTTCAAGACTTTCCTAGCCAGGCACAGTCAAGCTCGCCTAGGATAAGTCATTCACAATGCTTTCTTGTCTCCTACCTACTCCTAAGCCTACCATATTTACACTCATGGAGTCTAGCCCAATCCCCAAAGGCTGTACACCAGGTATAGTGGGAAAAGGAACTAAAACTCCATTGTTGACAGATTACCAGTCAGATTAGCAACTCAAACAAAAGCAAAACAACTATCAAAAACACCTGCAAAAAGAACACACGCTCTAAATACCACCACCAAAGCTTAGAACATATCAAATACCACAATCCACAACAACTACAGAGGCATGATTGCTCCTGTTCACACAAAATTTAAACAAACATAGAATTTTCCTTAATGTTCTCACTGTCCTCTCTTAGCAATCTTCAAGTTTCAAACTTCCAAACATTCTCAATGCCTTCCAACCTTGCTCACAGGTCGAAGCATCCTCTAAATAGACTCCAAAAATCAGTTAGGCTCGATCCCCAACTGTTCCATGGCCGGTTATGTTTCTTCATAAGCCTTATTTTGCAAAATTGTAAAACAAACTAACACCTAGGGAGGTCTACAAGGTCAACACACATCTTAGTAGCCAAACCCCAATCTAGCAAATGGTCAACATGACCTTATGAACACAAAACAAGTTCTCTAATTCCTTTAAGGTAGAAATCCAAGTAATGGAAAGGATTGGCCATAGGTTAACTAAACAAGTTGTTAAGTCTTGACCTTTTGATTACCCTCCTGGATGCACTTTGGGGTGCTCCTGCACCAATATCATGATTAGAGTTTAGACATTTTGAGTTACCCAGAGGTGGGACTGTAATAAGGTCTAGTGACAATCATAATATATGGAATTCCCTTGCAACAGGCTTGTGAGCCCTAGCTATTCTGCATATGAGGCATAGGATTGATATAAGACTACAAGTTGTTGAATCAATAAGGACCTATCTTTGTTGAGTATTTATTGTGTTGTTTCTTGTTGCGTTGACTCTAATCTACATGGTTGGACAATCCTTTCTAGACCCTCCATTTATGATTGCACCATATTTCATAAAGTAATTCATAGCATTAATGATGAAGATATGTCCTTTAGAAGAAGGATTTGATATTTTTCCAATAATATTCAACCCCCATTTTGCAAATGGTAAAGGATAGGTCTGATTTTGAAGCTCTTGAGTAGGAGCGTAAATAAGGTTACTATGTTGTTGAAATTTTAGTTACTTTTTGACAAAGGAAAAGGAATCCTACTCCATTTTTTGACAAAATCATCCCATGTGAATCAATTTACACACCAAGGATTTACCACCAAAATTTCCACCTCTAGAGCCTGAATGGGCTTCTTGAAGGGCAAGGGGTATTTTTGATTTAGTGAGACATTAAAGAAGAAGACAATTATAAGATTTTCAATAAAGATCATCTGATAGTATAATGTATTAGATTGAAATTTTTCATATCCCAGTGCGAGTATTTTAGTCGCATCGTCAAGAAAAATTCCAATCTTCAGATAATTATAAATATGAGAATACCATTACTTTGAGTCTACGTGAGCTCACACTAGAGCATCAGATTCAAGTTGACTTGAGAGAGTAGGAAAGTGAAGAATATAAACCCAAAGTGGTATTCTCCTATTCCTTCATCTGAAGATACAAGGGAGGTGATACTCGCCATTGCATTTGCATGCCAATTTTCTCTCCTAGGAACACTGTCTATTGTAAAGAAGAGAAACGATCAAGCAAGAGTAAGGCTAAATCTTGATACTAAGATAGCATATTATACTTGGCTTGATACTTTCTTGTAATCTGATTTATGATAAGTTCAAAATCACCATGTATGTGAAGATGTTTAGTGTTTAGTGCAATCGCGTCATGCAAACCAACTATAAGTGCTTCGTACTTAATGATATTTTTAGTGTAATGCAATTCCAGCCAAAAGGATAGAGGAACTGGATTTAGGTGAGATTAAAAATTCACCCGCTCCAGATCCAGATTGACATCTCAATCCATCGAAATATATCTCCCATACAATATTTTCTTACAAAAGGTTTTCATCTGGAAATAAATACAGATTAGGAAAGGAGTGAGATGAGGGATCTTTTGCCAATTGATCGACAACAAATTGACCCTTAATCACTTTTCGAGTAACAAACTTGATGTCAAACTCAAAGAGCAACATTAGCCATTTTTCCAACCTTCCCAAAAGATCGGTTCCAGTGAATAGATTCTTTAAAAGATCACTTTTTACAATGACACAAGTTTCAACATGAATAAGATAATGTCAGAACTTATGTGTTGCAAAGATGAGAGCAAGAGATTTTTTCTCCATTACAAAATAACGAGTTTCATAATCAACAAGAACACAACTAATGTAATAGACCATTCTCTCTTTACCATCATCATGATGTTGAGCTAACAAAGATGCTAAGACATGAGGTGATGTAGACATATAATTTAGAAAGGGTTTATTCTATATAGTCAGCATTAGGATGGGAGAATTGGACAAATAAATCTTGATTGACTCAAAATCCTTTTTACACTCATTATCCCATTGGAAGCAAACATATTCCTTCAAAAAACATGTGAAGGTAAAAGTACAATTAACCAATTGAGATACAAATCTATGAATTGCTTGAATCTTTCCTTGAAAACTACATAGTTGAGTTCATGTTAACAATTACATCAATCTTATTTGTATCGACTTTGATTCCATGGTGAGAAACAATAAATCCTTAAAGTTTTCCTACATCAATGTCGAAGACACACTTAAGAGGATTTAGCCACATCTTATAAATTTGAAGCCTTTCAAAAATAAGACAAATATTTTCTATGTGATCTCGACGAGTTATAGACTTAGCCAAGATATCATCAACACAATCTTCTAGAATTTTGTGAATAAAGTCATGAAAGGTAAGGGTCATCGCTTGTTGGTAAGTTTCTCATAAATTATTTAACCCAAATGGCATGAACACATAATAAAAATTACCCCAAGGGGTAGTGAAGGTTTTCTTATATTGTTCTTTTGGGTTAATATGAATTTGATTATAGCCTAAGAAGCCATACATGCAAGACAAGAATGCATGCTTGCAATTGAGTCTACAATCATATCAATATTAGGTAATAAAAAATCATCCTTAAGAGAAGCCTTATTGAGATCACGAAAGTCAATACAAATGTGAATATGACCATTAGGCTTGCTAATAGTGATGATATTCAATATACAAGGAAAATAATCAATAAGATAGATAATAACTGCTTTTAATAGCTTCTCTATCTTGATCTTAACTAACAATGCAACCTTAGGATTCATCTTTTAGATCTTTTGTTTGATGGGCTTAGCATCGAGACATAGAATGATATTGTGAACTAATACATACTCATCAATACCAGGCATATCCTCATATGACCAAGCAAAATATCAGGATGAGAATGTAACAAATCAGGATGTTGTTTAGATTCTTCTGAAGAAAGGAATTTTCCAACCTTAATCACCTTTTCAGAAGATTTAGGATCCATGAAAGTTTCAGTAGTGTCCCCTTTAAGGAGAGAACTATGGTCTTCAAGATGGGGAGTATGAACATCATCATCCACATTAGATAAGGGAGCCTCCTCATCCATACTCAAAAAAGATTCTCCAAATTATGCTTGTTTATGTAAGCGATACAGGAATCACCATTTATGGTGATGAGAAGGCATATGAGAGTAGACACCTAAGGATTCTTCTAGTGTTTCCTTCAAAGAGAAGACATTTAGATGAACTTCGTTAGATTCTACTTTTCTCTCAATTAGTTCAAGATGAACTAGACTGACAAAAATTATGTTGACACTCCATGGTTTCTACCTAGATTGTTCAAGAGAGCAGCCAAGCCCTAAGTTACGCTTACGAGGTATACATTTTATAGGGACTTTGATTCGTTGCTTGTTATGCATACAAAATTTACGTCCATAGCCGTATATAGAAACTAGTTTATAGCTAGGGCTGTAACATGTTTGCAAATCCTTGTAAGGAAGCTACGATAGTGGAATAACTTCCTACACTAATCTTGAGAGGAGAATAATGCACAAAATTTATAGATCTTTAAAAATTACAAAAAATTAAACATAAATAGACATAAATATCATGCATACCACAACACAATTATTTACAAATATGAATTGTGATGTATTTTTAGAGTCTGATAGCGGTCGTGTTGCCTCTAGATCACAATCCATATTTGTAATACAATTCCCTCATAAAATAGGGTTGCCTTCTAAGGAACAAGATAATATAATATCGACCATCAGATATGAGACATAATGATGAATAGTGCAGATTTACAATAATAAAATATAAACATTTTTTTTCCTTTTGGGGATGTTACCCCTAAGCCCCCACCAAGGCATACTACCCCTGGACCCCTCATGGGGGAAGACCCCCTGTTGTTGTTGGATGAACAATACCTTATGTATCAATAATAACTCATGTAATTTCAAGGTTGAGACACATTTTCCCAACAATCCTAAGGAGGTGGATCAACACAAATAATACAACTCCACATCTTTCTTGATGGGAATACAAATATGATTGTGATCGCCTTTCCTTGTAGGAGGATGATCAATTTTCTTGATGAATGTAAGTGAAACTGTTAGAAGGTCAAGATAGATAGGGCTGACCTTGTATTCTTTGATAAAGAAGTGAAAAAAAAATACAAGGACCCCCAATCATCACTGAGACATGCATTTGATTCAAAGGAAGAGGAAGAAGGGGTAGAATTATGATTCTTCGCTTCAGTACGATCTTCTTTAGGGACATTCATCTTTGGAGAAGAATTTAAGATAGGAACTACCAAAGATAATGTCAACACATCAAAAGATAATGATGGAATACAATTTTTAAGAGTGGAAACAATCGAGGCCCGACTTGCAGTTGCCATCTCATAAAGGTGTATAGCATCGGGGTTAGCCTTGATTGTAATTACTTCATTATTAGCAACAAATTTTATACAATGATGCAAAGTAGAAGTTACATCTCCCAAAGCATGAATCTAGGGTCTTCCCAAGAGATTATTGTAAGGTAAAGGAATAGACATCACATAGACCAAGGTGGGTAAGGTAACAGGTCCCAACCTCAAAGGCAAGATTATTGTGCCTAGGGCTTGATGACCAACATTATCGAATCCATGAATATACAAAGAAGAAGCAACTAAGGAAGAAGAATAAATTTTAATCTTAGGTAATAGATCAATGTTGCATACATTGAGAGTAGAACTAGTGTCAACTAGAGCATTCCTAATACTAATGTTATTAATGTTAAGTATAATCATTAGAGGATCCACTTGCTTCTGTACTTCCAAGGGTGGAAGCTCCTTCGACTAGAACGTAATATTCAATGAATCCACATGGATATGGGCCATCAACGAAATGACATCCTCTAACCTAGCATAAGAAGGAAAGAGGTTATTTTACAAGGCTACTTGAATCACACCTTGATAAATCAAATTAGACAAAATAAAATCCCACAATGAGATCTTGGCTCGAGTAACACAAAATTAATCAACAAGATCATAATCACCAGATGCTTTAGCAGTAGGTTTATGTGCTGGAGGAAGACTTGGTTGAGAAGGTGGTATAGAATTAGGAATAGAAGTAGGTTGATTCAATTTTTATTATTTCTTTTAGTGTTATACATATGTCCTACGATGTTATAGGAAGAATCTGTAGCTTTTAAGCATCTTGTGTAAAGGTCCGAAGAGTCATTAGAGATCAAAACCCCATGAATAGAATGAATCCTCTTAGGAGAAGGGCTGTCTAGAGTCAAGTAAATGATGGGTCTCTTAGGCCTTTGAGGAGCCACTGAGATAGTCACTACATTTATAGACTCTTCAAATTGTGAAGAGGAAGTGTATGGTTGTGATAAATAATTCTGTTCAAGAGATCTACAGATAGGAGAATATGCCTCTAGGAAATCATCCAAGGTATTGTCTAACATATCAAAATATTCCTTAGAGAAAGAATTATCATAATCATTAAAACATTGCACAAAAATATTTGACATGACTCACGTTCATGTTCGGTTCACAAAAAACCGAAGGAAGGGATTCACTACTCTCATGTCTCTAGGATGAAGAAGAGTCAACAAAGAGTGAATTGCCCTTGGTCACCTCAAATGACACAAAATCAAGTGACGAAGGTTTAAGATGAAAGAGTGAAACATATTTAAAATAGAATTCTAGAACAATCATAAGTAAAGGACCTCAGGGACTGAAAGAGAAAATTGCAAAGATTTCTGGGATAAGAGGAACAACTCTCAGCCAAAGGAAATTTATGCAGGAGTGGGATGATAGTATGACACATTTTTGTCTTGAGGATGCACTAACATCTCATACAGATGAAGAATAAGATCCTTCAAACAAAACTCAAAGAATCTACCAACTATTTAGGATCCAAGGTTTGTTTGATCTACTAACTTAACAAAAAGCAAGAATCGAAGTAAATGACAAAGAACACAAGATGTTCACTCACAAGAAGTCCTATGCTTTGAAGCCTCCTACAAAGCTCCACATGAGAAACTTGCACATAAGGTGAACGAGGAAAAGTGTTGGGGCTGTTTTGGGGCTTGCCTCAGTCAAACCCCCATTTTGGTGTTTCCACCTCCACATATAGTCAGTATGATGGAGAGTATAAAGAAACAAAGAAAAGTAGACACAATGAGTGATAAAATCAAACCTCACAATGGAGGAGAGCCTGTGTCACGAAATAGATAACTAAGTGATAAGATTCAACCTCATTGTGGAGGAGAACTCGTATCGCGAGATAAATAAACACAATAAAATATGCTAGCAAATAGAAAAGAGAACAAGAGAGAAATACCAATAGTCTATGGCTACCTCTTGGCTTGATAGATGTGATGTTGAGCACTTGCAAGAGAGATTTGGTTGTTGGTGAGACTTCAATCTGGTAGAGCTTTGTCGTAAAATCATGATGTAGAAGAGAAAAGCAAGTTGGAGTGAGAGAGAGTGAGAATGATTGCAAATGAGAGTGAAAATGAGAGTTTTATTAAGTTGCATGGGCAAGAAGAGCCCTTACACTCAAAATTCTACCATGATGACACATTTCATGGGTAAAGGTTCTCGAGATTCCTCTTTTTGAACTCGTAAATATTGAGGATGCTAGCATGTCGTGCAAATGTTTGCATGCCATGTAGGCATCCAAATCACAACTTTGCAAGAAATGGGGTGATAGACTACTATCACTTTGTCATTTTTTCTTATGGAGTTGGAATCATGAAATTTTGACTCATAATATCCCTGTCATAAAAGTGGATAGGTGCTATAAATGCAAGGGGAAAATGCACAAATGTGAAATTGCCACGAGGTGCAATTTTATGACATTACACTCACACATTAAGTGCCCTAACACTCTTTGGAAAAAAGGTTAATAGATGTATAGAGATCTTGATGACCTTTCATTCCTAGGTGATCTTGTAATGGATTTTTTTGTAATCCTTAATGATTCTAATAATTTTCCATGTGATGATATAAAAATGAGGAAATTTATTATTAGAAAGATCTTCAATAATGTGATGAAAAATATATATTTTTATTTGTGTTCCCCTTCTATAAATATGTGTTGATTATTCAAATTCATTGAATCCTATTATTTATTTAGAGGCTTCACCTCCTTTTATCTTTGAGTCACCATTATGAGGTTAAAGACTCTCCCCCTCTTATACTAGCAAATCTCATCTTTAAGGACATTTGTACTATCCTTGATGAGAGCTCTTATAATGTTGCATCTCCTTTTCTATACATTATGAGGGTGTAATTTGACCCTCCTTATATTTATCCACCATATCATTCTTCTATTTTGAATCATTATATAGAATTTGTTTCATATTATTCACCTTTTCTATTGATCATATTGACATATTCTATAGGAGTACCTTATTTACATAAGTTCAAATCTCACACATCTATTGAGAGCTACTCCTACATGGTCATTGTTCCTTATCTTATTAGATACCTAATCCCATTGATCAATTTTAGCCATAGCTCAACATTAGTTTCAAGACACATAAGTAAGCTTTAGAAACATTATATTAGGATTTGGAATACTATTCATCTTGCAAATCCAAAGTACTAATTAATTATATTTCACTATGTAGACAATAGATAATGTATGATCTCCAAACACCATCAAGTGGGTGAAATAGGATACCCATGAGAGGTTAGGGAGAATATTTATTTATTTATTCTCTAGTATAATTTTTGTTGGCAAAACAAGAATAGACAACTTAGAGGGGGGGGTGAATCAGTTATCACGGAATTCAACACTTATTTATCCTTATTAACCTTTAATCTTAGATATGATAAGTAATAGTGAAAGCATGAATCAACAACACATCAAAAACATAAGAACACCAATATTTTATACGTGGAAACCATGTTAGGGGAAACACCACCGTGGATGTTAGTCCGCAAGATTATACCCTGTTAAAAGTATAATGAGAAGGAATAAGGAATGCGCATGCATCAGGCACACTACCTAGAGCTGACTTCTCAAATGGGAAGGCTCACTGCCTTACATAAAAAATTTCAAAATAAATCCATCTGAAGAGGTTGAACTGAGGAATTAGTTTCTTCAAAAGCCTGATGATAGTTTTGGTTAGGCACAAAAATACTTCTTCACACTTCGCTCAATCTTCTTCACACTGTGCTATGAAATCTAATGATCCAATCTTTATTCGCACATTTCACATACACACTTCATACTCACATATCTCAAATGAGGAAAACAATTGCTCTTATATATCCACTACATGGAATTACATCAATAATTTTGTTGACCACAAATAAAGAATAAATGAATTACAAATTGTCGGCCCAGTTCATGAACAAATTTCAATGCGGACCAACCGAAGTTGGTCACAACATAATGAAGACCTAAAAAAACTTCCTCGAATATTATAAACATTAAAATATTAATCCATGAGGATCTGCAACACCCTACAACCATCATGTCATCCAAGAACATGAAAACCCGAACACACAACAGCAGAATCTCTGATCACGATCACACCAATTAACGTGGACGTGCAAAAAGGATAGAGAATGATCTAGAAACTTCAACGAACAACACATGAGCATACACAAAAACTGAAATTGATAGAATCACGTTCTCTTCTTCCAGAAACACCAGCTACAATAACGAAATAACTATAGGAACACAAAAACACACAACTTGCACAAATCTTGATGCACACCTCTGAAACTTCTAGAGTATAAACTAGATAGGCTTAGCAACAAACCCTTTAAAGTGAAACTTTTGAATATCAACATACTATATTTTCACCACGTTGAGCTTCATAGTACTTCACAAATTCACAAACTACCTTCAACATATTTATTATAATTTTCTCAATATCCTCAACATATACAACCTTCAAAATCACCAATGCTAATAGTGTTGACATCAATGACAACCACATATCAACAACACAACCACAACATCCAATAATCTCCCCCTTTGGCATTGATGGCAACACATGATGTGAAAAATACCATCAACACAACTAACTCTTTTCAAACTATTCTTCTCCTCCTTACATTACTCTTCCATCTTCTCCCTTAGTTTTGATTACTCTTCTCCACCTTTCTTCTACAAAAGTTTATGACATTACTCTTCTCCCCCTTTGAAATCAATGATAAAGGTACACATGCTTCGAACCACATATTTGAATCATTTGACTACTCCCCCTGAGTAGCAACCACCACAACATCAATCCAAAACAAGATATGACTATGAGTGCACAGATTGATGCAAATAGTTGCATCTTAGTTAAAATTAAGAGGGGAAATCACCCCTAACTTGCCTCTGAGATGCTCAAAAGTATCCTTAGGAAATGGCTTAGTAAATATGTCTCCAATTTGTTCTTTTATAGGTACATACTCCATTCTAACTTCTTTATCACCCACTTTGTCTCTCAAAAAGTAATATTTGATCGATATATGTTTTGTCTTTGAGTGTAACATCGAATTCTTAGAAATGTCTATGGAACTTGAATTAATGAAAAAATATAGCAATAGGCTCATTATACTCAATTTTGATATCTCTCAGCATCTATTTCATCCATATTACTTGAGTGTAATTGTTTACAACAACAAAATATTCTGCCTCAGCAGTATATAATGAAATAGAATTTTGATTATTACTTAACTAGGACACCATCTTCTTCTCCAAGAAGAAGACACCACCACTAGTAATTTTTCTGTCATCCACATCTCCTACCCAATCAACATCAGTAAAGGCACTCAAAGTAAGATCATCAAATTTAGGATACCAAAGAACAAAGTCAACTATCCCTTTCAGGTATCTGAAAAATCCTCTTTACAATAGTTACATGAGATTTATTTGGATTAGCTTGATATATAACAACCATACATACAACATTCATTATGTCTGGTTTGGTTTGAGTCAAATAAAGTAATTCACTGATCATTAATTTTCATCTTGTTTGATTTTCTTTAAGAGAATCGTCATTCTGTGTTAGCTTGCATCCAGTTACCATGGGTGTATTGACTGGCTTTGGGTCTTCCATGCCAAAAAAATTCAGTAACTCTCTTACATATTTGGACTGATATATAAATATTCCATCATCTAGTCAAGTAATTTGCAATCCTAAAAATAATTTTAGCTCTCCAATCATTGACATTTCAAACTCACTTTTCATTTCATTAGAAAACTTTATACATAAGTCATCATCACCTTAAAAAATGATGTCATCAACAAAGACTTCAATAATCATTTTTTTAATCCTAATCCATCTTGAAATATAGATTACTGTCAACAATACCTTTATTGAATCCAAGCTTCAAAAATTAATTATCCAATCTATCATACCAGGCTCTAGGGGCTTGTTTGAGTCCATACAATGCTTCTTCAATTGACAAACCATATCTCCTTCACCAATCAGTTGAAATCCATCTGGTTGCTCAACATACACTTCTTCTAACTCACCATTTAGAAATGCTGATTTTACATCCATTTGATAGACTTTGTAGTTCTTAAAAGAAACATAAGAAAAAATAATCTTACAACTTCAATTCTAGCAACATGGGCAAATGTTTCTTCAAAATCAATACCTTCCATCTGTGAGTACCCTTTACATACTAGTCTTTCTTTATTTTTGACCACTTCACCTTGTTCATTCAGCTTATTCTGAAAGACCCATTTGGTTCCAATCACATTTTTATCCTGAGGTCTAGGAACAAGAATCCATGTATAATTTTTCTCTATCTACATCAATTCTTCCTTCATTGCTTCCATCCAATATTTATCTTTACATGCTTCATTGACATTGTTGGGCTTAGTCTTGGAAACCAGACAATACTCTTCTGTAATTCTTCTTCCAATCTGCACACCTTTGTTTTTGTCTGCTATAATCTGGTCTTCAGAATGATTTAGCTTTAGATACTTCAAAATTTTGGGATTCTCTCGAGCTTCTGGTTCTTTTGTTCTTTCTTCTGTGCTTCCACTAGCTTCTCCTTCTTGATTCTCTTGATTCACCAGAACAATTTGAACTTGATTATGTGTTTGCGCATTCTTTCCATTATTAGTACTATCATGTTGGTCATATGAATCATATCCACAATATCTGGATGATCTAACAGTGTCTTCATCGACTCTGACATTTGCACTTTCGACCATTTTCTTCAATCTTCTGTTATAGCACTGATAGGCCTTGCTCTTAGTAGAGTAGTCCAGAAAGATTCCTTCATCACTCCTAGCATCAAACTTACCAATATCTTCATCTCTCTTGATATAACATATTTTTCCAAAGTTTTTGAAATATTTAACAATAGGTTTATAACCAAACCACAACTCAAAAGGAGCCTTACCAAAAATACCATTAACATTTACTCGGTTAATAGTATATATGACAGTGCTTACAACTTCTCTCCAATAGATATGAGGAACATTAGCTTCCAACATCATAGTTCTAGCAACATCTAGAATTACTTTGTTCTTTCTATCAACAAATCCATTTTGTTGAGGGGTCCGGGGAGCAGATAATTGTCTTTTGATTCCATGCTCTTCACAAAAAGAATTGAACTCCTAGGAAGTGAATTCACCACCTCTATCTGACCTTAACCATTTGATCTTCAATCCTGTCTCATTCTTGGCCATAGCTTTGAAGGTTTTGAACTTTTCTAATGCCTCATGTTTTTCTATCAATAAATCAACCCATATCATTCTAGATTAATAATCAATAAGCAACATAAATTACCTTTCTCCTTGTAGACTTCTAATTCTGGAGGGACCACATAGATTAGTATGCACCAAATCCAATACTCCATTAGAATGATGCTATTTGTTCTGAAAAGAAATTATTGTCTGCTTTCCCATCTGACATTCCTTGCATATAGTGTTAGTAGGCTTCACTAACTTAGGAAGATCTCTAACTTCTTGAGTGGAGCTTACTTTGACAATGTTATCAAAATTCACATGACACAATCTCCTATACCATAACCAACTTACATCAACTTGAGCAATTAAACAAATTTCACTAGCAGCGCTTAGGTGAAAAATATTACCTCTTGTCTTTGTACCTGAAGCAATTACATTTCTAGAACTTCCCAATATCCTACAATTACCATCTTTGAACTAAATATTGTATCCCATGTCTACCATCTATCCAACACTCAACAAGTTATGCTTCAATCCTTCAACATAAAGGACATCATCAGTATTATATTTACCACCAAGAGAAATAGTGCTTTTGCCACAAATCACACCAACATTGTTATCTCCAAATATTATAACACCACCATCATATTTTTCCAAGCTTAGAAACTTGCTTTTATCACTAGTCATATGATGTGAGCATCCGCTGTCAATCACCCATTCATCCTTTTTTTCAATTTTTCCTACAAGAGCTTTCTCAATATTTTGATTACTAGCAGATTTAGTGGACACCGTACCATTTTCCTTGATAGCAATGAATACCCATCCATCTTCATTTCCATTTTCTTTATCAGATTCATCATCAGTAACACGTTCTTCAGTATAATAATATTTCTTTTGAAATCTAGACTTGTCAGGTTTGTACCTGGGAACTCTTTCAAGACACCTTGATGAAAAATGACCTATCTTACTACAAGAGAAACATTTAATATGCAACTTTCTTTTATGCTTACCTTGTTCTCTGGCTTCTCTTTTCACAATGAATGCTTCTAGCTCTTCTAACTCTCTTTCTTCATCTTCAATCTGTTTCATCTCATCTTCATACTTGAATGTATTTCTAGAATTTTCTCTCAGATCATATCTCTATTGGTTTCTTCTGGATACAGTAGCCTTGAATGCAAATTTTGTCTTAGGAGTAGATTCACCAAATTCACTCAATTCAAAGGTAATAAGTTTTCCAATCAGCATATCTCTTGTCACATTTGTTACTGTCCTGAGATCTTCGATAGAATGAGCTTTAATTTTGTAAGAAGTAGGCAATGATATGAGTATTTTAGCCACAATCTCATCTTCTTCTAAGGTTCCACTGACACATCTAATACCCAAAACTAGTTCATTTACTTTTTGTATGAAAAAAATAATGTTTTCATCTTCACTCATCTTCAAGTTTTTCCACTTTCCTTTCAGACTTTGTAGCTTAGCAACTTTCACTTGTGTATCTCCTTCATACAATGTTTCTAGTTTCTTCCAAATCTCATGTGTTGTTTGTAGACCCATTGTATTTGTCATCTTTGAATCTATCAGAGCAGTCAATAATGCTTCTATAGCCCTGATATTATTTTCAACTTCCTTGATCTCATCAGGAGTAGAGGGACCATTCCAAGGAATAGTATATGAGTTCTTTGTAATCTTCCAGAAGGGTTCACCAATTCACTTGAAATGACACTCCATTCTAACCTTCCACAAAGAGTAGTTTGTACCATCAATTCTAGGACTATCCTTCTTGTATGATGCCATCTCGGATCACCTCAAGCTATTAAACTTCTTCAGAGGAACCTACTCTGATATCAATTGTTGGAAAAATAAGAATAGACAATTGAGAGGGGGGGTGAATCAGTTGTCACAAAATTCAACACTTATTTATCCTTATTAACCTTTAATCTTAGATTTGATAATTAGCAGTGAAAGAATGAATCAACAACACATCAAAAACATAAGAACACCAAGATTTTATACGTGGAAACCCTGTTAGGGGAAAAACCATCGTGGATGTTAGTCCACAAGATTATACCCTGTTAAAAGTATAATGAGAATGAATAAGGAATGCACATGCATTCAAGCACACTGCTCAAATGGGAAGTCTCACTGCCTTACATAAAAAATTTTAGATTAAATCCATCTAAAGAGGTTGAACTAAGGAATTAGCTTCTTCAAAAGCCTAATGACAGTTCCGGTTAGGCACAAAAACACTTCACACTTCTCTCAATCTTCTTCACACTCTGCTCTGAAATCAAATGATATGATCTTTATTCACACATTTTACATACACACTTCATACTCACATATCTCAAATGAGGAAAATAATCACTCTTATATATCCGCTACATGGAATTACATCAACAACTATGGCGGCCACAAATAAAGAATAAATGAATTACAAACTGTCGGCCCAATTCATGAACAAATCTTAATGCGCACCAACCAAATTTGGTCACAACATAATGAAGACCTAAAAAAACTTCCTCGAACGTTCCAAACATTAAAAGATTAATCCACAAGGATCCGCAACATGCTACAACCATCATGTCGGCCAAGAATATGAAAACCTAAACACACAATAGAAGAATATATGATCACGATCACACCAATCAACGTAGACATGCAACAAGGATAGAGCGTGATGTAGAAACATCAACGAACAATGCACAAGCATACACAAAAACTGAAATTTCCATAATCACATTCTATTCTTCTAGAAAAACCAGCTACAGTAACAAAATAACTGTAGGAACACAAAAAAACACAACTTGCACAAATATTGATGCGCACCTCTGAAACTTCCAGAGTATAAACTAGATAGGCTCAACAATAAAACCTTTAAAGTAAAACTTTTGAATATCAACATACTGGATTTTCCACCAAGTTGAACTTCACAGTACTTCACAGCTTCACAGATTGCCTTCAACATATCTATTATAATTTTCTCAATATCCTCAACATATACAACCTTCAGAATCATCAATGCTAATAGTGTTGACATAAATGACAACCACACATCAGCAACACAACCACAATATCCAACAAATTTTATCATTATTGTAAGAAGGGGATAAATAGGGAGGTTACTTGTAAAAGGTCAAATTATGAGATATAGTAGATCTTTCCAATTTGGGTGTTGTGATAAGGCATTGATTGTTATCATGGAGCACGTATATTTGTTAAATTGGACAATATGATGACTATGGCGGAGTCTATGATGCTTACGATAGATGTAAGAGGTTTGATAGAATTTAATTTTTGATTCAATTTGTTTGACCATGATTATAGGGCATTGGAATTTTTCTAGTGGCTTATGGTTTTGACTCCTAATTTTTGGATACCACTTGGTAGTTTTTTATTTCTAATTTTCCTATATAATGAAATTTTTCTAGTGGCTTATGGTTTTGACTCCTAATTTTTGGATAACACTTGGCAGTTTTTTATTTCTATTTTTCCTATATAATGGAGATAGAGGTTCTTAAGGTTATTTTATACATATTATTATACTTATACATTAATATATCATAGAGATAAGTGGATCTTATTGGTGTACTCTTTTACTGATATTAATACAACATTGGATCTCTTTAGTGGTGGCGTATTTTTCTCACAAGGGTTTCTCCACATATATCTAGTGTTCATATGGTTTAAGATAGAGGTTATTAAGGTGATTCTATATGTATTATTTTGTTTCTAGATGTAGTATAAAAAAATGTCACCCTTTATATGAGATTATTGAGTATGATGTAAATGTCAGTTTTGATGAGTGTATTAGTGAAGGGGACGGGTTCGCATCACTCGCTTGTGAGTGCCCTACAATTCCATGATTTCCTCTTCACGATGTGTATTATATGCTATTTATATCATATGATGTTGTTTACTTGGTTTTCAGGTTGCAGGTACATGACATCGACTCCACCTGGTTTCACAGGTTTGAGTGTGTTGATCCAACAATTAAGTTGAAAGAGAGATAGTAGCTAGCTAACTTGTGTCAAGTCCATGCCCTAGCCTTAGTGTGTCATTAGTCTTGTTTGTTGAGTCGTGGTTTACCATATTTTAATGATATTTGATTTTGAAAGGTGCTTGTTCATTAAATTAATTTTTAGAATAATTGCATTGTTTAAAAGTTGTTATTTATTAAAATTAAAATTAAAACTGTGGTTAGAAGTTATATTTAAATTTATTTAATTAATTAAATTTAATCCCAAAAGGGTTGAATTTATTTAATTAATTAAATTTAATCCCAAAAGGGTTGAATTTATTTATTAAATAATTAAAATTAATTAATTAAGTTTTATGTTGAGTAAATTAAATAAAAAGCAAATAAAGTAATGTACTTTGAAATTAATTTTTAATTAGGGAAATTAGTTTCAAATTTTGGAGTTATTTTATATTTTTAATTTTTAAATTAAATGCAAATTAGATTTGGTTGTTGAAGATATTTTCAATTATGCCAACATGTGTAAGTTTAATTAATGGGAAGAGTTTGTTGAAAATTCATTCACAGAGAGAATTTTGGAGAGGACAAGCTTCTTCAGGTGGGAGAGGATATTTTTGGGAAAAATTGCACAGAGGATGGTTTGAAGAAATTTTTGGCTGTAGATTTACATTGAAGAATTCTGGTGAATTTTGTTGTGTTTTTGGATTGTCTTCTTGATTGGAATCACTGCACTATTGAAGAGAAACTATGGACTCTTTGGAGGAGGCTTTGCATCAAAATTTCTCATTCCCTGTAGCTTCATCACAAGGTTTTATTCTGTGATTTATTGTTCTTGGTTTGTTTATTTAAAAATGATAGTGATTAAAGAATTGCTTGTTTAAACCATTTAGGAAGAAATTAATTAATTAAATTTTGAAGCTTTTGTTATTCCCGTGAAATTTCTTCAAGGAAATTGTAAAAACCTTTGTAGAATTTAATTTCATTTGAGGTAATTTTTAGTTTCATTATTAAATCAAACTTATGGGTAAAACAACACATTTAGATTGTTATAGGAAATTTAAATCTCTATAGAAAACAAATTGGTTTCGAAAACCTCTGTAGGATATTTACGGTGAAGAAACCTAGAAGATTTGAGTATTTCTGGTTGTACACTAGATTCCTTTTAATTTTTCTCATTCTTAAATGGTAAGGAATCTTAGAAAATTGATTAAAAGAATCTATTTCAACCTCTGTGAAATTTAGGAATTTTCTTTGTAAAATTTTATTTCCTCTTCTTGTAGATGGTTATTTTTGTATAATTTTCCCAATTTTACCAGTAAATGAAATTATGTGTAAATATATATATATATATACATTATATGTATTATACTCTTGTATATATACATATAATATATATATATATATTTATTATAATGTTGAAGATTTAATTTTTTTGATTAAATCGCTGTACGCAGAATTAAAATTCTGTCACTGTACGAAATTCAAACGAATTTAAATGGCGTTCAAATTTTTTATTTATATCTTTTAAATGTTACATTGTGGAGGTGGGAGATTAAGCCCCATCGTCCACCTTTTTGTACGAGGGTGGGATGAGCGCTGCTCATGTGACAACGCGCCTACCTTATAGGGGGACGCGTTGTCCCATGGGAAGCGTTGCCCCCATTCTTTGTACGTGGGAGTGGCCGGCCTGTACAAGGTACAACCGGCGCACCACTGTCAAAACTTGTTTTAATTTTTAACTTTATTAAAGTTTCGGTGTTCTTTCCTGTGCGTCCGTCCAAAATTCGAAGGAGTTCAATTTTCGCTTTTGTTTAATGTATTTTGTTAATTATTATTAATTCTTGGATTTCAATAAGGTTCAGATAATATAAAAATATATATTTATATATATATATGGTTGGATTATAATTTATTAAGTTAATATTTAATTAGTATATATTTTATGAATATATATATATCAATATATTGAATATTGATGATGAAAAATTTAAACCATAGTACTTCTAAATAATTTATGTCATTAAATGTTAATTGAGGAAAGGTTGGAAATGAGGATAAAAGGGAAATTTAAATAAATTGTAGAAATTGATGTGTTAGTAGTGAAACTGAAAGAAATTTACTTGCATGGTTTTATGTTGCTTTTAAAAGTAGTCAAAAGATTATTTTGTTAAAATTAGAATTTTCCCCTTCCCTGTAATAGTAAAGACAAATAATTTATTTAATTATTTGGTTAAGGCAATTGGTTATTTACTGTGGAAAGTAATAGATAGGGAAATGGATTTAATGTATCCAAAAATAGCGTATTTCCCTGCCTTGGATTATTGTTATTATTTTTCCTTACATTCATGATTTGGGAAAAGGGTTATTGAGTTTAAATTTGTAAGTCTTCTAGAGGATGTGGGTTGTTGCTTGTTAAGTCAACCATTCATATTTCCCTTGGGTAGTGCGTTATGTGTTTTGTTTCCTCCAAAGTGTTGGAGTGAGTTTCTTTAACTGTTGCCTCCTAGAATAGGAGAGATTGCATTCTTTAGTTTGTAAGCACTTGAGTTACCCTTGGAGGTTAGTTTTGTATAGTGTGTTATCCATTAGAAGAGTGGCTTCTATTAGGTGTCGGAGCCCAAAGATGTAAATTGGGTAACCTTCAAAAGTGAATTAACCAAGTGATAATTAAAGTAATGTACTTAGATGATTAGGGTACACTTCACACTAATCAAGATAACTTAGCCTCACTCATAGACACAAGGGATCGTTTAGACTTGGGATGAGTGGGAAGGCCTGGAATGGCAAGGTCAACTATCTTGTCCTCATGAGAGGTAGTCGATTCCGCATTAGTAAGCATGAGGGCTGGGATTTGTTAGAGGTCACCAGGATTATCGGAGCCTATGAAGAATTCCCAGAGGAGATCTCATGACTAACTGTGTGATGACACTCTATCTAGGATAACATTGGGTTTTGTGATATGTGTATGGATTCCTTGTCATACTTGATCAATTTTATGTCTGGAAGCAATGTGACCATGTTAGTGATAGAATTTTATTGTGCATATGTTTGGTTGAGTCAGTATGTGTTAGTATGAGTCTGCTTTTGGTTATAGGTAGTAGATCTTTGTCCATGTTACGTTGTTACTATCTCCTAGCATGGGGGGTGGGCCTTCGGGTACCACTTGGTTGGGTGGAACCTGCACCATACACCGTTGGGTCCCCCTTTTACCTTTAGTACTTGGTGGCGAGACATCTAGTTGGACAACTCGCGGTTCTTGTTTTTATTTCAAGCATTGTTTCATTTCAAATTGTACTAAGTTATTTTACCCCTCTTACATTTACGAGGTAGAATTATGTAATTGTAACACTTTAAATTATTGCCTCATTCTGGGAATGAATGATGTAACCAGTTGATTAAGTTATGAATTTATGTAATGGATGTTTATCTTCTTATCTTATGTTGTTTATGTATGTTGAATTAATGCTTACTACATGAGTAATTAAATGCAATGGTTTTAATGATGTATGTTGTATGGGTTTTAGTAATCTTGGTTACGTAGGCTTAGGGGATGTTATCAATTGTAGATGAACATGTATGTTTAAATCACTTTAAATAAAAAAAAATTAGTACGCTTTTATTGTGAATTGAAACTTCCTCTAGGGTTGCATGGCGGGGCATTACATTTCACATTATGTTTTTGTCCCCCTAATTTACTGGACTTAATTAAGCTCCTAATTTTCTAAATTATGCATTCCAAGGCCTTAATTTTACCGTTTTTTGAAGGATTACAAGTATTAAATAAATTAATCCAATTATTATTTTGCTCCTGACTAAGCGTGTCATAGAAATTTGGGCTAGGACCCATTCGCCCATTGGAAAAAATGCCCCCCTTCTTAACCAGGATCCAAATTCAAATATGTTGGTGGAATTTTAACATCCAAAATTTAAATATCAAGTGTTGGATTTTGAATTATAATTTTTGGGAGATTATTATAATTGCATATAAATACCTAGTTATATTATCATTTGAAATCTAACAACTAGAATAGGAATTCATGATACAATACTATTGTCAAGAGCAACATTTTAAAGCTTTATTTCAGCAATTCAAGATCCTAACATCATGCCTAATTCTATGCAAGTCTATGTATGTTCATGTTATCATTGTTTTGTGAATGCTAACCCTTTTGTAGGTCTCCAAAGAATTCAAGAATTGAAGCATTCAAGAAAAGTAAGATCTAAATCCTTGAGGTGATGTGCATGACTTCAATCCTTCAAGGTAACCATTGAAGGGTGGTGAGTTACAACACATTGCGATTTCATCATTCCTTCCTTTTGATTATCATTCCTATCATTGGCATTGCCATTGTGGAAGTGGAAACACTTACACAAGGTTTGACTAAGGTAAGCTCCTAAATGGCCCCACATTTTCTCCCTCTTTGAATGTATAGGTTATAGGTTTGAAGAGGATTGAGAAATTATTGAAGGAAAATTATTCATTGTTACATTCAAAGCCCTAAAAGTTGTCAAGCTATGGAAACTCAATTATAGAATTCATTGACAATAATTCAACAATTCTACAACTAGGAATCAGAAGCTTAAATCCAACACTAGAGGACTAAAAAATTAATTTTAGGACTCCTAATCAAAGACCCATTCGTCCATGGGTGATTGAGTCCCTTTGCATATGCCAAAATCAACTTTTGGTGATAGGCACATATCATCTGACACTTCCCTAATCCACTTGCAAACTATTGTTTTAGTCTATCAATTGTTAGGATCTTGAAATTTACATATTAGGGAACATAGTCTAATTAGGTTAATCATTCCCGTCCTCAATCCGATGTAGATCCATGTTTTATTGGCTCACCTTCATGGTTGAAGGTCAATCTAATCACCTTGTTGATATACATTTTAATGTAACTTGTAAAAAAGGCCCCTTGCATCCTAAGTTCTTTGCATTTAGGACCTAGGATCCCTTTTTCTATGTTTCATTTTTATGAAACTGACATTTGACATTATATCTTTCTGATTTGGTGGTCTTTCAAACCCTAGATCTATGTTTTGTATTGCATTTCTCATTTAAGGTTTCATTTTTTACATCATAAAAACATAAAAGTTCAATTTTTTTGCATCACTTATGGCATCGTAGGTTGCATTAGCATTTTTTTAGTCACTTAAATTATATCTACATTCAAATTGTATTTATTAGGTTTGGAATTTTTCATTGAATTTAAATTTCATCTTTCATTTTAGGTTTAAAAAAAGTGAAAATTTGCATTGTTTTGTTTCAAATTTACATCAAATCATCATTTTCAAAATTTTACATCTTCAAATTAGTCAATTTTTGCATATTAGATCTAGAAATTGCATTCAAAATTGTCTTGTATTGTTGCATATTTACATTTGAATCACATTGTCTTAAATTGAAAAACATTGCATTGTTTTGATTTTAGAATTGCATCAAAAACATCATTTTTAGGTTGTGGCATCTTAGAATCAACCAATTATTGAATTTTAGATCTAAATTTTCATTAAAACATTTTCCAGACATTTTCACCTTTATTGCACACTTGCATTTTGCATTATCTTGTCCTAAATTGAGCAAAATCTGAAAAAATATCAACTGTTCAACCTATTTGCAAAAAGAAACAACATTAAATAACAACATAAAAAAATAGTTTTTCAATTTTTTGAACCCCTATCAAGGACTTAGATTCCCTTGGGTACCCCTGTCCTGCTAAGAGTGTCTCAAAAGTACTTTTCACAAGTTTCTATCTCTGCATTATCACTCTATTTTTTCTTGCAATTGTCTTGTTTAAGATTTTGGAAAAATGTTATGGCATGTGCTATAAAGGTGTCATTTTACTTGATTTTTTGCAAATTTGGGAAAAATCATTGCATTTCAGTGATAGAAATCATTAAATATCTAGGACAATTATATACATTTTTTGAAGCATTGCATAATTTGGATAGATTAGTTTTCATTTTTGCACAAATTCAAAACCCTACGTTGTTAAAATATATTTCAAAAATCCATAAGGCAAGTAGAGAAATGTTTCCTTTTCAAACATATAGTTATCATAGGGTATCACATGGCTTGTATGATTGTAATTTCTCTACTTATGAGCATAATCTAAGAAAACAAAATGAAACCATTAACAAGCATGTTAGTTACTCTCCTAATATCTCTCATATCTGTGAGAATGTTTTGGTGCAAGAGGATGAAATCATATAAAATCATGGCAATCATAGTTTTTCTTCTTCTGATACCTCTCCTACTTGTGACAAGGGTACCTTGGTGTTAGAAGATCCAATAATTAAGCATCATGAGAATATTTTGTTTATTTCTCTCTCCCTACCTCTCCTACTTGGGAAGATCTTGTTGGGAAAGAGGATGAAATAATTGATACATTTTTTCCAAAAGATAGAAAAAAGGCTTGCTTAGATGAAGATGATAATGTTACCTTAGATCCCCCCTCGTTATAAAATCATCAACAAGAGATCAAATCCACTAAGGTTATGAATACACAAGTGACTATTAGGTCTCCTCTAATTATTGGACCTCCTCAAACTCCTTGTGAACCTCCTAAGAGTCCTCTAATTATTATACCTCCTAAAACTCCTTTTGAACCTCCTAAGAGTCCTCTAATTATTGTACCTCCTAAAATTACTCTAATTATTGAACCTCCCAAGTCACCTCTCATTATAGGGCTTCCTAAACCTCCAGGCGCTATCTTAAAATTTGCAAGACAACTCACTAGTAATAATGTGTCACAACAACCAAGTTATCATACAATATCTCTCACATATAATACTAGGAACAATAACAAAACAAAACAAACTCCAACATCCATTCCATTATCTCAACCATATCCACACCTATCATCTCGCAACATAGTGGTAAATAATTTGATATTGTTGAGCAACTTCATAACACTCGTACTAAGATCTCCCTTTGGGATTTGATTCAAACATCACCTAATTACCATGAAATGATTCAAAATGCTTTACAAAAAGTTTTCATCCCTCCTAGTGCACAACCAAATGATGTGGAAGCTTTGATGAGAATATGAATTCAACTAGTATGGACATTGTATTTCATCAAAGTGAATTACCTCCTTTAGAGAAAAAACAAAATGATAATTTGATGATATTGGTTGTTATGAACAAGGTTGGGGTTAGGCGTACCCTCGTTGACAATGGTCTAGGGCTTAACATTTGTAGTGTAAACCTTTTGGATATAATTGGAGTAGATAAGACTAAAATTCAACCAGTTGAATTTTTTATTCGTGGTTTTGATAATGTCGGAAAATAACCGTTGGGTGTGATAAAATTACCTATCAAAGTCAAATATGTTACTTTACAAACTCCTATCCATGTCAGGCCCCAAGATATTTCATATAATCTTCTCTTGGGTAGACCATGGATTCATAAAATGAATGCAATGCCTTCAACACTTCATCATTCATTGAAGTACATATACAAAACTAATGTTTACACAATACAAGCTTATCCTAAATTTGAATAGTGTTTACAAACTGAAACATGAATAAAAAATCCTCTTATCACATTGACACCAACTACAAAAGTGGAAACTTTACAAGTTGAGGATAAAGATGAGTGTCTTGCAAATGTGACAAAGTTGTTGGATGATGTTTGGAGTTCATTAGATTTCACACCTACATCCATGGGGGAATACAAGATTACAAAAAAATAGTAAAAGAGAAAGAAGCTATGGTGGTATCAACACAATACGACATTGAAACATCCAAGAAACAAGAGTTCACAACTTCTAGTAGTGAGGAGAACACAAATTACATATCTACCTATGATGAAAGTGACTACAAAAAACCACCTTCCTTAAAAGAAATGAAAAATTATATGGAAGAGGTTATCAACTGTTGAAACAATTTGGCTATAATGGAAAAGGATGTGGAGTGAAAGAATAAGGTATCTATGTCCCCATAGATCCTAGCATGCAAGAAACAACAAGAGGTCTTGGTTATTATCCTTCAAAGAAATGAAAGCATCAAAGAAACCTTCACTCAATATCAATTCCATTATGCAAGATTATTCTAAGATAAATTTTACCTTAGTGCATCTTGAAATGATAGATACTACATGTGAAAATAATGGTCATGATGTTGCTTCATCTTCAAATACATGATTTAGTGATGATTTGGGTTCATTAGATTTTACACCCTTCTTTATGGGAGAGTACAAAATCTCACAATCTAAAGCTAAGGAGTCTTGTGTATGTATGACATCTTGTGATAAGAAAGAAAGATCTTCTTCACAAAAGAAAGAAATGTCCCCTAATTTGGATCAAGAGAATATCAAGTGTTAATGTTTCTTAAAGCTTTCCTGATTACTCTTCCTCCAAGAACATGACAAAAATTCTACAACAAAATTTCATTTTGTGTATATCATCGAGTGCATGGTCATTCTACTGATGAACGTAAGGCCTTGAGTAATAAGATACAAAATCTTAAGGATTGTGGTGCTCTTCCTTATGTTGATGCACCTAATTCCTCTAATAAATAATGATCTTCATCCTATCATGTTGCTCATCACTATGTGGCATTTGTAGCTTCATGTGTCTTGCTCATTTCCATTCATGGTGGAACAATCTTAAGCGCAACCATATTTTTCATGGTAGCAACATGATATTCCTTGGTGTGGTTGTCCTTGTCTCTACGCTTGGGGGAGAAGGATAAATTGTTTTTGGGAGGCACATTATTTTAAAGGATCCCCTCTTCCCCTCTTTCACCTTAAAATACCAACATAGCAAGTATGTTGATATTTTAAGGGAGGCCATATAGTCCCCCCTCATTTTTTGCATAAGAATAGTCCCTTCTTAGTGATGATAGCATACATCTCCTAGGAAGTGTGAATTTTTCAACCAAAGTTTTTCCTTCTGGATCCATGTGACATGCTTGTAATGCGCAAAATTGACTATAAAAAATATAGCTAAGGACATAACACAAATACAATTTTTTTAATTCACAACACAAGACCAACTCAAAAAAGTTTGCTTCTCAAGAAAGTATGGGGGAGCCTAAGGGGCCATAACTAATTCCTTGGCGGCTCATCTATGATGGCCTTGTCTACATGGTGCACAAAGGAATTGTAGTTCAACAACAAGAGCTTGAACCATTACAAGCTTTAACAATAGGAGGGACACCCTCTATCCCATTCTCATAAACAATTCCATACTTGATTACAAAATGGATCCACGCGATTTCCATATTAATTTGCAATAATAATTCATTAATTAAGCATATCACAATGATACCATAATGTTGTTCAGTAATCAAAAAGTTTACTACTCATTGAGATATAACAAAGTCTATAGGAGATAATAATGATGGCAATATTAAATGCAACTACAACATTATTAACAACTAATAATGAAATTCCCTAAACACTAGTCTCATCAAAATAATTATGTTTACATGAGAAGTAATTACAAAAATACCTCAATGATAATTAAAAATAATAGAAACAAGCAACAAAACTAATATCTGTGAGGCAATAATAATTTCAAGCCAAGTAATAGCTTAATCATTTGATAATATTAAGCCAAGTAACGAATTTTCCCATGGATTATATATAATGACAACAATGCTTAGTGTTATCAAGAAAAATAGTCCTAATCATTCATCACTATACCTCACTTATAATTCCTTTTTCACAAGGTTTTCTAAGAGAATTATACCAGGTGTCTTTAATTTGTATAACCGCATTTATTTCTAAAAATATTTAAATATAATGTTCATTATTGTTTGGAAACAAACATAACTGTTATATAATAATAACTAGAAATTTTGACCTCTATAGAGCTCAAGACATATATTATGACACATATTTTATCTATTTACACCACACTCTTAATTAGTTTTCCTCTTAGACTTTATAGACATCTATGTTTGAGTGAATAATGTAAAAAATTAATACATCTTATAATTCCCTTCCAAAGTGAGCACTCAATCAATTTTGCAATGTTAATTTTATTTTACTTCAATTTGAATACTATCTTATGCATTTTTCCTTAGAATGATATTGTCATAATTATTCTATGGTTAAGAGGTGGAAGTGGCTATTGTGGCAATGACCCAGATTCAAGACAAAACAAAGCCTATCTACATGGCCTTCAGTTTTCAACTTTTCTCCTTCAATTCACTCTATTTTATTTATCTATTTTTAATGTTGTGGCAATATTCTAAGATTCACTATAATCCTAGTATGACAACTCATAGCTCTTTTAAGGATAAGAAAATTTCTCTTTTCATTTTCATTTAGTTTTGGATTTCAATTTCCTCACTATTAAAAGTAAAAATATTAATTGCAGGTCTCCCATTTGGACCACTTGCTTATGTCACAGGATCCTATTGTCATTCATAAAACTAGGAGATACATCTATCATAAACTCTGATTACACACTATTCCTCTAATAAGGCTTAATCACTACTTGAAATTTTCTTCAACGGTTTGTAAAGCTAAAGTAAATACAACATAACCATATTCCTCTTCTTACAAGTGCATATGTAGGAAACTAAATTTTCTTTTCTTCATTCTAGCTATTTTTTTTAACAAGGAACTCTGATAGACATCTTAATTACACATAATTTTATAGTCACAGTACTGTGGAAGAAAAGGCAGGAAGGAAATGTTTTGTTTTAAACCTTGTAAAGTTGTTCACCATCCTTAACAATGTTGACCAATTTGTATATATATTATCATTTAGTTTACAAATCTATTTCCTGTATAATAAGCTAGTATTTCATTTGGAATAGTTTTTAGCACATTCTAGCATATTAAGGAGTTAAAATCATTGAAGGAAGCATCTAAGGAAAAATCCAAGAATGGAGAAACCATTAATTCTAGCTATGCTAATGATATAGATGGACAAGAGGCTGAAGCACACACCAAGAAAATACTAAAGTGGAAAGTATTGGCAATGTAGAAAGTAACCTTACCTACGCTTTCATGAACAAACAAATTTGGTCGAATGAGATCTCTATAGTTGATGAACACAAATTATTCGAGATTGCAACTTGCTTTGTAGGTAACAGTAGATTGAATAAAAGCTATTAGATTTCCACAATTCATATCATCAAATTTTGTAATTTTTTGGATTTGATTGTGTGTCAATTTTTGAATCAATGTTTCCGATCACACTCTGTGATTCATCATCATAAAATAGAACACAAGGAGATGAGTTCTATTTCCTAATGATGGATCACAGAGTGTGATAAAAAATGTTGATGATAATAGATCACAAAATGTGATCAGGAAAGAGAGCTCAAGGAGATGTGACCATCTCCTTGAGCTCTATTTCCTGATGATGGATCACGTAATGTGATCAGAAACGTTGATTCAAAAATTATAACACAATCAAATCACACAATCAAATCCAGACTACTACAAAATTAGCAGATTCAATAGTTAGGGCAGATAAATCTCACGATATCGATAATAGACGCACTCATCACGAACCAATCCATGAGTGCATGTCCCCGCTAAGATTAGATAATTTTCCCAAGTCACAAGGCAAAAATTTTGCTAATATGAGGCAGATGATTTCATCAAGTGAGATTGCAACATTTCCCATCCTTCCTTCCCTACCACTTTCCTCTAGATTCAGTTGCTCATCCACTCCACAAAATAACCATTGGCTTCCACACTCGATGTTGTCTAAGGCTTAGCAGATCATTTAAACAATCATGATTTGAGGCAATGAGATTGAATGACTATTGTCTATGTACAACAACTCCTTGATGGGGATCCCTCTCCCCAACATACAATGGAGGATTTTGCATGCCGCCTCAAGGAATTTGTGAAGGATTATTTTTGAAGAGTGGAAAGGATTGTTGCAGAATATGCCAGGTATGGAAAATGCAGGAAGCACAAAAAAATCCATGTCAAGCTCCCCTTAGGATTTTTTCCCCCTAGCTTATCGATGTCCTTTATACAATGATCTAAAATTTTGATATCCCCCTATTAATGGAATTTCCCCAAACAAATGCAATCATAGGTGTAAAGCTAAATTTCTCCTCCTTTCCTAAGCTAATTGTGAAGGAAGAGCTAACTGGAAGAAATAACACCTGGATGAAACAAAATATCAAATGGATGAAAAAGTGGGATGTGGAGATGCATGAGTGCCCAAACACAAATGAAGAAATAAAAAAATATGTGAGAAAAATTCAAATATACAATATGGACGAAAAAATTAGGGTGTAAAAAAGATTATTATATCAAAGAATTCAATCCCATGAAGGACCATGAAGAAAATTCCTATATAGGAGCGAATATCAAATGGAAAGCAAAAATGTTGATAGCTCAATTGTGAACTAGTTCGCATCATCTTAGGTGTGAAACAAACAAGTGGGTTTTTCCTAAAGAGGAATGGGAAAATAGAATATGTCATTTTTGTAACAAGAGTATGGTGGAGATGGAGTGGCACTTCATCATGGAGTGCCCAACGTATAAATACATTCTGGACAACTATGTGGACACTATACAGGTTGATAATTTGAATACCTTGTTTGAAGAGTCAAGGTTAGACAAAATTGCAAACTTCATCATCAAAATACACTGCAAAAGGACTGACTAGGGCCTTTCTGTTGGTGTCTCTTGTGCTATTCTTGGGTCCCATAGGCTTCTTTGGCCTCGTGGACATCATTAAAATATTTCATTTCATTTCATTTCATTTCCACGTGGAATGAGCTTCAAGCATTCCATCCTCCCCTCTACTCCCAATTGATCCCCGCTTTTTATCAGCCATCCTTCATGGGCCCCCCCTCCAAATGAATTCTCCCCCTTATCTATACCAAGACTAACTTAAATGGTGGTTCCCAAAGTCATGTAGCGAGTAGCATTACCATTGTAGGTTTCAGAGTGAACTAATAGTCAAAGTATGCATGGTATTGTAGGTTTATTCTAGTTTAACTAATCTCTTTATGTTAGTCATTGAATTAAAATTGAAGATAAGAGTTGAGTATAGTGGAGTTACTACCACGTCTTGACAACAACTCTAAAACATGTGTTAATTTAGTTATTATTTAATTAATGAATCATCATTTTAATACTCTTATTTATGTCTTCTCTTTTCTTATAAGAACTTATAAATATTATCATATTTAATCATTAAAAGTCTACTAGCATGATATGTCCTCCCTAATCATTGGTTATATCCAAAATTACAAGGATTTGATGGAATATGGAGAAATAACCTATGAAAAGTAAATGAAATCAAAGAATGTAAACATATAATCATGAATATAATTAATAGCCAAAAGAGAGGAAACTAATACATGTTAAGTATATGGAATCTAAGCATGTAATAATCTAATTATTTTGATACCAGCATTGAATAATATAGTAATATAAGTATGGCCTTACATTTCTCCCCCCCTTGTATGGACTTCCTCCTAGAAGTCCTTAAGGAAAGAGAGTAGAGCCACCTATTTCATACTATCATCAAGTCTAAGAATAATAGAGAAACATATTTAAGCACATATTGCATCAAGGAAGAAGAGTAATAGGTGATTAATCTCTAGTCTCAAGTCTCAAACATGTATTATAGAACAAAATTACTCACAATAGAAAAATTATCCAATTTACTTTTATGACAAAAAGTGTTAGCAACCATCCTAATATTAAATGTCTTCACTATTGTATGAAAGGAGGGTCTTACACTTCCCTCCCCTTAGTTTAAACTTTCTCTTGGAAGTTACTAAGGTTCGGGAATGAATTCCCACACAACGCAACAATAAACCAATAGAAACAACTATTATTATATAACAAAAGAATCTTGGCACAATTGAGAAAGATATAGATAATACATTGACCTTTAAAAATAAAATTAATACAAGGATGTTAACATTAGCCATCTAGCTCATAAAGTAACAAACAAGCTATTCTAAATAGATTTGCATGGGTAAAAACAAAAAAATACACTAACTCTTTTATCATTCAACATAATTCTTTCAAGCAACAAGAGTTATAGACAACCATATTGGTTTCAGTTTATTTAATACATAAAAGAAAACATCTCACTTTTATTTCTACACATGTTCTTTATCCAACATCACATTCTTAAATATTGTATCACATCACATTCTTTGCAAAATTTTGATTACCTTTACAACATATCAATCCTCTTTTATTAGTTTTCTTATTTTTAACAACATATCTCAATGTACTCATACATTTCATATACATATTTTGATGCTCAACAATAAATCTCAATACTCACATAACTCACATGATTATTAAATTCACATTAAATACATTATGAATTCACATGATGGGATGGGGATGAGGATGACCAGTGCCCACAATTCTCCTTTGAGAATGCATAGTATCATACCACTACATAAAATCAGATAGATCTAGGGGAAATAGTGTATAACCATCCCATATTGATCTCATTAACCTCTTTAACAATAATTCCCTAGGCCATCTACTCCCCCCATACATCCCGTTAGGGATCCCCCATGAGTATGGCGGTTCCACATAGTTACTTTACTACACATGCCAACAGTTTGCAAATAACAAGAGAATCCTCAAACCGAGTAACATAAGATCATACCAAAGATTTCAATAAATGTCCCATAAAAGGGAAAAAAATCAAAAGAAAAAAAAAACAATTGTAGCTACATTGCAACAACCAAATCTTAATTCCAAAATGAAATTTAATAGGTTCTTGAGGCAAAAAGGACAATTTTAGAATTCAACACTGCTAGTTGAATCAGTCAAATTAAAAGGTCTCAATAATGATAATTAAATAAATAAAATGTTTCAAGCAATTGCATAAATTTCACATTACAATCACCACGTGACTTAAATAAATCACTTAAGGGGGAGGAGTAGAATGCTGATCTCAAACCATAAAATATAATAAAATGCTGAAAAATTGTGGTCTCTAACCATAGTGGTCTCAAACCACATAAATCTCATGTAATAATTGAATCATCAATAATATACATCCAAAGGTACACTTAGGTCCATCCTCAACCCATAGTTAAAACATCAAGGAATTAGGCTTGCACGATGAATCAACTAACATGATCCAAAGGTGTGGGGGAGACTTATGGGAACTAATGTCCATTCAAAGTCCTAATATTTTGATGGAGTTTCACCATATTTCAACCCCAAATTATGCTAGTAGGCTCTCAATCCCGTAGGGGAACCATACACTAGGGGCACACATTAATTATAAGAACCAGAATGAGATATTACATTTCATTTAGTACACACACCTACACACATAACATGATTACTTCATTTCATAATTGACTAACTTCCATAAATTTTTCAATAATTTACTTCCAACACCCATTAGGGTTACTCTTCCCAAATTATGATAAAAATCAATCCGTAGATGTGAAATTACAAGAATTACCACACATTCCAATTTATCTCAATGATACACAAATGCAAATATACTAACTCATACAAGATCCATGCATTACATCCTCATTCAAATATGGTGTATCATAACACACACACACACACACTTAAATAATAAATTACTTATTATATCAACATCCCATTAACTTCTAACGAGATAACATCACTCTAATTTCTTAATAATGAATTTTATTAACTAATGACACTTTTCAAAAATATTTTCTTAAACAAGGCTACTCAATGTTCAATATGCCTCACGAAAAAATATAGCCTAGTTTATTCACAATAAGATCAATATTATTTTCATTGTAATTTCACTTAGTCATGCACTTAAAAATTGCATCTAAAATCAAGATATAATGAGTTAATGTTTGTATTTCAAGCATATCATGCAATGAAAAAAGAACACATATTTGGAAATTAACATTGCTAATTCTACTAATGCATTCATTCCCTTACCACTATTACTATTTATTTACTATGCACATGATTTCACTATTCCCCTTTTATCTCTAAGCTTTACTTAATTTTAATTGGGACTAAGATCTTTTATCCAAAAAATTATCCTAATCCAACATATTTCCTTTATATCGACAAGACAAATTTATGCAAAACATACATTCAATTGATAGCAATGCACCATGTATTTTAGAAATCACTTTATTTATCCACACACTAGAAAATAATTTGCATTTTCAAATCAAAACAAAGATCAGAGAGCAAAATCTCATCATACAATTATAGTCAAAGCACACAATCATAAGATTCCAATCTTAAGAAATCATTGTCGCTTCACTACTCTTTTTCCACTTCAAGTATATGAGCATAATATCATTTGTTTCATAATAAAATGAATCATTCACATTGGAATTCATAACACTTAATCAAATTTAATAACATACACATTCAAATTTCTATTATCAATTTTCTTAGTGATGATAACATACATCTCAAGTAGGAAGTGTGACTTTTTCAACCAAAGTGTGGCCTTCTTGATCCATGTGACATGTCTCCTTTGTTGTATTAGGCTTTATGTCCCATAAGAGTGTGGCTTTCTTGGCATATGAAATTCTCCTTAGTGGCAATACTATGTCTAGTTTTCCCTAAGGTGTGATTTTCTATTCCTCGACTAGTCCCCTCTTGGTAGTGCTATCATGCGTGATGTTTTCTAAGGTTTGACCTTCATGTATTGAGAAATTCCCCTTTGTTATTTGCACACCTTTTTGTTGTTGTGTTATAACATCCCTTGAGGTTTTAACCTTTGTTGTATTTTCCCCTCATGACATTAAACCTTATCATATTCATCCCTCATGACGTTAAACCTTGGCATATTCATTCCTTGTGACGTTAAACCTTGTCATATCCATCCCTCGTGATGTTAAACCTTTGAATTTTTTCTCCACTTTGTTCATGGGAGTTGAAATTAGTGTAGCATTGACATGGCATCTTGTGACACGTTATCAAGGTTATCATAGAGTATAAGTCTTGATATGGTTGTTATGGGAACACCTTGTAGACCTAGTGTGTTTCTCTCATTTTACCATGTCTTGGGGGGCTCACCTAGTAAATATCATACTTCACTAGCCAGTGTGTTTCCCAGTTTGTGATTCACCTAGCAAATATCAAAATTTTCTATTGTGTGAGTCATGACTGAATTTCTACATGGCCACCTCACATAATACAACTTGCTTGCCAGTGGAGCCATGTGTTTCATGAGTGATGTGTATGAATTAAGTCCTCATGGAGCATTTTCTTTATTCGATGGATGATGTTTTGTATTTGAGACAATTTAAGACTGAGGTCTCTTTGCCTTACCGACTCGAATCCTGTTTAGTACTAACCTTGTGATTTGTTGTGTTTCTTTTCACATGTCTTCTTCATGTTTACACCAATTTGTTTTCATCTCATTGTCATCTATATGTTCTATGGTATCATGTGTGTTTTCATCATGTATGCTTCATGTTTTTTGACATATATGTATGAATCTATTGTTTTGTTGCATATCATGTATGTGTGTTCCTTTGTGCTTATGTTGGTTTTCTATGGGATCTTGGATCCTGGGGGATTGACCATCTCCCTTGATTATCAATCATCCTATCTCTTGAACATTTTGTACATTCAAAACCCTCTTGCCACATATTTTTCTACTTCAGTGTGAGTCTGAGCATAAGTTCATACTCTCACTGAAGTGGGGGCTAAATGTAGTGTCAAAAATTTCCACTCTCAACAATTTCACATTATTTTTTTAACCCCTAATTTATTGTACTTAATTAAGCTCCTAATTTTCCAAATTATGCATTCCAAGGCCTAATTTTTACCATTTTTCAAAATATTACAAGTATTGAATAAATGCATCCAATTGTTATTTTGCTCCCGACTAAGAGTGTCTTGGAAATTTGGGCTAGGACCCATTCATCCATGAAAAAATGGGCTCCCCTTCTTAGCTAGGACCCAATTCAAATATGTTTTTGGTGGCATTTTAACATCCAAAATTTAAATATCAAGTGTTGGATTTTGGAATCTATTTTTTGGGAAATTAGTACAATTGCATGTAAATACCTAGTTATTTTTTCATTTGAAATCTAACAACTAGAACATGCATTCCTGAGAAAATACTATTGTCAAGAGCAAGTCAAGAGAAACATTTCAGACCTTTATTGCAACAAGTCAAGATCCTACTCCCTAGCATGGTGGTGGGTGGGAGAGGAAGTGGAGGTCTTTGTTTGAATTCTAAGGAAGACGAAGGAGAGGATGGTGATGTGGATGATGCAGATGAGGAGGGAGATGGTGGTGGGTGGTTCTTTTGGCACCGCTGGCCTTTTTCTAGTGCTGCTACATGGTCTCCCTATTTTTGGTGTGCTCTATTTTGCTACTCGGGGTGTGGCTTCCTTTTTGGCTTCTTTCCTGTGTGTGCTCTGTGTTGGCTTTGCTCGTGGCCTACCTTGCTGTTATGGATCGGTTCTAGGAAAGGACTGTTCTTTGGATTTTTGCTCTCTATTTTTTAGGGTGTGGCATTGGCTGTTATGCCAAGATCTCTTGCTAATGGGGTGCTTGAGGATTTTGGTGGCCTTATCTCAGACCCTGACTCACATGTATGGTTGGAAATGGTTTTTTCTTGCTATGCCTTCTCTCCTCTTTCCCTGTTTGCTAGTTTTCCTAGTTTTCTCTAGCCTTTTTGGGGATTTTTTGCCTTTGTGTGGGGGTTCTCATTGCTTGGGGGTGAGGTTGTTGGTCTACCTTTGGTGGAGTTGTTTGTGGACAGTTTATGGAATGTTTTAGACCTTGACTGACATGTAGGTTTGGAGGTTGTTCTTCATCGTCTTGCCAACTCTCTACTCTCTCTACTTGAAGGATTTCCCTACCCCATCCTTCTTCTTTTAGGCCAATTTTTCTCTTCTTTGGTGTAGGTTCTGGTTGTGGGGCTTGTTGTTCTTGTTGTGGGATTGTTTGAGGAGAATGGTGGCCTGATCTCAGACCCTAATTGACATGTAGGGTTGGAAGTGGTTTTCTCTTGTTGTGCCTTCCCTCCTCTTGCCATGTCTACAGGTTTTCCAGGTTCTCTCTGGCTTATTTGGGGTGTCTTTGCCTATGTGTGGTTGTTTTCGTTGCTTGGGGTTGAAATTGTTGGTCTGCCTCTAGTGGAGTTGGTTGTGGATAGTTTTTGGCATGTTTTAGACCCTGAATGGCATGTAGGGTTGGAGGTAGGTCTTCATTGTCTTGTTGGCTCTCTACTATCTCTGTTTGGAGGCTTTCCTTACCTTGTCCTTTTTTTGAGGCCCATTATCTCCTTATTGGTGCTGGTTATTTTTCTAGGTAGGGAGGTTATTGCTCTTTGGTTCCTACTTTGGTGCAATATTGGTTTTCTTTCTGCTCCCAATGGGGAGTGTTTCTCTTGGTGTTGGGTTTTTTATATCGTCAAATGCTAATCAGTTTTCTTGAGTTCTATGCTTTCCCCCTTTTAGGTCCTAATTTTTTTTTTCAAGGATGGGGTTGTGCTACTGCTTGAGGATTGCTCTGTTTTTAATTTTTTGCTCCATTTTACTTTTTTTCCAAAGGTTTCTATGATGGTCTTTACTAGGGGTGTAACTACTTCCCTTTAATTTTTTTAGCTATGGTCTTCTTTGGAGGTGGAGATTGCTCCTTCGAAGGTGGAACCCTCTTCTATTGAGGTGGACAGGTGTGTTGTGGATCGTGTGAGAAGTCCTATTTTCTATAGTTTTGGATCTCTTTTCAACCTCTCCTATAGAGGGGAGCCCCTTCCTATTGAGGTGGAGGCCAGGTTGGTGTTGTGGGTTAACTGGTGCTATGTGTTTGCTAAGGCTCTTTAGTGTATTTCTTTGATTCCTTACTCTCCTATTGAGTTGGGGATCTTGGTTTCATTGGATGGTGCTAACAAGTGGTGTGCTTCTATCTGGTTGGTTTAGGTTGATGGTTACTTGGTCATCTCTAGTTGTTTACTGTTGGTTGGTGTTGATAAATGTTGTGTTGTAGTTTGGTTGATTCAGGCTGATGGTTTCTTGACCATATTAGTTTGTTTTGGGCTTAAGGTTCCCGTTAAAACATTTCTTGGTGTAGATTTGAGATTTCAACTTAATATTTTATAATTTGCTTCTAGTTTTTTGCTAGTTATCTTTGTTTTATTTTATAGTAGCTTGGTCTCTTTGTGCAGGTTTTGGGTTCCCGTTAAAACCTACTTGTTAATGGTTTCGGGTCCATTCAAAACTTGTTGTTAATGGTTTTGAGTCCATTTAAAACCTATTTTCCCCCCTTAATCAAAACAATTCAAGATCCTAATTGTTGATGGTGTTTTTATGCACTTAACAACACAAGCAATGCATAGGTGCATCACCTCTCTTGAAAGACAATCTTCCACAATCAAATTGTAGAACACTATCCCAAGGTCTCTCAGATGTTAGGTCTTGACGATGCTTGGAATACATCAATCGATTTATGTGATTTTTTGGAATCACAAGGTGGACTTACGGATGAGTTACAAAGTGGGAAAGTTGGATCAGTAAATGGAGTTTTTAAGATGGGAGAAATGTTGTGCATTTGCTGCAGATTCAAACAGCAGTCTAGAACTCCATTTCAACATTGGATTTAGCTTTATAATGTGCAATGAACCTTGCCTAAGGTTACTTATTAAAAAAAGGAAAAAGGGCAGGGAAGAGAGAAGGTTCCTGGATCTGAAACTATGAATGAACAATGATCATGAAGGCTGCTACAGTAGACAAACTCCCTAAACTGGGTTTTGCTTGGCCAAGAGGATCCTATAGTTACAGAAAACAAGTGCAATCTTCTAAGAACTGCAAATTTTAAATTTTCATACACACATCATGAACATGCAAGTGAACTAGGTTTCAACAATTAAATAAAGAAGCCCAGACTAACTTTACACAACAACTTGTCTGCAACAAGTGCCAAAAGTATGGGCTGGAAATTCATCAAATACTAAAACAACAATCACCATTACCACTTCCATTTAAGAAACTACAACTAAAACTAACTTGGAAGGTAGAACCATGCACACATAATGAGCAAACTCAAAATTAACACCCATAGATCATGCAATGCTGCTTTTTATTGCTGCAGAATGTTTTTACAACAACTCTCCAACCCTTACAAATGAGGGGAAGACCCCTATTTATACTTTTCCAAAGCCCAAATAACTGGCTAGGATTGATTTACATTGTGTGGCTCAGATTCAATTACATTAGGGCTTCACCTACCCCACAATATTCAGCAATTTAAAATACATCTTTGTCTTTTTCCTATTCTGTCTTGTAGTGGCCAGTCATTGTAGCAGTTTTGTCTTCTAGTTGATTTCCCTTTTGCTATAGCTAAAATTGACTGGAATCTACCTTCTTCTCGATGGAATTTCAACATTCCTCATTGGATCAAATGGTTATGTCGATGGACCCATGGTAGGCTTCTTGAAACCGAAAATGAGAGGCCGACATGCTGTTTTAGGAATGTTGTTTTGAAAACGGTGAACAGGGCATGGCGACCCGGATGGTACCACCTGGCTGAAAATTTGAAATTTGAAAGGTCAAGGGAGGATAAGATCCAATTTTACCATCTGGGTCAAAGTCTGTTTTCAAATCGGAGGAGCACTTGGATGTTCTGGAGACGTGAGGCCAGAATGTCATTCTGGAAATGCTATTTTGAAAACGACATAGAGAGCATGGAACTTTGGATGGTATCTTCCAGCTACAAATTTGAAATTTGAAAGGTCAGGGGAGGATAAGATCCAATTTTACCATCTGGGTTGAGTTCCGTTTTCAAATCGGAGGTGCGCTTGGATGTTTCAGAGACGTGAGCCCGAAATGTCGTTTTGGAAATGTTGTTTTCAAAATGGCAGAGAGAGCATGGAACTCCGGATGGTATCTCCCAGCTGAAAATTTGAAATTTGAAAGGTCAAGGGAGGATAATATCCAATTTTACCATTTGGGTCGAATTCTGTTTTCAAATCGGAGGTGCGCTTGGACGTTCCAGAGACATGAGCTCAGAATGCTGTTTTGGAAATGTTGTTTTGAAAACGACGGACATAGCATGGAACTTTGAATGGTATCTCCCAACTGAAAATTTGAAATTTGAAAGGTCAGCAGAGGATAAGATCCAATTTTACCATCTGGGTCGAAGTCCGTTTTCAAATCGGAGGTGCCCTTGGATGTTTCGGAGATGTGAGCCCAGAATGCCGTTTTGGAAATGCTGTTTTGAAAACAGCTGACAGAGCATGGAACTTTGGATTGTATCTCCCAGCTGATAATTTGAAATTTGAAAGGTCGAGGGAGGATAAGATCCAATTTTACCATCTGGGTCAAAGTTTTTTTTCAAATAGGAGGAGCGCTTGGACGTTCCAGAGATGTGAGACTGGAATGCTGTTCTAGAAATGCTGTTTTGAAAATGGCTGATAGAGCATGGAACTCCGGATGGTATCTCCCAGCTGAAAATTTGAAATTTGAAAGGTCAAGGGAGAATAAGATCCAATTTTACCATTTGGGTTGAAGTCCATTTTCAAATTGGAGGAGTGCTTGGACGTTTCGGAGATGTGAGGCCGGAATGCCATTCTGGAAATGCTAATTTGAAAACGGCTGACAGAGCATGGAACTCCAGATGGTATCTCTTGGTTGCAAATTTGAAATTTGAAAGGTCAAGGGAGGATAAGATCTAATTTTACCATCTGGGTCGAAGTCCGTTTTCAAATCGGAGGTGCGCTTGGATGTTCCAAAGGCATGAGCCCAGAATTCCATTTTGGAAATGTTGTTTTGAAAATGGCTGACAGAGTATGGAACTCTGGATTGTATTTCCTGGATGCAAATTTGAAATTTGAAAATTTAGGGGAGGATAAGATCCAATTTTACCATCTGGGTTGAATTCCGTTTTCAAATCGGAGGAGCCCTTGGATGTTCCGGATATGTGAGGCCGGAATGCCATTCTGGAAATGTTGTTTTGAAAACGACTGACATAGCATGGAACTCCGGATGGTATCTCTCGAATGCAAATTTGAAATTTGAAAGGTTAGGGGAGGATAAGATCCAATTATTCTGGAAATGTTATTACAAGAATGTTGTTTTCAAACTTTTGCAACTTCCTGATACTTAATGAAATCTTGTTAGTTCACTTAGGCACCACAAAAACATCAAAAATCCATAGGAAACCTATCCCCAAAGTCAAAAATGAAGGAAAAAGAAGAACCAAGCGAGCGGGAAGGCGAAGCCCAAAAAACCCAAGACTTAGCCATTTTTTATTTTAGGGGCAAAATATGGTCAGCCAAAAATGAGACTTTGAAGGGCACATTGACCAACTAGGACAACAAAATGAGGCGCAGGTAAAATGATATGGGAGAAAAGCAGCCTGTCGGGAGCGAAAAGGAGGGTCCCTGCCTATGGTGGGGCGTGTGTGCAAAATATGCACAACACTAACATCATGTCCAATTCTATGTGAGTCTATGTATGTTCAAATTATCATTTTTTGTGAAGGCTAATGCTTTTGTAGGTCTCCAAAGCATTCAAGAAAAGAAAGATCTAAATTCTTGAAATGATGTGGATGACTTCAATCCTCTAAGGCAGCCATTGAAGGATGGTGAGTTACAACACATTGTGATTTCATCATTCCTTCCTTTCAATTATCATTCCTATCATTGACATTTCCATTGTGGAAGTGGAAACACTTACATGAGGTTTCACTAAGGCAAGCCCCTAAAGGGCCTCACATTTTCTCCCTCTTTGAATATGAAAGTTATAGATTTGAAGAGGATTGAGGAAATATTGAAGGAAAATTCTTCATTGTTGCATTCAAATCCCTAAAAGTTTTCAAGTTACAAAAACTCAATTATAGAATTCATTATCGACATTTTGACAATTCTACAACCAAGAATCAGAATCTCAAATCCAACATGAGAGGAATGCAAAATCAGTTTTAGGACTCCTAGTCAAAGACCCATTCACCCATGGGCAACTAAGTCACTCTACACATGTTAGACTTAGCTTTTGGTGACAGGTAAATATCATTCAACACTTCCTAGATCCACCTGCAAACTACTATTTCAGTCTATTAGTTGTCGGGATCTTGCAATTTACATATTAGGGCACATAGTTTAACTAGGTTAATCATTCCAAATCAATTCCAATTCATTCCCATCCTCAGTTAGATGTAGATCCAGGGATGATTGCCTCACCTTCATGGTTGGAAATCAATCTAATCACCTTGTTTATCTACATCTTAATGTAACTTGGAAAAAGGATCCTTGGATCCTAGGTTCATTGCATTTGGGACCAAGGGTCCATTTTCTATGTTTCACTAGATTAATATGAGTCATATAGATAGATGAAAATTATTGGTGTAATATTTTACTGAGATTAATACAATCTTTATTCTCTTCAATTGTGAAGTTTTTTCTCGCAGTGGTTTCACCACATATATTTAGTGTTCATATGGTTCACTAATTTT